>CM069858.1:177951019-178466019 GCA_036172795.1 Pelodytes ibericus
AAGGAAATCAAAACAGGGAACAGAATAACATATTAACATATTATCTGTTAACTATTCCTTACCACCGCCTGTGACTGTGGGGTTGGTACACCCAGGGCGCCTGAACACCTCATGCACACCATTTTTCATTTTTAGAGTGCTAGGGGAAATTCCCAGTTAGTGTGGGAAGTGCAATTTTGTGTTTTGAATTTGTAGATCTCTTCATTGTGTGCTGCAAAGATTGTATCTGCATTTCACACAATAGTGTCTCCTGCACCTCTCACTTTTTCCTTTCGCAGATTCTGCAATTGATGGTACAAAAAGGTGGGTGTTTTTTTTTTTGTTTTTTTTTAATTAATTAATTAATTAATTTATTTATTTATTTGCAGAGAACACTGCAGCAACATATAGACCAGGAATTACCAATTTAGTAATTGGGACTAGGATCTTTCTAAATGGGCCCCTTACTTGAAATTAACACATGATGTATCAAAACTCATTTTTGCATGTTGAAAATGTTTTCTTTTATTCAATGTGGTTTTGAAAACCCGGACAGCGGTGCTTCCAGAGTTGTGCGTGCCTAGCACTTCACACATTAAAAATCTATTTTTTAAAAAAACCTCTCCACACAGAATCCGCAATTCAAAAAGGCATCAGTGAAAGTATTTTTCTTACAAAATAACACTATATAGATACCTCTCAACATGTCACCACATCAATGCAGAATCCTGGTTAGTGTTATTAGGGAGGGAGAGTAAGTACTATTGCACATGACACATAATTGTAAATGGTGTACTGAATACCAGAGAATAAAACATCACAATTGGTTGAGTGGTTTCATTTGGAGGGAAAAAACATTTTGGGTACATAGTTAGTTTTTGGTTGCAAGCACGTGTTAGTAATTCATTCTGTGGCACACACAAAGTAATGTTTAGTCAAAATCTTTTAATCTAAACTGGGGTGTAATTAGAATCCATTGGGCCTAGGTGCCGACATTTCTTGGTTTCCTGGTTGCCAATACAAAATGGTTGAAATTCCACCTGTTGTACCAACAATATATCTGAAGAGTCTGTTTTTACTGATTCCTATATATTGTATTGTATTTCTTTTTTATATTTTTCCCCTACAGGCACATGCACCCCGGTTTTGGAGTGCTCAAAAGATTTGGATGGTCAATAAAAAATATTCAAATGTATGAATCTGTGTATATTGATGGATTCAAGAGGTATATAGGAGTTGTGCAGTTCTTCATGTAGTATTAAATAATGATGACTAATTGCACTTTGAGCAATCTTAACCCCCTAGGTGACCAGACTATTTTTGCCATGTCCTACTGTGTGTTTGTGTTTTACCGGTCATTTTCATCTTTCTCATTTACTGTACCCACACATATTGTTTATTTTCATCAGCATAACAAGGGTTTACTTAAGTTACCATTATATTTATTATATACTTTTACAAAAAACTATTTTTTTTTTATTTTTTTTTTTACACATCTACAAACACTAATACATCTGCTAAATAGATTCTAACAATTGTCCTGGGTTTCTAAATATCCAATGTTTTTATCCAAAGTTTTTCTGATTTTGTTTATTTTTTGCAAATTATAATGCAATCACGGAAACATTCTGTGTCACTAACTGCAGGCAGACACAGGACATACATAGTAAGTCCTGTGTCGCCAAGGGGTTAATAAAGTTGAAGAAAAAGAAACTTTCATCTGATGCAATCACAGTTGTGACGTCACTGGATGTAAACATTTTGTTAGACCTTCACATATTGCAAATCTTCTTATTTAGTGAGCACAGTTCTTTACACTCTCTGTTTCCGTTTTAAAGGGATTGTATCACCTAAACATTGCTTGTACTGTGACTGTAGAGATTAAAAATAAGTTAAAAATAATCCATACATTGTGTTAGTAGAATTGCAAGCACATGCAACAATTAGCAGAAACGTATTTTTAAAATGTCCGTGGAGACTTGGGTTTATGACATAAGCTTGTTTTTTTTTAATGCAAATTACACATTTCCCATTAAAAAGCAGATTATTTGCATATCAAGCAACAGGTGATGCCATAAACTGGAGACTCCACGGACACATTTTAAATACACTTTTCTCCTTATTGGTCCATTTGCTTGCAATTTTGCCATCACAATATATAGATCATTTAGAAACGTTTTGTGCTACAGTCCATTTTTAATCCTGTCTGTGTCGCCCACCACTGTCGAATCTGGTGATTACATTATAAATAGATGATGATATGATCCACCAGGATAAATCTGAACATTACAGTGCTAAAGGCTAAAGTCTGAGCCAGTGTTTCCTTCTGGGAAATGTGTGCAAAGACTTAAGTAAATACAGCCATGTTATCACAATTACTTTGTCTACTTTGTAAATATTTGAGCATAACTCTCTCCTGTAAACTACTTGACTTTTTTTTTTATTTGGTAAACATATAGTCTTAATGTGGAAGATAAAGGAGGTGCCCTACCTCCCATTTCAGTGGGACAAAAATGTTTTTATTGTTCATTTGGTTAATGTCTTATTGATTCACGATGCATATCTTTTGTTTTTCTAAAATTCTAATTTCATTTGTGCAAAATCATGTGCAAAAATAAAGTGTTTGTGCTCAAAGGGATACTCAAACCCAAAATGGTCTGACCCCAAATTATATATATATATATATATATATATATATATATATATATATATATATATATATATATATATATAATGTCCAAAGACAAAAACACGCACTCACGGATCTTGATTGAAAAAGATATTCATGATTTATTAGTCGATTCTCCTATACAATATTCACAAGTGGTCGACGTTTTGGTCCACCTTCTGGACCTTTATCAAGACTTGTGAGTGCGTGTTTTTGTCTTTGGACTTGTGTGTTGTTAGCTGCACAGCACCGGGGCCAGTGACTTTTTATCGGCTCTATACACTGAGTGCACCTTCCTTGGATTTGTGTGTGTGTGTGTGTGTGTGTGTGTGTATAATTATTATATATATATATATATATATACTTGACAAAAGGCTTGCTAGCCTGAAACGTCGTGGTGGTGGTCATTTTAATCATTAAATTTTGATATTACAAGACCTGTGAGTGCATCCTCGATACACATTTTTTTGGACTGTGCATATGTTTATCCTAATTTAGGCATTTGCTTGTAATTTTGCTAACTCAATCCCTTTTTTCCCGTCTCTCTGTTCACAGTATAAGCTATGTTTAGGTGATACAGTCCTTCTTTTTGAGGGCAAATTAGCAGAGTTCAGCTGAATGGAAGAATTTTTGTTTTTGGCTAGTTTGGTTATATATATATATAATATATATATAGTTATATATATATATATATAGTTATATATATATATATATATATATAGTTATATATTTATAGTTATATATATATATAGTTATATATTTATAGTTATATATTTATAGTTATATAGTTATATATTTATAGTTATATAGTTATATATTTATAGTTATATATTTATAGTTATATATATTAATTTAATTTCATATAAAAGGAAAAATGAAAATTAGGTGTTTATCTCCTGGCTCTATTTTGTGAATATTTCTGTCTCTCTGCCCCCTCCCTCCCCCTCACCTGTAACTCGCTCCCTGGTGGCTAGTGGGGGCAGCCGGGGGATGTCTGCACGTATCCTCCATGCTGCCCGACACGGCAGTCTATTATGACAGACAGCTGGTCCAGCATAATAGACATACGTGCAGACATCCCCCAGCTGCCTGATACTCCCCGGTGGCTAGCGGGGCAGCGGAGGATGTCTGCGCGATGAGCGCAGACCTCCCCTGCTGCCGCCCGGCACGACTGCCGGGACCAGCTCTGCTGGGAACCTGGATCCCTGTTTTATAATTTGACCCCAATTTGAGGTCAGATTATAAGACGACCTCGATTATAAAACAAGGGGTATTTTTCAAAAAAAAATTCTGAAAAAAACCTCGTCTTATAATCGAGCAAATACGGTATTGACATCCAGTTCAGGAAATGGGTAATTTGTGTCTACGTTGACTTCCCAGCAATGTAAGTGAACTTTTTAGGCTCCCAGAAACCTAGTCCTGTGCTGGAAATTCATCTTAAATTTACAGTAACCTTAGATGTTATTCCTAGACTTGGTAATAGTCGTTGATGTAAACATCTATCAACAGTCACCGCCCCATCCTTCCAGATTTTGAAGAGAGGGAGGAAACCGAAAGATGAGGTTTCAGAATTGTTCACTTTGTTGTTTGTTTGTTTTTTTGCCTGGGACTTAACTTCCTAAGAATTTTTATTGAAATTGAATTGCAGCTCAGACATTTCTGCAGAATGCCCAACGGTTTGTTTATACATGAACGATGAGAATGTAATTTATACCAGGGTGTATAGCTTGAGGGTTTATGAGCCCCATATATTTCAGAACAGGTTTGCTAGACTCCTTGACCTATTTTCGAACTAATTTCGTATAGATTCTGATGTACCTTTTGCACCTAATTACATTTGACTGAAGAAGCTTTACCCTGTTATTTAAAGTGCTAATAAAAAAAAAAATTGTTCTTATCTGCAGTCACATTCTATTCTACCCTTCTAGTCTGCCAAATATTATATATGCTCTCTGGCCCCCTGTCCTCGAATTTTACTTAATTTCATGTATAAAATGTATATTCTAAAAAGTAAAAACATTTTTCATTTGCTTTCAACTTGCAAAATATAATTCTACCCTGTGTAAAAAAAATAAATTAAAAAAAAAAGTGATGATGTACATTGTTTTCCTTCGTAGCTTCTTATGGAGAATTTAAATTGTGGGACATTTAGTTCATTTCACCCTAGAAGTCACACTCAATTTTTGTTTTTAATTTCTAAACCCACTGCCAGTCTTTTTTAAGGTACTTCCACCTGAGGCAGCCAGGCCTTATCTGTGCTGCAGGCAATTTAAGCATGCTAAACCAGTGTAAGAAGCATTTGTGTTGATTAGCATCTACAAAGATATATGAATGGATCTTACAACTGCTTAACCTTTTCAGTGCTGATGAACTCATAACCTCTTTTTTTTGTTATCGTGGCAGAGGACAATATTACAAACCTGTCCCCCGGCTTTGCATCAGAGGCAGCTTCTGTGTGCTTATGTTCATGCTCCTCCTGTATCCTGGACTTACAGGAAGTGTTTAAAAAAGGTTTAAAAGATTGAGGAAGGAGGGGATGGGACAGTTGGTAGTGTATGTAGGGAAAATGTGTGTGTATAATATATATAATTATTCCTCTACGGATTAAGCATTTTTTTTTATTTATTTTTTTTACCTTTTTAAAGCATTAATTCCCAAGGGGCATGCCCATTTAGGAGGAGGTACTTGATGAGATTGGAAAAGGTACTTTATTATTATTTCATTTTTTAAATTGTTTTTATTAAAAAAAAAAAAAAAAAATATTTAGCATTCTTTATGATGGTTGTGCGGGGACTTGCCTAATTAAAAAATGTACTTGGGATACATTTTCATGTGAAACGAATACAGAAGCAGTTAAATTGTTTGTGATTACGGATTGTACTCTTCCTTAATCTTGTATGGAGACGGGCAGGGTGTCAATAGATCTTAAGAGTCCTGGAAGGATATCCTATTATGACAGTGACCACTGAAAGTGCCTACTGAATCAGTGTGGATCATAGGGAAGAGCGTTCTGTTCTTGGTTGCTTGTATTAGTTTTTACCACACTATTTGGAAGCATGATGAACATTACTATATCTTATTATTTATCTTTTGTTGTTCACAGCTTGGTGGACACTTTTCTATATATTAGTCCGTAGATTAATATCTAATGAACAGGTATTGTTTTTTTGTGTTCCTCTTTTTCGCTACCATACAGCTTGTCAACCCTAAAGAGCCAGAAGAGATGACCTATTTTTGAATGTAACACAGAACTCTATGGAAGTACCATTTCCCTTTGATCCCAAAGGCCCCTAACATATCTTCCCATCAGTCTTCTTTTTCTGCCTTCTCAAGCCCCTTATGTGTTTTCTTTCCTGCAAGCAGAGCTCCTTCTACCTTGTGTATCAGTTTGTTTTGGATCATCTTTTAAAAGGCTTACATGTTAAAGGACAACTGTTGCAAAAATTTACTTTTTTGTTTTATTGAAGATTGTATCAAGTGTAGGTGGTTTATCTAGAAATGCTTTAATGAAAGAATACAAATAAAGTACCTTATTGATCCCTCTTTACTCCAAACAGCTCCAACAAAGTGCTTACAATCTTGGGTTAGATTTTCCTTGAAGGTGAAGTTCTGATCCAAGATTCTAAACATGTCTGCCCCTTGATAAAGCTGCATGGAGCAAAGAGGGTTCAATATGTTATTTTATTTGTTTTATTTAATTAAAACCTTTTTTATAGTTAAAATTTCCATTTTTTTTCTATCATTTGTCACTGCATCAACTTTTGTATATCATGCCCATAACCAGTAAATACATCAACTTTGAGACATCTTTTTGCCTCCAAGCAGCTTATTAGTGCCATCCTTGTGCCCCAAACAGTTTCAAGTAGCAGTGCGACTTGCCCTCCAGTTTGCCCGTGAAATTCTTCCTGCAGACAATTTCCACCTTGCCAAGAGAAGCACGCAAATCCGTCAGTGAGTCACTCGAGTCACTTGGCATGTTAAAAAATGCTGTGCATGGTTTTATTAATTTATATTCCTATTGGTTGTGATTGGGATGAAGACTGGGTGAATCAGGGGTACAAATGACTGTTCTTCAGATTAATTTTAAACCAGTTCTATTGGTGTCTATGGAAAAAATTAGGGCTGTGCAATTCACATATATTCGTTTGACCCAAAGCTATTTTAATATTTTGTTTTGATTGCATAGGTTGAGCTATACAAAAAAATAACAGAACATTGGTAAGGGATACTAGAGCTAAAGGTGGAAACATTCATCTTTATGTGGATTATACATTAGACTGTGAGGTGTGTGCATGTTATTTTTTATTCTCTCTGTCAAGAGGCATTTTCCTTTTTTGTTTTCTTTGTCAATACGCAATAGAAAAAGACTGTTGAAATTGTTTAACCCCTTGCCGACAAAGGACGTGCCAGGCACGTCCTGGGAGAATCTCCCTTAATGACAAAGGACGTGCCTGGCACGTCCTGCAGTGAATGAAGCGGTTTTCGCGATCAACGATCGCGAAAACCGCTTTAACAGTGCTGGTCCAGCACTGAAATTTCTATTTTGGGACCCCCACGATCGCCCCAGGGAGCCATATTGATGGAGCATGCTGCTCTGCCGGTCTGAGCTTCGGAAGTGAAAGTAACTTCACTTCCGTCGCTCTGAATATGCTACTTGACTACCCCTAGTGGTAGTTTAGTAGCATTGCAATGGGAAATAATTAAAATACATATTTAATTAAATAAAAACAGGTTATTTAGCTATATTAGCCTATAGGGTTAAAATTAAATATTTTTTAGCATAAGGGATAGGGTTAAAATTAAATTAAAGTTAAAAAATCTTAAGGGATATAATAAGGATTAGAGTTGGGGTTAAATTTAGTGTTAGGGTTAAATTTTGGGTTCGGGTTGGGGTCAAAAGATCAATAAAGGAAAAAAACAAAAAACACTATTTTTGGATTTTGCCCCATAACTCGCAAAAAAATACCAAAAAATATGGAAACATTCATATTTTTGAACTCGGGACAACATTTAGAAACTATTTAGACGGGGTCTTTTTTAATGATTTTATTTGTGTAAATTATATTTTAGGTCAAAGTTAGAAAAAGTGGGTTTTTTAAAAATTTTCATCATATTTTATGATTTTTTTTTGTAGTAAATTATAAGATATGATGAACATAATGGTATCTAATGAAAGCCCTTCTTATGACTATAAAAACAACATATAATTTGTGTGGGTACTGTATGTGAGAAAGAAAAAAATGACAGCTAAACACAAACACCCTAGAAATGTCAAAACAGCCATTGTCACCAAGGGAAAGTCAAGGTGAAAATGTCTTGTCACTAAGGGGTTAACAAAGTATACAGGTGAATCTTTTACAATAGTTGAACAGTCCAATTATATATTGTTTGTTTTCAGTGGGTAAAGCTTATGGATTGTTCTGTGAAGCAGTGCATTGGAGGAAGTAACAACATTGAGGTGCAGCTATTCTTGCTTCAATGACCTTTAATGCGCATGGTATAGCAGCACGTGGTCCTTTTCCTTGTTCCCATCCCATGTCTGTCTGTTAGTAACAATTATTGCTGGTAATCGGATATGTGGCATTTCAAGGCAATTACTCCATAAATGAGTTCGACCATGGAAGGGGTATATTTTTCTATGATATAAGATGCCCGTATGTATGTATGTTTTTTTTGTTTATTTGTACTTTTGGTAAAGAAAAAAAAATGCAGTATCCTAAAATGTAAGACCAAAACCTGCACGTAGCTGAGATCATCTGATGCCTACAAATCTCCTCTGCCTCATTGTTAAAAATTTAGAGATTTTCCTGCAAATGTTTTCTAATCTGGTATAATCCAAAGAAGATAATTATTGGTTTTTCTAAGCAGGATTTTTGTCTGCAAATACCACCATGTATTGTGATGTCTGATTTAACTCCTTCTTGGAGTGAAAAAGGATGCACACTGCAGTGTATCAAACCTGGCTCTGAATTGGCTAAATACTAATGCTCATTTTGAATGGCTAGCAGTTTGTTTAGGAGTGGTTTGGAAGTCATTTTCTTTTATTTCTTGTACACATTCATGTCAGATGTTAACCCTTCTGTGTGAAGTTGAGATGCAAGAAAAATATGTTGTATTCCCCCTCAAAAATGTTGCTGTATTACTGGGATATATAAGTGGGTATATCACAATTTATTTGCACAAGCCTTCAGCATTCTCCCCAAAGCTATACAGCTGTCTTAGCTGTCCTGTTCTGTCTCCCTTCCTCATGCCCTTCTCTTTTATATGTCTGGGAGTGATCCCCACAAAACAAGCAAGCTCTCAGAAATGTAGAATGTGTTGGCAGATAAGAACCATTCGGTCCATCTAGTCTGCCCAGTTTTCTAAACTTTTATTCGTTCCCTATCTTATATCTAGGATAGCCTTGTGCCTACCCCACGCATGCTTAAAATCCTTGCCTGTGTTTACCTCTACCACTTCCACTTGAAGGCTATTCCATATATTCACTACCCTCTTAGTAAAGTAATACTTCCTGATAATACTTTTAAATCATTGCCCCTCTAATTTAAGACTATGTCCTCTAGTTGTGGTAGTTTTTCTTCTTTTAAATATACTTTCTTCCTTTACTGTGTTGATTCCCTTTATGTATTTAAATGTTTCTATCATATCCCACCTGTTATGTTTTTCCTCCAAGCTATACGTGTTAAGAAGCTTTAACCTTTCCTGGTAAGTTTTATCCTTCAACCCATGAACCAGTTTAGTAGCCCTTCTCTGAACTTTCTCCAAAATATCAATATCCTTCTGGAGATACGGTCTCCAGTACTGCGTACAATAATCCAAGGGAGGTCTCACCAGTGCTCTGTACAATGGCATGAGCACTTCCCTCTTTCTACTGCTAATACCTCTATGCAACCAAGCATTCTGCTAGCATTTCCTGCTGCTCTATTGCATTGCCTACCTACCTTTAAGTCGTCTGAAATTATTACTCCTAAATCCCTTTCCTCAGATGTTGAGGTTAGGCCTGTACCAAATAGTCTATATTCTGCTTTTTGCCATTTTTAAGCCCAAGGTGCATAATCTTGCACTTGTCCACATTAAATTTCAGTTGCCACTGCTCTGACCATTTTTCTAGTTTAGCTAAATCACTTGCCATTTGGCTTCTCCCTCCATGAATATCAACCCTGCTGCAAATCTTTGTATCATCAGCAAAACGTATGCTGGGACAGAGTGTGAACATGTTTTGTACTGGACCCTGTTAAAATGTTCTGTACTGTAAGGTAAATAAGTTATTAATAAAGTTACTGAAAATGCAGTTACTACTTGTTTCCTTTCTAACGCCTAGTTGTAGACCATGGGCTGTTCTCTGACACAACCACAGCACCAAGTGTTGCAGCCTCTCTTTAATGGTCAAACAATGTTTGAAATGTTTGTTTCTTTTGTATTGGCTAATCAGTGTAACATTGTTACTCAGTAAGATGTTGGTTTCTGTTTCTAGACCACATTTAAAATCTTGGGGAGTACACTTCCTTGGGTTCCCAAGCTACATTTTTCAGCATGGCTTTATGTTGTGTAAACAGAGACTTGGCAACCTAAATTTGGTTTATAACTTTTTTTTTTCTGTTGCTGCCAAATAAACACATGGGACAGTGCTTGATAGGTACTAATAGTGCCCATTCCACAATCATTCCTACATTGTGGAATAATTGGGTGAGGATTTCCATTGTTCCCGGATATGCAACTTCCAGGTCTAGGTTTCCAGACAACAAAGACAGACAATATATAATTGTTTTTTTTTTTTTTTAAGTCATGTTCGCAGAAATGTGTAAATGAGTAAGATATAGGGCTGGCTGTAAAAATATAGACCAGTCTTCATGTAAGCCAAAGAGGCATACATTTTGTTTTTACAAGTGTCCCTGAGTAAAAATGGTGATCTAGTCATACAGTCTATGGGACTTGGGACACCATTTTTTTTTTTTTATTCTGTGTTGATCAGACCAGTACTACTGACAACCCTAAGTATGTCACGAGTAGGTGGTGTTTGTCAAGTGCACAAGGAAGACTAAGGATGACGATAAAAGGAAAATGTTTACTGGGAATTTTTGCTATGGCGCAACTTGGGTTATGTTCAAAGAAATGAATTTTACCCACGTGACAAACTAGATTGGCAGTGCTGCTCTCATAGCTGCATTTTTGCCCAAAGCCAGGCACCCTTTCCTGAGGCACTGTGACGGGAAAGCTGAATTACTTTGGTTGTGTTTCCTGTACAAAAGGAAATTGAATCTTTGCATGTCCTGATCTAAATATGGCAGGTGACTTCCTCTACCTGTCTGATCCAAACTTCTGTGCAATTTATTATATGCAATAGAGAGAAATGCTGTATCGCCTGATACCATGTTCATGCAACAAGATTGGTAACATTCCATTCACAGAACACAGGAGTTTGTTGCAAATTCTTACTGGGTTGTGACAGCTGTGCATGACCATAGTTTTGTCAGACAAAAGCTAAAACTCAACCATACTTTTAAAGTACTGACCGCTAACCTGGGTGCTGCAAACCTTTTTGAGAACTATATGCTGTCTGTGCCTCTTGGGTTATGCAGTTCCCTATCACCTATTGCAAAAGGTAAATACATTGAACTGGATGCCTGGATTTGTGTGGATGATACTTCCCTGTATTCCTGCATACCCAATAATGAGGGACTCCGTGCCATTGAGTATTTTCTTTAGGCTGCTTCAGGTTATACAGATTGTACTCCAATATATCTTCTGTTTTTGTTGGATGCCATTCATTACTTGCTCACCCAAAATATTTTTTTGTTTGAGGGCTATTTCTTTTTATTTTTTACTTGGAAATATGCGGGAAGACCATGAGGACAAAGCTTGCCCCACCATACACCAACCTATTTTTAGAATGGTGGGAGGCACCTGCATGTTTGCAATTGAAATTCCCTTTTAGAGACCATATTGCTTTCTACTCGTGGCACATAGATGAACGGATTTTTGTTTGGCATAGTTGGTAAAGTTTGGGTATTGACTTTGTACACTATATCGTAATGATATTAAAGTTTACCTTTTGAATATCATCAAACCTGATTCAATTTCTTTGATTTTACCTTACAAGCCACTAATGATGGAATTGGGACAGAGGTATCATAAACCTACTGCTGGGAATACGACAATGTATTCACATCTTCACTTTGGAGCCCATAAGCGCTAATTTATTAGATTACTCAGAAAATATAGTTTGTGTGAATTGAATAGGAAATTGGTAGTCTTTCACTCAAAAGATCTGCATGTCAGAGGACATCCCACCAATCCTCATTTGTAAGGCTTGAGATATAGTGGGCCAACTGTAGTTTGGGTACAAATCCGCCCTTCTATTCTTATACAATTTTAATATCCCATAATTAAAAAATACATGGAGTTCAGGTTATTTAGTGGACCAACTAGATAGTTAGGACATCCTAAAAATCTTCCCCTAGACAGAGGAATAAATAATAGAACCAGTGGAGATAAAGCCCAGGGCCTTTTGGGGTAACATTCACCACCTCCTATAGTACAGCATTTGATGCAAAATTATGAAAACAGATGTGTCAATTTTATATACAGACTTTTAAATGTGGCAGCAACTGATGTATTTGATGTCCATATACTAAAATAACACATTTATTTATATCTTCAGTCACAGAACTAACTTTTCACATAAACCGCTATGTAAATTGTTACACAAAGGAGTCCTATACCTTTATTGTCTATATATACTGTAACAAACCATATGTCAGTTGGACCAGCTGGGCATTTAATTGCCGCATGAGAGAGCAAATCAGCGTATCTAAACAAGAAAAAAGTAAAAGGTCAACTCAATACACAGATATGTCACAAAGTGGAATCAGATCGGGCACTTCTGCCGCATTTCACATTTTTGGGTCTGAATTCGGGGATATTGAGCAGCTGTATTTCTAAAGAATATTTTGCAATGAAAAACATAGATTTTCTGTTACCTCATGTGAATCGACCCTTACGTTTCCTAGTTTTTCTGTTTCCCGGTGAGGCTATTCTACGGAGGCTTTCTCCGAGGCTGAATCAAGAAATACACTGACTTCGTTAGCGGTTTAACCACACATCCATCCTTTGGAAGCACTGTATCTGTTTACTGTTCTTTTATCATTTATTTGACCATGTCTGACTTATTTTTTTTTTTATTTTTTCTCTCTCTAGCTTTTATTGCACTGTTTTTAGCTAATAAATTGTGTATAGTAAAGATAAAGATTTGTTTCTGAGCTTGGGGTCCAAGGTGTTCTTAAGTATTCCACTACTTGTATCTGTGTAAGTTTGCCTTTGAACCCCCCCTCCCCCCATGTCACAGATCCATTGTAACTCTCGTTTGGTTATATATGCAGTACAGAAATAAATAAGGAGTGTATTTATTAATTTTGTGTTACCCATACAGTGCTTTCAATGAGCCCATTTTACCCATAAAAGTGAAATCCTCTGACTGTTTTTTTTTTTTTTACGCTTTATTTTAATGTAAACATATCATGACTAATTACCCTAATGTGTACATTCCACTTAGTTCCCTTGCATGTGTTAAATTGTGCTCTGGCTCTGCCTGCAGTTTATTTACTGTACTGTGAAAATCTCAGGAACAGCGAGTCTCTGCGCTTGGCGTACACACCAAACATTTAGCTCATATGTTTAATATGTGCCTACAAGGGTTTGCCTAACAGTTGGTGAAGTTCTATGACACTATACTGTATTTACCTTGTGACTATATATTTTTTAGCTTCATCCAGATTGATTTCACAGCCTAGCTCAGTGATTAATAGGCAATTAGTCAAACCATGATTTACATTATTCCAAGTGGTGCACAGCTAGGGTTGCCACCTGGCCGGTATTTTACTGACAGGGTGGTAAAAAATTGGCTTAATCCCAATGTTAAGTCTATGGAGGTGGTAGCATGGCCGGGATTTTTTTGGAAGAAAAGGTGGCAACCCTATGCACAGCTGTTTTCATCTTATTCTTTTTCTTATTTTGTGTGGATGACTTAGGACTGGTAATAAGGAGTGACATTTTAAAAAGTTTGGTTAGCATCTAGTTGCTAGACTTGCATTGTAAAGGCGAACTTGTCAGAAAACATCTCTTCAAACCCTAGCATGGCATCTAGTTACGAAAAGATCTGATGAACTCACTCCAATGTAAATTGCGTAAGGCCAAGCCTGGTCAGCATTTCCTAGTAGGTGAACTCAACTGACTGCATAATGCGTTTATATACTCTGTTCTTCATGTAGGTTAGTCCCTGCACAAAGATTTAATAATGTATTTTGCAGTCAGTTGACCTCATTTACTAGGAAAACCCCATAATGTTTGGCCCTGCACCATGTTCCTCACCTCAACTTTTAGTGAAAAGATGACCCATTTACAGTATTTTTTATTTATTTTAATAACCATTGACTGAATAGCTTCTATATGTTTTTGCATTCTTAAGGGACTCTGCTGGCACTGTATATAATTTATTCACAAACCCTTTCAAAGTTTTAGGTGTTAACCTTCACCGCTGAGGTCTACATTGTATTTTATTGCGAACAGCATGTCTGTCTCATATGTCTCTATGGGAACGCTCTGATGGGCTTCTAAGAGGTTTGGGGAATGCCCATGGTTTGCTTGAGAGCCTGCAAAAAATTGGAGCTAATGTGTTTGTTTGTTTTTAGTGTCCGCTTTAATTAGGGTTGCCACCCAGCTAGTATTTTACTGGCAGGCCGATAAAAAAAAAAATTGGCTTGGTGCCAATTTTAAGTCTATGGAGGCACCAGCAAGGCCAGTATTTTCTGGTAGAAAAGGTGGCAACCCAAGCTTTAATATGCTTTTTTTTTCTTCATTTTGGACTGATCCTTTTACCGCTCTTTCTTACGGGGCAAATAAGTGAACACTTTTGTACGTGGTATGTTTCATTTCTAGTTTATACAAATGCTTTGCTAATATCTGCATTTAAAAGACCCATTTAATCTGTTTGTTTTCATCCAGTGTAAATATTGTGCTCTGCCAGAGTGAATCAAATTAGGTATGTCCTCTGGTGATTTTTTTTTTTTTTTCCTTTCTTAATGAGTATTGTCTGCTTTTTCTATATATTGTTCGGATTTTAAAAGGATACCAAGTGCATTACTAAAACATATTACCAGCAAATTGCCATTAAGGTTCATATCTTTGAACATCTTAAATAAATTATATAAGATATATTTCTTTTTTTGCCAAAATATGAGGACTTGTTTCATTCGTGAGGGCAAATTGGAGGAGCATGTTTGTGGTTTAGAAGCCTCTTTCTTTCAGGGGGAAAATAACAAGAAAAATGTTGGTGGGCTAAGCTTGTCACATTTGATTACTAAACATCTGTCTTCATGCTGCAAGTACAGAATAACTGTATCTAAAGAGACCAGAAAGACTGTGCCTCCTAATCCTTTTATAAAATTTTCAACTAGTGTATAAACAGAAATACGAGGATTTTGGTTATACGATTTGACCAAGGCACAGTTAAGTTGGGTCTAGGACAGCTCCTCATGGCAGTTACAGCACTGACAGTTCATTGCGGCTGTTTTAGCACTGAACTGTCAGAGCCAACAAATTCTACCCCCCCTCCCCCCATAACCCCTAATACTAACCCTAAGACAGCTCTGGAAGTACCAAAATGTATCTGCCATGGAGCACAGTCCCATTCAGAGTTAAGTTTATCACAGCAATGCCCAAGCTTGGTTCACCAACATTTTTTATTTTCTCTGATTTGTACATATTCAAGCATTGTCAGCTCTTTTTTTGCAACACCTTGACTATGGGTTAATTTTGTAAAAGGATTTATTGGGCCTACGCAATATATTAAAGGGACTGTCTAGTGCCCAAAATGCATCTTCCAGATATTAATGCGTATTAATGTGCTTTCAAAGTACTTTAGCATGCATGTTTTACATTGCTTAAAATGTAAAATACTTACACCTAGATGAAATTGTGAAATTTCAGCAGTTTGACTATTACTCTAGTGTGGGCAGTCCTATATTTTTGCAATTTCCTTTAATTTTATATTTTTTGCTGCAGGAACCAATGACCATAATTTCATTCAAATGAATGGATTTTCCTGTCTCTCTGGTGATGTCATCAGACAAGTTTATTACAGTCCACATATGTATTCTATTCTAGGAGCAAAGAAAGTGACTAAATGAAACAAAATGTTATATCCGCAGTGTCTATATAATCAGTGCTGCAGCACCTGAAGTATACATGCCGAGTAATCACTAGGGAGGGCTTGAGTCAAATATGTAAAATGTTTTTATGCAGAATGTCTGCATCAAATCAGACTGGGAAAAAAGCCTCTGCACTATACAAGCAGTGATCTTTGGATCTTGCACCAAAGGGAGTTTGGGAACTAGACCGTCCCTTTAAAATAATTTGTCTTGATGTGGGAGTTGGCTAAATTGAATAACCAAAATCTCGTTTCTGTTGTGTTCATACACAAAAAATCTACTGCAGTTTTTTTTTATGTGAAAGAGCACTGCGGTTACTCAAAGAGCATTTATTCGTTTGCATTACTGTTACGCGCTTATTGAAGAACAAATAATCCCTGAACAATGTTGCTAACAAACGTTTATGTAAAGAGCAAGTTGATGAGTCCTTTAACCCCTTCGTGACACATGGTGCTTGGGTCCCAAACGACGCAAGCACCAAAACGTCACAAATTGTTCCTGGCCACCGATCACAAGGTGATCGGTAGCCAGGAACACTCTGGCAGAGACCCGATCAGGGTCTTAATAGACCCTGTGGGTCCCTGCCAAAATATCGCGAGACCTCCGGACGTCACGTGTGACGTCACGGAGGCGTGCCCGAACCCGGAAGTTCGGGCACGGCGCGATTTAGAGAAATGTAGCCAGTGCTCGCTCTGAGCACCGGCTACATTTTCTCTGTCGGACTGAGGCCACTCAAAGTGGCCTCAGATGACAGGTGGGATCCCGCAGCAAGTGCCTGCAGCGGGATCCGAAAACAGCTCATCGCGGGGAGCCGCTATGAGCTGTTTAACAAAGGACGTACTATGCCGTCCTAACCACTTTAAGGCACTTAAAGTCAGGACGGCATAGTACGTCCTAACGTCACGAAGGGGTTAAACTGTTTACAGCATTGAGATAAGAATACATAATGATATGACTAAACATTGTTAAAACTTATTTGCATTTTGATATCACCACATGTTATCTTTAATGATTAATTGATAAGAACAAAAAGCAATATAAGAAAAAAAAAAAATGATGATATAGGTTATGATTTGTGGGCTGTGTATTCCCACTGATGTTGATCGTTCTGTTTGCATGTTCTTACACATCTCATGTATGCAAAGTGTACTTATCGTGGCCTGTGGCTTTTAACAGATTGATCAAGTATTGCATTTAGATGAGTAAGCATGCCTGATTTCTGATTTATCTGTGGCATTAGATAGTGTTCATGTGTTCCACTAAGCAGCCAGTTGATATCTTGTATGGTTTATCCTGAATCGATTTTCCAAACATAAGTGGGCATGCTAAGACTGGGGTGCTGGATCAGATTATTTTTTTCTTTAATACTACACAGTATCACTGGCTCCCTTTTTTTGTTAGACTTGAGTATTCACAGTAATATCTTTTGAACAGTGCACTCTTCTGCAAAAATATAGGACTGCCCACACTAGAGTAATAGTCAATTTCCTTTAATTTTATATTTTTTGCTGCAGGAACCAATGACCATAATTTCATTCAAATGAATGGATATACTCTGATGGCGATGGCCAATTATTTGCAAGCTAGGGGAAAAAAGGCATATTCTCCCGTTCCAGCTCATAACTAATTTTAACTTTATTTAGGCCCTCCTTAATTGAGTAGCAGCCACTGGAAAATCGAAATACAGTAGCAACAAAAAACGTGCATGCAAAATAACATCGGGATTTAAAAACAAAAAAAAATAAAAAGACAAAACAATTGACATTACACTGTATAGAAAAGTAGGTTGGTTTGATTTAGCCACTGAGTGGTGTTCTTGTATAGAAGTAGACTTCTTTGGTATTGTTTAGGTCTCCTATTCTCGTTTTTATAAATGCTTTATTTCTGACTTCCATGTGTTGTTTTTTTTTTTTTTACCAGTCTATTTTGTTTCACTCTAGGTTAAAGTGAATTACCAGTGAAGACGGTGCAGCAGTCTTGTTTCTGCAGCAATGGAGTTTGATAAGCCCTCAGTTTGGGGTGCTCTTAAAGAAAAGACCCGGCCCTTACTTCAGAACTTGACCGTTCGGAAAACTAAAAGAAACTCAAGGAAAGTGTTGGATGTACGGAAGAGCCACTTTTTGGGTCACAGGATGAGCGTCTCCGTGCCTGATATGATGGACATTGGATGTACAATACAAGAGGAGAATGAGTACACCGAATCTATGGTTTGTTCTAGCTCGGTTTCCAACAACCATTCATCTCCACTGGTGTCCCAAACCAGACATAGAGAATATGTTAAGCAGCTGAAGGAAAGCAGCACCTGGACGCAAGAGGACAGTGTCCAAGTGGAAATCACAGTGACTGAAACTGAAGTGCTGGATTCTTCAGAATCAGAAGACAAGGATCAGGAGATCTATGGTGATGAGAAGAGCATCCTAGAACTGATGAAGAAGGAATGCATGGGTGATGAGTTGCCTCAAACAAAACTGTTGGTATGTTCTGATGGATGTAATAATCTGCTTTCTTGTTTGGTGTTAGATACGCAATCCGGCTAAATATATCAGTGCATGATTGTGTGGTTTATTTATTTTTTAATTTCCACATTTTGTAGTGAAAAATTATATTGATTCTCGACAGGCCTCTGGGTCGAATGGAACTACTGAGAAGTGCTTCATTCCCAGAATGCAGGGTATGCCCCTGCTGCTGATTTCTTTCTATATAGAGGTTGTAGACGCAATATCTTCCTTCTGGCACCATGTTCTTTCCTGCCCTTTTCAATCAGCGCTCTGCTTTTTGTATTGGTCTGTTTCTGATGCTGACCTGTTTTTTTTTTTTTTAAATGTAATTTAATACTTCACTTTGGTAGTCCTTCCTGGGGGTTGTCCCTCATGTTGTGACCAATGCCACTCAAATTTCCCTCCAGTATCATGTATAAAATTCGGGAAAAAAGTTCTTTAATTTCCATTGTGTGTGTGTGTGTGTGTGTGTGTGTGTGTGTGTGTGTGTGTGTGTGTGTGTGTGTGTACATATGAATATAGATACATTTAAGTAGGTGAGGCCATAATGGCAACTCAAGGTGAATATATATCTTATATGATGATTCACTTGCAACAAGGTGGGGAGAAGTGGTACAGAGGGATGGAGTCCGTATGAATTTCATGCTGCTGGGCTGTACTAGTGTAAAAATATGAAAGCAACCTACATTTTTGGCAGATAAGAATGTCATTCATGTGCATAGTTTACTTATAGCCACTAGTTGTTTGTCTGCCTACACTATGTGGTTCCTTATAACATTGCAGTACCAGTCTGGTTGTAAAAGCAGGCAATAGATGAGAAACATGAAAAAACCTAGTCTACCACAGCTAAAATGCCAAGAGGTTAAATACAATTGCACTAGGCAGCACAATTAGAAAACAATTTGGCATTTCTTGTCCGTGCCATCAGTTGCTAAAACATGAGCAATGTACATTTCCAATATTTTCTCATCTATTTGATTATAATTCTGTTGGAGCCTAAATCTATTATTCTAAAGTAGGGCTGCCAAAATAGTCTGCTGTAGAACACTGTAATGTTGATCACACTATGACTCTTAAAGGGACAAGAAAAAAAGATAAAATGTGTTCATGTATGTGATAAGGGGACACTGGCTCAAACACTGTTTATTTGTACTATGAAAGAATAGAATAAAAAACACGCTCTGCCAGTTACTGGCAGAATTTCAAGCAAATTCATTGATGGTGGGATGGGGGAATTGCTTTTAATTGTTTAAATGTATTGTCTTCTGCTTGTGACCTCACTTTGTGGCTTGAACTAATTTCAGTTGATGGGGTAATTTGCAAATCAAGCCACAAAGTTATGTCATAAATAGCAGATGCCACTGACCCATTTAAAACCTATTTTTATCATAATGTATGCAGTAGCTTACTGTTCTTTTATTCTATACATGTTTAGGTGATACAGTCCCTTTAATTAAGAGTTATATTGACTTTAAGAATTCTATGTGCTGTAGGAAATCCACAGCCACAGATTACTTAATGCTGCCTTGAGATAATGCCAGTTTTATTCTGGGTGGGGTGATTTTTCATGCCAGCTAAACACAAACATTAACCTTTCTATAAAGGTTTCTGCTCAAAACGTTTTAACTTCTTATTAAGCTGTGGCTGCGAAGTTAGATAAGCTTCTAAATAGACGGAATCCACAAACCACTCCTTTTCTTCTAAATTGCCATGTTCAAGAAAAAAAGCAAGGAATCCCATTTCTCTTATATGAATGCTACATAAACTTCCTGCCTCTCTGTAACTGAAGGTGTTAAACCATGACACAGGTTGGCAGACACTTTTGCTGTGAAATCCTTGACACGCTCTGACCTCGTGCAGGACATGCCAGGATCTCTCATGAGATCAGCTGACCTATTGGTTGTTGACTATCTCCGAATGGCAGATGCTCCACAAATGGCAGTAGAAGCCAGTTTCTAAACAAGCAAGAGATTCTAGATCATTGATGGCTTTTGATCCCAAGTGCCATTTTCATTGCAGGATCTTTGTACTTTAGTCTCCCTTCTGCTGTTTACATTTTTACCCCTTTCTTTACCTAGTTATGGTACACTCTGGTGTTCCCCCTGTTGAAAACATGAGACAGTTGATGATCTAACCTACCGACCAGGGGATAAGCTAGCTTGTACTACCAAAAGTACATGCTAGTTTATCCTCTCACAAGGGCAAAAATATTTGCCTATATTAGAAGCAGAAGTAAATTTAAAAAGCTGTGTTGTCCATTAAGCTTTCTATTTTATAATAATATGCATATTGCTGTATAAGTAAATGCGGTAGGCAGGTTGCATTGGATTCAAATACATTTTTGAATTAACTCTCACCATTTAAATCACTAGTCAGCAAGACTCTTTTAAATGTAAAGAATCATTCTTGCTGGTAGTTATCTTTTAATATTTGCTATTTCATATTTAGAATAATCTGTCAGATTAGTAACCCAGCTATATCAGAACTGATTTTAGTAATATAGTAATAATAGGTTAATCACTCATAATTATTTTTTTTTTTTTTTTTAACATTAAATAGAATACATATTCTTGCATTTGCCTTAATGTTAGTGTTTATTAGCTGAAGTTGTAATGTGTTCTTTGTTTGTATATAGATTTTCAGAACAACAATGGGATTAAGGTAATTTACGTTATACAATTTTTACTGTGCAAAACGACGTTATCTCAGCTTGGATTAATTGAGTTAGATTAAATATATAATATTTCATGAATATACAGCCTCATGCTACATAACTAAGCTCTATTTCTTGCTGAATAACATTTGAACGATACTGGAGTTTTAAATAAACTTTAAAACTTATTTTTTATAAAATCAATTTTAATCCACCCCTGCAGTAGGTAACCAGCTTGTAGAAGTAACTGCCGTTCATTTAAAACATTATTTTTTATATGCACTATGTTTGATTATGCTCTTGTATTCCATGTATGCACTTTATCATGACTGAACACCGTTTATGCATCTGACTATCCGGAAGTGATCTATTTATTGCACTTAGAATGGCTGGGACCTAGGATGTTATGGAAAATTGTGTGATCTGTACACTTAAAAATAATAAAAATAGTTTGGTTAGTAACTACATACCAAAAGTAACATTCCCCTGCTGTAGATACAAAATTATAAAACAAATAATAACATTAACATACTGAACGAAGACATTCATAGTAAGAAATGTCTTTTATAGGGAACGTGGCTGACCCCATGTATTGCTATGAAGAGTTACATTGACCTCCCATGGACATTTCAAGTAGGCAGTATTGTATAAAATGGGGGAATCATTGGTCCAAAACCCAGTACAGTAGCCACCCATTACATATAGAGCGATGTTTTGGAATGGTGTGTGTGTGTATCAAACTATTTACATCCGAATATTTGACATTATATGTGATGCAATCCAAACAAGAACATGGTTGCTGGTGTTACCATTAAAAACTATGTGAAGCAAAGCAGTCATGTGTGCATGTAATACTTATAGAGGGTGTTGAAAGTTGGATACTTGTGATAGGGGTGTGGGATTGTTGTAAAGCTGATGAATATATAATTATATACGTGAAAGCGGCACACATTGTTGTCTAACACTTAAATGACGTGTTTTTTTTATGAATTTGTTTATTGTGTTCAAATAACACATGCAGGAAAATGAAACATATGCAGCTAAGTATGTCAAACTTTGAGAGAGAAAAAATAGAGGAATTGAAAAATTCCTTTTGTTTAAAAAATAAATAAAATGTTTTAAATTTTTTTTTACAATTTTTGTTTATAGGACCCAAATGGCAGCATTGATTTGAACTCTTCATTTTCTTCACAGAATTCTGAAGAGGTGATAATGGTAAGTAAATGTGTTCAAACATCCCTGTATTAAAAATAAGAAAATAAAAAGGCAAAACATGAGCTGCCATTATATTTGTGGAACATACACTACCGTTCAAAAGTTTGGGGATATTTCCTTGTTTTTTTAAAGGAAAAGGAAATTCTGTTAATTTAAAATAACACCAAATGTATCAGAAACAGAGGTGTAGATATTGTCAATGTTGTAAACGACTATTCTAGCTGGAAACAGTTAATGGAATATCTACATAATCATACAGAGGGCCATTCAGTGGTGTATCTTGGTTTTGTGCTTCCCTAGGCAGACTAAATTCAGGCAGCACCCCCTACAGTCAAGGCATGCATTGGCATCAAGTGTGAAATCTCAAGTGAAAAGCACCACTGTCTTAGTTGTATTACGGTCTGTATTCAGAGAAGTCCAGAAACTTGTTCAGTCTTGAAAATTGGGCGTATTTTATAACGGAGAATCTGCAGCATGAGTGTTTTGCTACTTTGCCCCTTGGCAAGTTACATTTTTAGTTTTTCAAAATGATTGGACTGCCGTGAAGAGTATTCATATAGAAATGTTGACAGTTCTAGTCCATGTGTGATAATTATGCATTTAACAGAGCATGCTGGGTAAAGCATACAGTTCTTTATTTTTTTTTATTTTTTTTAGCATACTTACCATATTTGCTCGAATATAAGATGACACTGATTATAAGACAAACTTTGGATATTCCTTTAGGAAAAATTGAAAGCATGAATATAAGACTACTATAGGAAAAAAAAGTTTAACTTGTATATATTCACATGTGAATTGCTTTTTCATATTTAATAAAAAATTATGATAGAAAAAAAAAATGCATTTCTTTTTATTTGCCCGCCCCAGACATAGCCAATGCATCGCCCCTACAGCCATCTGCCCACCAGACTTGGCCAATGCTGCCTTTCCCTCCCTACCTCAGACTTTCCCAAATGCTGCATCTCACCTCCCCTCCCTCAGACTTGATGAATGCTGCCTCTCCCTCCCCCAGACTTTCCCAATGCGCATTGTGCAGACATCCACCAGCTGCTTGCGAGGGAGATCCAGGTCCCCTGCAGCTCTGTGGGGGACCAGGATCACAGTCTTATAGTCAGACCTCTATTTGAGGTCTGATTTGAAGATGAACCTTGAATGTAAGAGCATTTGCTCTGAAAAAAACCTTGTCTTATATTCAAACAAATACGGGTATATGCATATTAATGCATGTAAAAGATCATTTATGTGGAACCGTGCATGCCCAGAAGTTACCCCATTGGGGTAAGTTCAAAGCTAAGTATTGGAAAATCTAAAGGGAAAGAAATTTGTAAAATGCATTGTTTTAATGTTTTTCAGCTTTCAAATGCATTTATTTATCTGTTACAATATTGTAAACTAAATTCATTTTTCCTTATTTTGGTAATTGAATGACTAATTTCCTCTTCTCCTTTGCAGTGTGTTTTGTGTATAGATATTATTAGGAGTCATTTTAGTCTTCTAGATTTTGGGAAATCTTGAGAACTTTGTTCGCTTGTTAGCATACTGTAGCGAATCATTGTTTTGTGAAAACCCTTTGTAGGGAACATGTAGCTAATTGTGACATATCTTAAAATACAGAATTGCTGCTGAAGTACACTCTTTTAAAGTAAGAGTCCTGTTACTACCCATTTCTAATCTCTATTTATATATTTATATTTTGCAGGGACTTGAAGACAGTATAAGCAGTTTTTCCAGTGCAATGTCGTATCTTGTGACAATACACTTAAAAGAAGGCAGAAAACTAGTCATCCGGGACCGTTCAGGTAATGAGGTCTACTTAATTGTTTACATTTAAATCTCCTCCTAGGTTTATTTGATATCCAGTAGAAGTCAGTGAATTTTCCCTACAAAGCTTACTAGCATAACATTTTTTCTTTGTTTGTTATTCAGACCCTTTCTTTATTAGTATTACTGCTCCTTAAAATTATAAATATAAAGCATTATATGTTTAAAGTATATTGCAAACAGTTTGATGCAGAGTAAAAGCATTTAACAAATAGTGATGGCCTTAATACCAAATAATGAGTGTGCAGTATGAATCACCACATTCCTATATCTCCTTGTAAGAGCGTGACATTTTTGGAGATTTATTAGATATGCAATAAAACCGCTTTTAAATTGCTTTATCATGCCAGCTTTATAAGGGTGCACGTGCCAGGTTCAGTATACCATATATATACTATAATTTAGAATCCTGGAGAAGGCTGTTGATGAGATTGTCCATAGCACCTACGGGTAATAAACCAGTAATGATTTTCATGAGCTAATCCTAGTAGTGAACTAGTTTATTATGGTACAGGTCCATGAGACATCAGTTTGCAAAATATAAGTTTAGGTTGGCATGTAAAAGCAAACACAAATAAAAAAAATGTATTGGCACAGTGTTAGTATAAAAATTGGTAATACAACCTCTAGGTTACTTGGGAAACAGATTTAGACGGACTGTTTGCAAATGTATATAACCTCACATTTACAATTATCATACAGTACAGCAGTTTACTAATCTATGCTAAATAAGAAAGGGTAATGTGCAGTAGTGCTATCAGAATAGTAGTGTAGTTTTTGGATACTGTAGGAGGTATATTGTCAGATTCCCTATCCTGGGCATCCCACGATCGAGGTGTAGGCAGCATCCTGGGCTTGTAGTACGGCCCGCCTCATGCACCGCAAGTGTCAGGCTGATGGTGGGGGCGTGTCCTGTGGCCCGGCTGTGTGCTCCCATTGGGGAATGCACAGGAGGACCACTCCTGTCACCTATATTTGGCTAAAGCCAGAGGAGGGCAGCAACCTGCAGGTTGGTGGGCAGGGCCAAAGTCCTGGTGCCATATTTAAACAGCAAGTTGTTCATTCAGTGCTGTAGTGGGGCTAGACTTCCTACAGCTTGTTGCCATTTAACCTACAGACCCTATACCCTTGCTACTTATTGATCTCCTGGCTCCTGGACCTTTTGGCTTGTATTTGGACTTCGCTTCCCTCTCCATTCCTGGCTAACGAATAACCGACCCAGAACCTTATCTGCCTGCCTGTATTTGACATCGCTTTGCCTACTCCCTTGGTACTGTTCTCTAGTGTGTGTGTACCAGCTAGGGCAATTCCAGTGACGAACCACAGCAGGAAAAGTTATAACTTATAAGTTTACTCCACCTTCTTTAGGGCTGCAGGGTTGTCTTGACGGCCGCATAAGGGGGAAATGAACTCTGGGCTGGCAAATAAGTTCTAATTTATGATTGGTGACCACAAGAAGGGTGGTACCCTGCAGACCCATATAGTGCTTCATTAACCTTTCCAAATTGGTTGTGTATTTTGAGTTTTTGTTTCCTTAAGGCGAATGTTCCCATTTTAAAGTGGAGTCAAAGTTGGACACCAGTACTTTAACTTGAACAAGAACATTTATCAATCCGAGTTTGTTTTTCTTTGGAATTGGCAAGAGAATACCTTTTCTATCCGATTTTTAGGAGGCAATAAATCTCCGACTTTTTTCCTGACTTGTTTCATCTTCTTTGTATGAGGAACACTGGGGTCTTTGCGCTGAATAGCAAACTTTGATGAACTGACAACTGAATTGTGTTGGAAACACAGGAGAATTGGTCCCACCTGGATACCTGATTTTGGCAGTTCACTTATCCATTTATGTGACTTACTTTATGGTGAATAGGCCTTTAATATAGGGAGGTCCAAGAATTTTTTGAAGTGGGCCATATATGCAAGTGTGCGTTGAGCTGCATTCACAATGATGTTGAAGAATAGCTTGTTGGCTATATAAATGTTTGCTTATTTAACAGTGATACAAAACCATTTCAGAACAAGTTTAAATTAACTTTATTCATACAAATGTGTACATTTTGTAGTGATAATGAAAATATGACCGTTTAATTCAGGTGGGCTGCACCTCATTGTCAAACGAGCCACAAATGGCCCATGGGCCAGATGTTGGTTGCCCCTGCTTTAATAGGTGTGTTTCTGTAGGTTTAGTAAGATCATCATTCAGTGCCAGAGTGTTTACAGTTGTTATAAACTTGAGTTTCCTGTCAGTGTTTGTGCAGTCTTAAATTAACATTTGACCGACCGTTTGTTTACACAAGATTATAAATAATTATATAACACTGCATACAATTTAATGGAAAAATTAAAGGGAACCTGTCCTCCAGAAACCTGGCAGGTGGCTATATGTTTATCTGTTCAGCGATGTGGAAGCACCCACCCCTCATGTGTTGGATTGTGTGGAGTGGAGCTGGATTGTGAGCCTTTTTTCTTCAAGTTACCAGGTGGCTATATGTACTTCATCTACATTTAGGAAAACTATAGAAAATGCTTTTATTTATCAGAATGAACTTTAGTAGAAATGTTCTAGTTTTTCCTCCCCAAAAAAGTGCATCACATTTTTTATGAATTGTAGATCTAGCTTTTTTTTTTCTTTCTATAGAGAACATATTATTCAAATATTGGACACCGTTGTGCTAAAATCATCTTGAAATGTATATCTTGGAGGAAAGATGCTAAAAAAGGATGTGATTTAAATATTTAAAGAGAATCAATAAAGTAATGGAGGAGAGTATACCGTATTTGCTTGAATACAAAATAAGGTTTTTTTTCAGAGCAAATGCCCTGAAAAAGTCCCCTCATTTTATATTTGAGGTTAGTCTTATAATCGGACCTCAAAACGAGGTCTGACTAGATAAGACTGGGATCCAGGTCCCCTGCAGAGCTGCAGGGGACCTGAATCCCCCTTGCAAGCAGCTGGTGGATGTCTGCGCAATGCATGTGGCCGTCAGGCGGTCCATTATAGAAGTCCCAGCGGAAGTGCCTGGCAGCAGCGGAGGATGTCATACGTGTATCATGCAGAAAATCACCGACTAGCCCTCACTACCCACCAGGGAGAGTGGGGCAGCCAGTGCCAGGGACTTCTATGACGGAAGCAGGGAGGTCACATGACCTTCTTTTTTTTACAATAGGATATATAATAAGCAGATGCTTTATGGGTAAATGTTGAGTTGGGGTGAAATGAGGCATGGTGAACATCTCACCTACAACTCTTCTTTTAGCCCCCTGTGAAGATTCGTTTCTTCTAGATCAGTGGTTCTCAACCCGTCTAACCCCAGGACTGACATTTGTCCTTGGTCATGTAGTCACAACCCAAAAATTATTTAATTTTCAAACATAATTTATGCCACAAAACAATTTTGTAAACAAACCTAAAATGAATAGTGCAGTAATCATGGTGTTAGTGAAAATAAAAGTTCTATTGAGCTAAAAACCCCAGGAGCTTTTTGCTCCTGAGAAAAGTCTCAACATCTGGTCTGATGTAGACAAAGCAACTCTGAGGTTGTGTTCAATGTCCAGAGTTGTGAAGTCAGTCTCACACTCACTGCCGTGTAGCTGTTGCATCAACCCCAAACTTCACTTCACTCATCTCAGGCTAATTTTGGAATTTTAGCCCCAAAGTAATAGGTAAAATCTTGGCAGTTTCCTAAACCTAGAGAGATTACAAATTTGGCTATTTCGGCAATAACTGAAATCCTCCCAGAGACTTCATTTGTAGAGTTCTAGGCTACCATTTTGATTGGCCGCCAAAATTTCAGCCCCAAAGGGCCATTCAGATCACAGGGACCCAAAATTGGGTGACATTCAGGGCTCTGATTTTTCCCTGAGTCAGTTGGAGCTACATGAATAAAGCCCTCGGTGAACTTGTAGGCCTCAATATTGTAATACCGTATTTGCTTGAATATAAGACAAGTTTTTTTCAGAGCAAATGCCTAAATGAGTAAATGTCTTATATTCAAGGTAGTCTTATATTCTGACCTCAAATCAAGCTCAGACTATAAGACTGGGATCCAGGTCTCCCGTGGAGCTGCAGGGGACCTGGATACCCCTCACTTACAGCCGGTGGATGTCTGCGCGTATCGTGCAGACATCCACCGGCTGTTAGCGAAGGGGATCCAGGACCCCTTGCAGCCCTGCGGTGGCTTAGATAAGCCAAAGTACGCCACTTGACGAAGCGCCTGCACTTGAAAAATTAATGGAGACAAACTCGGTGGTGTTGAAATTAGCTACAAGAGAAAAATTCAGATAAAGAATAAGTGACGACACTCATCTGAAATAAAGCCCCTAAAGTAAAGGGAAGTGAATTCGGATGTGCTTGTCAACAAAAGACGAATCTAAATACATATGAACATGCTGTCTGGATATGAATGATGGCTATTTCACCACTCTCTAATTTTTATATGTGTGTCGACATGAATTAAAGTGAATGGAGAAAGGGAGTGTATTAGATAATATGCAACTCTGGCGGCATACTGGCAGTGGTACAACGGCTCTGCAGTGGTTCAATGATTCACATATACAGCTAAACAGTCCATGTAGATAAGGTACATTAATGTTAGAAATAAGACTTGATACTTGTAAATCTTTTCACCTGTGGTGTAACACATGAATACATTAAATTCAGAAGCAGTAGGAGATAAGAATATTGTAGAGCCAAAACACACACATATATATATATATATATATATATATATATATATATATATATATATATATATATATATATGTATATAATCTCCTACCAGCTTTGAGGTGAGTGCACTGATCTTTGGATTTTGGATAAATATTTGGTCTCAGCAGCACCCCGTATAATATATGCTAGTTTAGGTGAGTGCATTCCCTTTTGGATTTGTTTGTATATAAATATCTATATATATATCAAAAAATGGAAACATGAAAATTTTTATATACAAACATTTATATACATAGCAGCAAATATGGAAACATAAGAAAAGACACATAAATTGTTGTAATGCAAACCGGGCGTTCAACGTGATATGGGATGATATTTTACAGGACTGGATCTGCGAAAAAAACGAAATAAAAATGAAATGGATATATATATAATATGATATAAAAAAAGATTTCAATAAATATACATACCATATTTTTTTTCTCCATAAGATGCACCTGACCATAAGACGCACCTAGTTTTTAGAGGAGGAAAACAAGAAAACCACTCAATATGCTAGGATATCGCCTCTCAATATGCCAGGATATCGCCTCTCAATATGCCAGGATTTAGCCACTCAATATGCCAGGATTTTGCTCATTTCATGCCACCCTCTTCCCCAGTACTTACCTCCTTGTTGCTCTGTCTCCGGTCTTCTCCTCCGTGCAGTCTTCTCTCCTGCACGAAGGAGGGAAACTCCGGTTGCATTTTTTTTTTTTTTTAACTTTTATTGAAGCCACGCAACCGCAATAAAGTAAAAAAATAAAAATGCGACCAGTGTTTCCCTCCTCCATGCAGGAGCATTAAACTTTATTTAACCCTTGCTTCCTTGGAAGGAAGCAAGGGTTAAACAAAACATGTCCCAGGTCAATTAAGTACACCAAATGTGTATCTTAATAGTTTACTATCTACTGTGTCTTGCATGTGAGACACAGCGGTTCCTGGTTGTCACGAGCTGACAAACGTCAGCACGGTCACAGCCAATCACTGCAGTGGCTCGACCCACTCTGACAGGCGAAAGTGAGGGTATCTCGCTGCTAGTGCAGAGAGACCCTTGTTTTTGCATGGGATCAGCAGGAGGCACCTAGTTAAGGCCCCCCCCTGCTGGTCCCATGCAAAAATGAGGGTCTCTCTATGGAAGCATGGCAACTATCGGTCAGAGGATAAACTGGCGTGTACTATCAAAAGTACGTGCAAGTTTATCCTCACACTGGGGGCAACTAACTTTTCACTTGTGCTTCTATGTTAGCACAAGTGAAAAATTAAAGTTTAGTGTCTCTTTAAAGTTTTCTTTGCAGAGCAACACTACACGCTATTAATGTAACTGTTGTGATGCTGAGCACACAAGGTTGCTAGTTGATTATTATGGGTACAGTAGCTAAATGTTGGTAAGGGAAGGCTACAGTACAAATGCTAACGGCTTTACTCATGAAATAGAGAATTACATGGAATTGGGATGGGAATTTCAAACGTAAGGCCAAAGTATCCGTTGGAGCAGTTGAATGAGTAGACTCATTTTAGTTTTTAACTAATTCTTTGTAAGCTAAATAATCTTGATATTTGAGTAATCTTCTATGGAAGTGTAATAAAGGGTTTAAACATTTTACTTGTTGTTTCGCTGGCACAAGATGCCCTCTAGTGGACATCCACATTTTAAATACCAGTCTGCTTGAATGCATTTCTAACTAAAACAATAAACACCATTTAGACCTATGAATTGTCCCAATCTAAGAAAGTAAGTCAGGTGGCTTAGCCTGATCTACTGCTATATCTCATGGTGGATAGCAGGGAAATTACCATGATAAGCTGGATCTATGCAACTTGGGAACTTTCCAGTTGATCTCACAAGTAACATTATACACGTGGTGTATTTCTTTGTTAAAAAAAGTGTTAGATTTGAATTTGTGGAACTGTCCACCAGAGACACAACGGGGCCATCTAGTGTTCAGACCTGCACACTAGCACAACATAATGTATATTACAAAAGACCGGTAACGTAAAAGGGATTCCAGGAAAAAAGATTAAAGACAATAAGTAGGAAGGGGAGGGTGTTCCAAGAGAGGTAACGCCAGAGGTACAAGCGAGTGCCACACAAAAAAGGGGTTTGGGACCACCAGGTGGTCCATTCTTGCCACATCCAACAAGCCTTTAATTCTCACATGATTCTGCCAGAGTTTGCCATCAATCATTACCATCTGTTTTTGTAAGTCATAGATCTGGTCAGTTAAGAGATCATGTTGCCCTTTGCATTCAGTGTGTTGTCCGGTATGTTAATCCGTGGTCCTCTCCACATCGAGAGGGAGCCAATCAACAAATTAGTATATTATAAATAGGGACACGAATAAAGGGACATTCACCTCTTGGAATTACCTAGTAAGAAAACAGTCTCATTTAGCATTATAACTGAATGAGAGTCATTCCCTCTAGAACATGCAGGCAGGACTCTCTACCTCATGTACCAGTCTGTTCTAGTTTGTCTAACTTGGTATGTAGTTCCCTTCTATGCTCTGAATCAAGCACCACGTAAATTGTTGGCGCTTTATAAAAAGAAATGGTAATGTAATGTTAGTGACCAAATGTTAGTGCACAGTCTGAAATGCCAAACTCGCCTCAAGTGTGCAAGGAGATGATCTTTCAAGAACAAAGAATATTTTAAGAATGGTGAACAATCAGTACAATATTAAAATTACAGGTTAATGCAGTTTTCTGCCTCTTTTTAAAAAAAAAAAAAAAAAAAAAAAAGGGCATGAGTAAATGAAGTTGAATTATTTCCAATATTTAATTTAGAGGCTAAGAAATCTGGACCTTACTTGTGATATCCAGTCTTTTAATGATATTGAGGCTTCTTCACAGGTCAGAAAGTTCAAGTTTAATCTGCATTGCTTTGGCCTTATCCACCTATTCACTTTAGTTCTGAGTAAAAGTGGATTCTCCAGGGGTAATGAAGTGATGAAGAATCGAGACCGGAATTATAGTTATAATAATAACTATATAATAATATAGTTATACCGGAACTAAGTGAATTGGGCTTATCTCTGCACGGAGACTTTGATGTTCATCATTGTATGCTCCTTAAATGTAATCCATTACAAGTTTACTAAAGTAGAAAGTTGAGCCCAGTGTTTTCACTCTGTTTGTGGTAACGCATACGACTGACCTTTCCAGTGACCAATAAAACAAGACACTTCTAGCCCCTTTAATGCTACATTTACAGGCCTTACACTTCGATTTTCCTTGCTTCTGTAGGTCTACAGCTTTTATTTTTAACCGAGGCAATGTTTTAAAGTAACTTACTGACAATGAGGCCTTTTCAAAAATTTTGGATGTTTATTACTTTTTTATTTTATTTAGTGTTGTTGTTACTTTTAAACCCGGACTATACGACATGACCTGTAGAAATTCATTTTAATTCTGACCCCACTTGTTTTATTCAGTGAAAGAGATTTATTAGTATTGTCTGATTATTCTTTCAGCCCTGATAGGCTTGGTATTTATTTTATTACCTCTTGGCTTTCCTATACTCCTACTTCCCATGATTTGAAAAATGAACCACAGTAGCTTGCTCGCCTCCTCCTCCACTCGCATAGCACAGATTATCTTGTGGAATTAAGGGTTTCTAATGCGTGCATTTTATTTTAATTTTTAAAAGAAATGATCTAATGGTGTGTGTGTGTGTGTGTGTGTGTGTGTGTGTGTATATATGAATGTGTGGTTGTACTTTATGTTGCCTTCCAGGCACCAAGGTGACATGCTGTCATTTGTGTATTGGCTGAGGAGGCTTTTGCTTTCTTATACTGCTGTCTATTTCCATATAGCATAGTAGAGTTGTTAGTCGCTGACAGTGAGACAATATGGTAAAATGCAGGCGCTCCGTGTGTTCCCCCTCAATTATTTTCTCCAACAATTAATGCTATGCTAACCTGACACTTTTCCTCGTTCTCGCTTTGTAAACCATTGCCAGTTATACCATTAATTCCAGACATTAATATTTTCTTTCACGCTACTGCCACCATTCACCTGTCAAACAGTGTGAACATTATGGAGCTGTCAGGATGCCTAGGGATTACCCAGCATGCCCTGCCTGTGAGAAAGTGACACCATAGAGGCCTTACTCCTTGAGATGTTTATTTTGAGAGTAATCTGACAGGCATGAAATCCTGATTGCCATGAAGAGTGGCAATCTCTTTTAATTAAATGCCTCTTTTATTAGAGATTTTCCCACTGTTTTTATATCTGAATGATTGTTAGTCTGGCTGGTTACAAAAAAAAAAAGACAATGTTTGGCTGTGGATATAACTGCAATTGAGATATCTAGTCTATGTAATGTTTGACACCGCGCCCCCTGCATTACATGTTGAGTCTGCGTGCCCGTTTTATTAATTCTTACCATTTCAAGCATTTTGATTCATTCAGTGGTGGTTGGCTGTCTGCATACTTATGTGTACTTTACATCTTTTTTGCAGACATGCACTTTTGCATTCTGTCTTTGTGACTGGTTAAAGATATGTATGTATAATACACACACACACACTCTAATATATATACATACACAGACATACCTTATAAATGTCTATGTAGATGCAGATTCTAAATTTCAAAATTAAAATATAGACTGTGTCAGCAGATGAGAACCATTTGGCTCTTCTAGACTTCCTAATTGACAATAACTAGATATATCATTTTACATTTCATTATCTTGTATCTAGGGCAGGGCCAGCCTTTGAGGTGTGCGACCTGTGCGAGCGCACAGGGAGCAACACACTTCAGGAGGCGCCGTTAAAAAAAAAAAAAAAAACGTTTGCCAGTAGAGGCCCTGGCTGGGGATATCGGAAGATCTCCCCTCACCAACCCTCTGCACGGCCAGAGTGGAGGATCCTTTGTCGGGGGGCGGACCTCACTGGGTGAGAAGTGAAGATCCGCCTCCACCCTGTGAAGCAGAGCGGTGTCTGCTTCACGAGAGTGCCAGGGGCAGCATAAGCTCAGTAAGTGCAGCTCACGCTCCCTGCGCTTAGCGATGATGCAGTGCATAATAATGCAGGGCATTGGAAATATTACACGCTGGGAGCGCGAGAAGAGGGGGGAAAATATATGGGGAGGGGAAGGAGGCAAAGAGATTATTGATAAGAGAGGGAAGAGAGAACAGATATGGGGGTTGGAGAGAGACAAACATGGAGTGAGAGGAAACAGACAGGCATGTGGATGGAGAGGAGACAGACAGACATGAGGCTAGAGAGAAGGAGGCACCACAGGGCACCTGAACATGTAAGGCCAGCCCTGTTCTAGGGAGGGCTTCTGCACATGCATGCAAAATGTATTGTAAGCTATTGAGAAACATGTGAAGCAGGCATGGTTGATTCCTATCACCTGGGACATTCATTTCCAGGCGCTGGGTTGCAAGTTTCTTTTTTAACCATTAGCAGCAGGTTTCCACCCGGTCACTGTGACAGCCAATCATAACGACTGGGTTTTTAAAGCTGTGAAAGCAAGTGCCTGCTTTGACAGCTATAGTTCCTCCCTGTTCCACAGTGATAGTGGGGCTGAGAGAGACTAAGAATAGAAAATAACTGCCCATGGGCCCCCAGCCCTTCAGTTTGTACTAACCCTAGGTTTAAATAAATAAAATATAAAAAAAATACAAAACATTATATGTGACCTATTAATACTGCCAGTGGTCTTAGAGGGATATATTTTATTTAAAAAAAAAAAAAAAAAAAAAATTATATATGTATATTTAAAAAGAAAAGACTGCTGTTGGGGCTGGTGCTACTGAATGAGACGGTTTTCTCTCTTAGGTAATTCCAAGAGGTGAATGTCCCTTTAATATATAAATACATGATTTCCTGAAAGGTGACTGTATGTGTAAATGTGCACTTGCATGGGTAAATGATGTGTGCATTAATTTTGATGAACGTATTCATTTTTACCTCAATACTTCCTATTCCCTAAAAACTGCAAATAGACAGATTTGTTGCCTCTACTACAGTAACAGTCCTATCTCCCCAAACCCTTCTTTTTGATGACACCAAATTGTAAAACTAGACAAGAACTCTGAACTAAATTATTATTTTTTTTTTTTTTAATTGTTAAAATGTAAGTACAATAGAAGTAGTGGTGGCAAAGGAAAAAATGCATTTGTACATAAGTGAAAAGCTACAGCACACCAGTACATGTTAGGCAGGAGGTGCACAAAAATCATCCACAAAAAATAGAGTTGAAAAGTGAGTGGTTTTTAATCAACAAAACTCAGTGTACAACAAGACGGTGCTCAAATCAACAAGATGTTAATTAGTACATTCTAATAGCACAATGAAAAAAAAATGGCACAGTGAAATAAATGTCTACAGAAAACAAGAGGCAACTCTCGAATGAACAAGATTTATTTAATTGTGCTGTTACAATGTACTGCTTAAATTTTCTTTTTTTTTTTTTTTGTTAATTTTGGCCACCGCTTTTCTGTACAGTGAATTTTGTTGATTTAAAAAATTCTCTTTGCAGTTTTATTTTTTTGCGGCTGATTTTGTGTGCACCTCTTATCGGATATTAAGTAAAAATAAGTGCATTTCGCATGTACAACAAATGGAAAATAAGCAGTATGGAATGGCCCCTTTTAATGCTTTTTGAAGTTCATTTACCAGATCACCACAGTTCATTGTTTAGTAAACAGCATATAATGCATATTCTTTTAACCTGAGAAGTGAGCTGAGCACTAATTTTTTTTACATTTTAAACATAAATGCATTGTTTGCTTTTTTTTATTCCAGGTACCAGTGATCCATATGTCAAATTCAAACTTCATAAGAAGACCTTGTATAAAAGCAAAGTAATTTACAAGAACTTGAATCCAGTGTGGGATGAAACATTTGTGTTGCCTCTCCAAGGTCTTGATCAAAAATTACAGATAAAGGTGCCTATTCTTTATTGTGATTCTCCAGCAAAAGACAAAGACAAATGAATGTTGTTGTTTTTCATAGTTATTATTTCATTATAATGACAATTCTGCATCGTACAGACAACGAACACATGTTAAAATTACATAAACATTTGGGACAAAGGGTGGAAGGGACCTGCTGAAACTAGCTTAAAATGTGGTGATTTTGACAACATTTTTATAGATATAAAATCTCATACTTTACAGTGCCAACTTTTTGGGTTCAAGTATTAAACATATAGAGGGGCATGTACTAAAAAAACGCAAATATATTTTATGTGCAAAACTATTTTTGCGCTTTGCTCCTGTTGCCAATGTACTAAACATTTAACACTCAAATAGTACATACGAGCAAATTGCGAATAAAAATGGGCATAATTGCGAATAAAAACAGGCAAGTTTGCGAATATTTTTTCTACCTCTTTTGATAGCACTTGCTAAAAGCTGGTGTCATTTTCACACGCAAATAAGAATTATTTTCACAAAATATTCACAAAACTCTTTAGCATGCGCAAATATAATCGCAATTTATTAGCGCAACTGGAAAAATGCACGCTAAATATAAACATAAATGAAAGACACGCAAATAAGGGGGGAAAAAAGTGCAAACTGTTACAAATAGTCGCAAATTGCTCCTTACTCATATTTTACCTACTTTTTTTCCCTCACTGCACTTGTTTAGTACATGACCCCCATAGACTACAAACACCTCTGGGGAAAAAATATGCCTAATATGGAAATTCCCCAGAGTACTACATGGCTAATGTGGAACCCAAAATCCTAATTTACTGCCTTATTAAGAAGGTTAAACCCACTCTGTCTTGAGGGTTTATGTGTCATAGGTATGAATAGTGTTTCTTTGCTGGGTTATAGGGAATTAAGGAAAGGAATAGAATAAAAATTGGGGAGGAGGGAGATAAAGATTTTGAAGAACATTATATAATGATGTTGTGGGACAGATATAATTGAGGAAGATCTTTTTCCCGTTGGCTCAGAACTCTCCAGGCTGTAGCTTCATCCTGTGTGTCTGAAGGAATTTCATTTCATTCCCCCAGTCCAACGCGTTGCAAGTGTGTCGCCTGGCAGTAGGCAGGTCTGTGCCAACAGGGAAAAAGGTGCCGACCTTGTGCTACGCAAACATGGAGACTGGTCAGAGGGGCTCTCGCTGACCACCTTTGCCTGGTCTTTCCATCAGTCCCCCATTTCCTAAAAACATTAATTTGTTTGCTTTTGTGCTATGTTATAATATATGTAAGTGAGCTTTGCAACTGAGAAGCATAGATTGATTGATTGTCATGGCAAATATTTTGGGAGAGTGGCATGTTTACTACTAATGGATTGCAGTTTAATACCAGGTTTAAGAAGTTTACTGTAGTGTGTATGCCAAAAATTTATAACGGTACTTTTAAAACATTTTTTTTTAAATATGTGAAGCATTTGTTTCATCTCCATATGGGTGAAATAGAAACTGATTTATCGTGCATGTTTTCATTGATCTACTTTTATTTTGTCATCTATCAGGTCTATGACCGAGACTTGACGACTGATGATTTCATGGGATCAGCCTTTATTGACCTTCAAGAACTTGAACTAAATAAGTATGTTCTTCCCAATTTTGCCTTATTCAGACAAACTATTCTTTCTATTATCTAATGCTCCCACATTAGCACTTCCCAATGGACTTGTCACAATGCATCTAGGAAAAATCCATGTGTTCCCATAGGCCAGACTTATTGTACATCATTTTATCAATCTTGTAACATAAATATACCTGTAATTAGTGTATGCCATACCAGTCACAAGTTTGAGTACAATTTCTGAAAATATTCACACTTATATCTTCATAAATTAACCCCTTGGCGACACAGGACGGACTAGGTCCGTCCTGTGTGCCGAGGCGTTAGTGACCTAGTCCGTCCTGTGTCAAAACGAGCACTGAAAGCGGAGTTTTTTCGCTTTCAGTGCTCAAGCCGCATTGTAACGATGCTTCCGTATGGAAGCATCGTACAATGCTAAAAAAAAATGCCCGTCGGCATTTCGATCGCTCGAAATGCCGGTTTTAAAGGCACAGTGCCTTTAAAACGCGGGCATTTAAAAAATGAGCATAGGAAGCGAATCTTTCGCTTCCTATGCTCAGAAAGTGTTTCTGATTGCCTCGCAAGTCGAGGCAATCAGAAACACTAAAAACAAAATGCACGATCTTGGTCACTGAGTGACCAAGATGGCGCTGCCCTTCTAAGGGCAAGAGCACAGGAGGCAGGAAGTACCTGCTTCCTGTGCTCTCTGGCTGTCACACGATTGCCTCTTCACAGAGGCAATCAGTGACTGCCAGGCACACTGACAGGCAGTGGGGATGCTCTCCTGAACATCCCCACTGACTGGTCAGATCAATATTAACCCTATATTGATCTGACCAGTTATGATCTGCCTCCCTCTCCTCACATTTTTTTTAGTGAGGGAGAGAGACAGATCAAAGTTATAAAAGTAAGTAAAAGTTAAAAAAAAAACAATAAATACACAACACACAAATAATAAAACAATAAAAAAAATTTTATTAAAGCAATTCCCTGTGTTTAACCCCTTCCCTGCCACTGATCTTGCATAAGCAGTGATCGTGCACATCAGCGCATTTATTTTTGCTGTTTGTGCATTTTTTAGGGGTTAATTTGTTTTGTACTGTCATTTATTACAGTACTAAAAAGGCTCTTCTAAGAGTTATTAACCCCTTATTTGCCGTCGATCACTGCTTACGCAATGATATTGACGCCAAACCAATTTTTATCTGTCTGCATATTATTATTTTTTTTTTTTTTTTTTTACACATACCCGCTAGGGGATTACATGTAAAGTAAAAATATTTGAGATTTTTTTTTTTAAGCTGCCTGAGCGCATAGCGATCAGTAACAGCGAATTAGTGGCAAAGGCGGTTTGGTGATTTCTCAATTAAGCTGGTCAGATCAAAATTAATCGGATCAATATTCACAAATATTGATCTGCCTCCCTCTCCTCACTTACATTTTTGTGACGGAAAGAGACAGATCAGTATTAGGGATATAAAATAACATTTTATAAAATTGGCAGGTTTTATGAAAGTCTTTCACTGTGTATTAACCCCTTCCCTGCCATTCATCACTGTGTAAGCAGTAATCTTACACAGCAACAGTATGTTTTGCTGTCTGCACTGTTTTATGGATTAATTTCTTTGTACTGTAATGTATTACAGTACTAGATAGGCTCTTCTAAGAGCTATTAACCCCTTCTTTGCTCGAGATCACTGCTTACGCACTGATTCTGAGGCCGCGGACTCAGGGTTCGATTTTGACCCTATTCAGCTTTCTGATACATCATCTAGCGATGTATCGGTGGCTGCTGAGCCCTTGCCACAAGTAGTGATGGGGGTCTACCCATAAAAAAATATATGGTTTGGTGGGGGTAAATTTCATTGGCTGGCTTCAAAGATATATCCCATAAAGGACACGGACGCAGGTTGACTACATGTCAAAATTCCAAGTTGGAATTTTGAGATGCGCATCTCACAAATGTTGCCTTCTAGCCAAAAACAAACCAACAAACCTATGCATGGGTGCTATCCCTGTACTCGGGAGATGTTGCTGAACACATATTGGGTTGTTGTTTGGCAGTGACATATACCAGAATCTGTGAATTCATGCCTGAAGTACAATGCATGTGGAAAAAAAACTCCCAAAAAAGTACTACCACAAACTTTTACAAAGGCTGGTGGTAGAATTGGTACCTATACAGTATTAAAATACCACCATTTGAAATACCTTAGGATGTCTATTTTCCAAAAATATATGGTTTTATGGGGTAAAATTCATTGGACGGCTTCAAAAATGTTCCAAATGGAACATGGGCGCAGGCTGACTACATGTCAAAATTCCAGGTTGGAATTGCGCACCCCCTAAATGTGGAATTTTAGACCCAATACAAACCAACAAACCTATGCATGGGGGGTATCCCTGTACTCAGGAGATGTTGCTGAACACATATTGAGGTGTTGGTTGGCAGTGGCAAATACCAGAATCTGAAAATTCCATGCCCGATGTACAATGAATGTGAAAAACAAATTACTATCCATAACATTGACATAGGCTGGTAGTATAATTAGTGCATGGAAAGTGTTAAAATACTACCATTTGAAATACCCTAGGGTGTCTAGTTTTCAAAAATATATGGTTTTGTGGGATAGAATACACTTTCTGGCTTCAAAAATGTCCCAAATGGGACATGGGCGCAGGTTTTCTGCACGTCAGAATTCCAAGTTGGAAAACCAAAATGCGCACCCCCTAAATGTGGCCTTTTAGCCCAAAACAAACCAACAAACCTATGCATGGGTGGTATCCCTGTACTCAGGAGATGTTGCTGAACACATATTGAGGTGTTATTTGGAAATACCCCTTCACATTTTAAGGTAATGTTTACCTAAATTGCAATATATGTGAAAAATTAAAAAAAAAAGATTTTTTGCTGCAAACTTTGGCATAGATTGGTGGTAAAATGGCTACATGAAATGTGTCAAAATACCCCAAGTTAAATGCCCTGAGTTGTCTAGTTTTCAAAAATATGTACATGTTGGGGGTCATTCATGGATTTAGTACAGAAATCAGTGTTACAATGTCACTATCGCTAATTTTGAAAGAAGGGATTTTAAAATAGCTTTGCACCACTTATAGTTCTGGCCCTGTAACATGAATAAAAAAGCACAAAAACATAAAAACATGGGCTATTTCTGAACTCAGGACATATATTAGAAACTTTTTAGCAGTGTTTTTTTGTTGTCTCTTGTACATGAGTATACGATTTTTCAAATAAAAGTCATAAAAAAATAATTTTTTCAATTTTTTTGCCATATTTTATTATTTTTTTTACATCAAATTATATGCTATTATCAAAATAATGGTATCAAAAGAAAGCCCTTCTTATGACGATAAAAACGATATATAGTTTGTGCGGGTACACTAAATGAGACAGAAATAAATTACAGCAAAACACAAACTGCTCAGAAATGTTAAAACAGCCCATGTCACCAAGCGTCGGACAAGCCAAAAAAGTCATGTCACTAAGGGGTTAAATAACCTAGTCCAACATAGAAAATAAAACCATTAATATAAATACACATTTTGGACTCCTTAAGTTCTCTATAGCTGCCTGAATAACACACCCACTTTCATCATGTCATCATCTGACATGTCTTCCCATACACGTCTCCAATTTTTAATGGAGTTGAACATCAGGCTGAAATTGTCTTGCTTTTGGTGACCATTTCACGTATAAGTATGTAAGTACCTGCATCATATAATGAAAAATCCAGTATTAATGGCCGCATTGGAGAATTTTTCCAACTTCGTAAATAATGCCAGTCTTATGCAGTTAACTTGTCCATTCAGGTTTGTGGAATAGCCCTCTTAGTGTTTCTTGACTGGTTTATGGAGTTACTCGGATATATAATAATGTTGGTAAATGGATGGACATAAACCCTGCATGTCAAAACACACAAATTATTTGATAAGCTGCTACCAAAACACCTTTGTGGTTTCTCCACATAAATTCCAATTATTTACTATAGATAATGATGTCAAACTTTTGACAGGGCCTACATACATATCCTGTTCATAACTGTATATATCCAGAAAAATAACCTTTTTCGCAATTTTTTATGTCTGAGCGTGAGAAGCATTAGTTTTTCATTTTAAATGGTGTATGAACTCCTTTAAATACTGTTGCCTTTGTCACATACCATGCTTTGTGGAAGAAAAAACCCCCCATACATTTCAGTGTTTATTATGTTTCTCTTTGTAGGACTGAAGAGAAAATATTGAGGCTAGAAGACCCAAACAGTTTGGAGGAGGACATGGGAGTGATCGTGGCTGATGTTCGTCTGACTATTCGACTTAGAGACCCAAAAAACAATAGTTATGTAAGTTTTTTTTTTTTTTATTGTTTTTTTTATTGTTTTTTATTGTTTTTCACAGGTATGTTACTGCTGACAGGGGTGTACTGTGAACTTTGGATGAAAGCCAATGTTGTTTCAGAATACCCTTTTGTCCTGTGATTTACTTGTATTATTTCAACAGAAAGGTAGTTCTCACTCTTGCCACTGTATTAGTGCAATGTAATGATGGAAATATTTGATGTACATGTGGTGCCCCCATAGTGCGTAACTCATGCCTCTTCACACTGAAAGAAAATAATGGTGGAAATAGCTGATGCACATGTGGTGCACGAATAGGTGCATCACTCATGTCTCTTCACACACAAATCTCACAGGCCTTTACAATGCTGATTAAACTAGCTGAATATTGGTTCTACAGAAAGGAGAAGTCTAATCTGAACTGTTCTCTACATACAAGTGGCAATAAGTGCAAAATTCAAAACCAAAGTTATAAAAGTGATTTATAAAGTGCATTCAATATACGGTAATCAGATTTCAAGTGCTGCGAACACTTACCACCCTCTCTGTTAACACATACAATCTAAAAACAAGTAAATGGTGCTGACAAAATTATAAAATATATAAACATTTTTCCCCCAAAACCTGAATGTAAGTTAAATACCACTTTGACGCAAATTTCAAGTGTTGTCTTTGTAGCAAAGCACGATGCTAGGACCTGTACGGTATATTTTAGCTATAAGAAACGTTTACAGCCTCCTCTGAAATGATATGTACAAGTTCCATATAAAGTCTGATGGATTTAATGTGCTAACTTGCCAGTACTACTGGGGAAATTCCCAGTAGGCCACCTGCCCTGGGGCACTGTGAGTATTGGCCATGACTTTGTGGGATGCAGATGAAGCCACAAGAGCATCCTCGCAGCCAATGTGATGTTACCTTGCCAGCAACGGATATGACCCAGAGTCATATCCGGCACCATTTCCCTCCTGCATGCAGCCAGTGGCTGGTGGTAGCCCTGGGTGTCTATTTGCATGCTGTGGTAAGTCATTGTTGCTGGTGCAAATCCTGGCTGCCATCTTCATGCTGCGGTAAGTCTTGTGAGTACCATCTGGGTGATGGGACAAGTTCTGTGAGTGCAATCTGGGTGGTGGGGTAAGTCCGTCTCTCCACGCAGCATTTACACAAGGTTATACACTAAACACTGCACTAATATATACCCTGGCAGAGGGAAATTATGGGGCTGGTGTAATGACGCGGTGCTTTGGGGCTGGTGTAATGACGCGGTGCAATGGGGCTGTTGTAATGACCCGGTGCTATGGGGCTGGTGTAATGACCCGGTGCTATGGGGCTGGTGTAGTGACGCAGTGCTACGGGGCTGGTGTAGTGACGCGGTGCTACGGGGCTGGTGTAGTGACGCGGTGCTACGGGGCTGGTGTAGTGACGCGGTGCTACGGGGCTGGTGTAGTGACGCGGTGCTACGGGGCTGGTGTAATGATGCGGTGCTGTGGGTCTGATATACAATTATTTCCAGGGCTGTTTTTTTATTTCCTTTCTGGCACTGGTTATATGGACTATAGAGTTTGATGTATGACTTCTCAGACCTCGGGCTAGTCATCTTTGTCTTTCTTGTTGGATTGTATAGAATGGATTCAGGTGGGAATCTCTCTTAGAGTTGAGAGCAATATAAAGATTTTGCAGATTTTCTGTGCTATATTGTAAAGGTTGTACCACCCTTCACACCTTTTTAACCTGTAGCAATCACAGAGGTTTTCAGTTTACTTTGGTGGTGGGAAGCCATTTTAAATTTTATAATAAACTTTTATTTGAATATTTATCTTGAACTGGTCTCATTACTTAATTTTTCTCTTTTATTGCATGATGATTGGACAGAGATGGTCTAGCCGCAAGAAACTCAGTGCTTCTAAGGTAAATAACTTGTTCTGGTATATTAATAACACAGATGTATTCAAGTGTTTTAAAATAAATGGAACACTTCAGCAGCTGAATTAGTAAATGGCATCAGCTGCAAAAGGACTACACAACTTGTCAAAAAATAGGTGTGGCCTAATCGGTGTCATTCATTTTATATAAACATTTAAAAAAAAATTGTAATATTAAATACATATTTTTATTTTATTTGTTTGATTGTGCACAGGGGTGTTGTGGGTTTGTGTTACGTTATATGGAATCATAATGATACATAGGACATTTTGTTCAGTACCACAGTTGACTTTTGCTAAGTAGTGGTCTACAGGTGACTGCTGAAGATCCAGATCCCCAGAGCAGCATGAGATTATGCCAACCCAGATTTTGCCTAATAACCATCTAACGGTACAGTTTTCTACCCAACCAATTTCCAAATTAATGGGAAGAAAGCTTGTGATCAGACTGTCTGAATCCTTTGTGATGCTGAAAAGCTTGATGGCCACCTTCTAGGAATATTCAGCTATTGTGGACTATGGTTCTCTTGCTCCCCTGGCAATTTCTTTTCTGAAAAAGTATTATGGGGGTTGTAGGCCATGAGTATCTGAAGGGCGGCGGTTTGACAACCCCTGTTATAATTATGTTCAGTTATGTAAACACCAGGACGATGTGTCCTTTCTGAGCTTTATATATTTGTGTGTATTGTGTTTATTTTTTTTTTATTTTTTTTTATCAGCCTGTGTTTCTGCAGTCTGCTCTCTGGAGTCCAAATTAGCCAAAAGCCAGTCTCCTCTTATCATGGCTGCTCTTGTGTCTTACAATTGGAAAGTTGTTAACAACAGAGATAAAACTGTTCATCATGTTGTCAGGTCATTTGGTTCCCAGGGCTCTGGCTAACTTCTTAACGTCCCACTAATAAAATGCAAGTGATGCCAAAGAATGATAACTGATTAGGAAAGGAACATGAGCCTTCCATACTCCCAGCACCAGAAGATTTATTGCAATGTGGGATGCATCCATATTGTGCCGGAATTGCAATTACTTGTATCAAACTTTTCAGTGTATCTCATAGCAAAACAAACTTCTCTTTTGTTTTGTTTTTTAATTTAAAGACACCATAGTATTTCAACTACAGTTCATTTAGTGCAAATCTATATATGTAAAAGCAAAGGAATCTTTATAATGCTTCTTGCAGCCTACTTTTTTTTTTTTTTTTTAATATATATGTATTGGGGTTTTTTTTTGGGGGGGGGGGGTAAATAACATATTTAATTGTACCTTTTAAAAAACAGGGCTCCCGTTATTTACTGCTCCCCTGTGTTTTTTTTTTTTATGGTGAACTTGTTTATTTTAAATTGTTCTATGCATTGCAGGGCTACAATAAAAAGTAAAGCATGTAAGTCAAATTTTGCAAAATTCTGCCAATACGGTTTCCTCTTGTGTTCCTACATTATTCTATAGGCAAATGGCAGTCCTAAAACAAAACAAACAAAAAAAAAAACTGCATTACCTCTGTATGATCAGTAGAGGGGAGCAAAACACAATTAGTACCAAGCTTGAATTGCAGCCCTTTCTTGCAGAGTAGAGTTTACAGTATGAATATAAGGCCATTTAACTCTAGAAGGAATTTCCCATAATGCTTGGGGGGGGGGGGGGGGGAGAAACCCTGACAAACAGTTGTATGCTCTAGTTTATTGATTTTGCTACTGCACTAAAACAGCAGTACATCAATAACTATCTTTAGTTAGGAAACGCTGGTCTGTAGAAGAGCACTGGCAGTTAAAAAAAAAAAAAACGGCATTAAGGCGAGAGCGGAAAAATGTGCGCATGGGGAATACTGCTTTCACGGGAAAATTGAGAGGCTGTGGAAATACAGCTACAGAAATAAGTAGCATGGAGTTATACGCAGACCTCTCACGGATCAGTGGCAGCAGAAAAAGAAAACATGAACCAAGAATGCCATTTTGTGGAAACAAGTAAAAGAGAATGATTTTAAAATAAGAAACTACATTTATCACCAAGTCACTGTTAATGTGACTCTTCCCCATAATTTTCTGCCCCTATATGAATAGAAGTATTCCGTCCCTTTTTTTAAAATTTTTATAAATTAGCGTTACTTTTAAAAGAAATTGATGAGTTTCTTTTAATTATGAATATTATACATTTGGTGTTTGTTACTCACAGTTTATCTCTTTCCCTTCTCAAATAATTATCAGATACAAAAATATCTCGATAACCTGTAGTTTAATAAGCATTGTGTGCATACATTATTAGTACATATACCCATGCTACCATATTACCTACTTCCGTATTAGTTCAACTACCTGCCTATGTTAGTACATGAGCCATATTAGTATGTCATTAGTACATTTGCCCATGCTGGTGCTAATGTAATATCAATAAGTTGTATAAAATCAAACCAATGCGTGAATTACTGAAGGTTTTCAAAAGCGTGTTCAGATACATATAGATCTATGCAGATCTACTTAGATATAGGGTAAGTATGTGAAAATGTTGGGTATTTGTCTGTTGCTGCATTTTTTTCTTTTTCACTTTTTCCCAAAAAAAAAAAAAAAAGGCATGACAGAGTGTGGGGGGAGGTGAAGAGAGGGGAGAAACACGGAGAACATCACTTCAAACATGACTGCGTTAAATGCTGAAATGTTCAAAGTACGACAGAGAAAGATAAAGCCTTTGATGGGAAGTGGATGTTTCCCAGGGACATTACAAGCAATAATCCAGATGTTATGGTGTAATGCAATGAGTGTCCATAGATAGATGCAGAGCCCAGCCAAGTACAGCCTGCTGTAGGCCCACCCCTCCACTCCCATGCTGTTCTGCCATATGGAAGTAATCTCCAGTCCCTGTTTAATAGCCAGCTTTGGATTCCATTTTCACAAGGCTTGTACAGCTAAGTGGAGTTGCTTTATGGATAAGTTAGATAGAAGCACTTCCAAAATAAACATTCAGCTAGAAATTAGGACATACCGAGCCACAGAATTATTTTAGGGCATATTTCATGGAAGAGCTGCCAGACTGCAGGATGTGCCTTTGATCCCTGATGGACAGTACTCCCCAATCATATTAAAGAAATGGATTCTATTTTTATTTTAAATTGCATTTTTTTTTAAAAAAAGGGTAGGGGGAGGATGTGCTTTGACAATAAAATATGTATATTGATTGAACATATTATACTTGTATTCCTGTTATTAATTTTTAAAACCTTACAGGCCAAACTGCTCAATTATTGTACCTTGTTTTTTTCCCCCATCTCTCTTGGTTTATACACACAATTTGTTTATGGAATGTTTCCCTCCGATTTACATATTGAAATAGTCTACACGTTTTTTCAATATGCCGATGTGGTTAATGAGCTTTACTTGTACAGATGGTTTTCAATATTTTCCATAGTGTCAAAGAGCACGACCCCTGCCCTCGTCTTGATAAAGTCTGCACCTGCTAATAATTTTGTGTTAATTTAGGTTAATAGGTTATTTATACTAGAAGGCTATTTACTTTTGAACAGAATTCTGGAGCCGTCCATCTTGCTGTATGGTTACTGCAGATTCAGCTTTTATTCGGCAATGGCAGCTCCAGATCCAGATTTCATGAATACAGTTTTTATTTATTTGAAATGTTATTCTCATTAAATTTTCATTGCTGTAGATTGCAAGTGAAATGTTACTTCTGTAAACGTTTTGTAACCGTGTTTGGGAGCACTCATTATATATATAAAAATGTTTGTACAAGAATTTCGTTCAATCTGTCATTTGCTGACTGGTGAGCTCATCATGCAGCTCCGTATGCAAATCATGCATTTTACCTACTACATTTCCTATGATTTTTATTTTTTGTTTACATATGTAACACCTCACTCCCAAAATCTGTGCCCTCTGAAATTGTAACTTGAAATACAAATACATGGCATAAATAAATAGTGGCAGATGCATGAAATGACCTTACAGCAAAAGTGGTAGAGGAATTTACATGTTCACTGGATAAGCAGCATATAAGATAAGCGTAATAACCAATTAAAGCATTATTTATTTACGGCAGGTAGAAATGTGGGCAGACTAGATTGTCCAAGTGGATCCTGTTGTGTTTTTTTTTTTTAATTCTATGTTCAATGGTATTTTAATTGTCAAATTCAGAACTGGTTGATTTTGTAATTTGGGTTATTAATTTTAGATTTATTTTTATTTTGTTTTGCTAGGCAACCTCCATGCAAAGCCTACAATTATTTGAGTCTCTCAGAAAGAACCAGTTGTGGAACGGAATAGTCAGCATCACTTTACTGGAAGGGCTAAACCTCTCAGAGGCCAGCACATTTGATAGTTTTGTAAGGTTCAGGCTCAATGATCAGAAGTATAGAAGCAAGGTAAGGATGTGTACCATCTGCTGCACTAGAATGCCCAGTGATCTAACTGTAATTTTCAAACATTTAACCAGCAACCTTTGCTTTGCATGGCCTATGACCTGTTTTGTTACTGTGACACTTCCATATTAAATTGCACCTATTTAATCTTGTATCCTGCTAAACACTGAGTGTCATTGGTTTTATCGGTAAGGTTTGTTTCAAATCAGTCTCCAGTATTGGAGATAAAAACCACTTTACACCCCTCAGTGCTCTTATTTGAAGGTAAAGGAGGGAAAATGCCACCAAAGTATTTAAATTGGACGTATTGATCTGCTCAATTGGCACAGTGAAGTGACATGAAATAGTCTTAAAAGTAAATTAATATAAACAAATAAAACAAAAACTCCTCTTTGTATTACATAGTAATTTAGGTTGAAAAAAGACACAAGTCCATCAAGTTCAACCCTTCTACCTATCATTACAGCTTTTGATCCAAAAGAAGGCAAAAAACCCCTAAGGATTCTTGATTGCATTTAAGTACTGTAGTATTGAAGGGAATCTCTGGTCAACCCAGTATTTTATAAGAAAAATGTAAATGTAAAAGAAAATGGAAATGATCTGCTCACTCTGGCATTAGGGGTTTCCTTTTATTCTCCCTCTCTATAGTATGTGCCTTTAGAACAGCGCAACACATAAAAAGTGTCCTTTTACCATTTTTCAATGTGAACCAAATTTTACTTTTCGTACCCAATACATATTCTCGTGACCCATCTGACCATGCCACATTTGCCAATGATGCTGTGGCCTGTATTGTTAATAACCTTGTTTAAATGTTGCATGTTTTCTAGACACTGTGTAAGAGTTCAAATCCTCAGTGGAGAGAACGCTTTGATTTTCACTACTACTCTGACAGGATGGGAATTTTGGAAATTGAAGTATGGGGTAAAGATAACCGGAAACATGAGGAATTATTGGGAATGTAAGTTTGTTTTATAGACTCTGTTATGTATCAATTGTTGTTTTTCATTTATATAGTTTTTTTTTTTTTTTAAACAGGTATTGTATATTGACAGCTGCTTCTTCATTTTGCATTGCAATACTTATTTTAGACATTTATACTTATATATAGGTAATGACAAGCAACCTACACATTATGTATAGATTGTATATTAAAGGTGGTCTTATTATCAGACCACTAATGAGGTTTAACTCTAATACTAGGATTCAGGTACCCCACAGAGCTGCAGTTCAGTTTATTACTTAAAAACAAAAAAAAAACTGTCAGACAGGACATTTGAAATGTATATAACACCACTACACAATACACTTGCTGGGTTCAAAATGTTACACACTGGCTCTTAAATTCTTGAAAAACTAGTCTACTCATCTGATATGTGCTATGATTTCTTATAGTTGTATACAATATGTGGATGTCTGAATGCGATTGCTCATGTTTCTCTTGCAGTTGTAAAGTGGACATTGCAGGGTTGCCCATCAAGCAGAACAATCGTTTGGAAGTGCCTCTGGAAAAGAACCAGGGCTCCATACACATCATAATTACACTTACACCCTGCACTGGAGTCACCATTTCTGATTTGTGTGTTTGCCCACTGGCTGATCCAAGTGAAAGGGCACAAATTAGAGAGAGATATGTAAGTAAATTATAAATGGGAATTCCTTCTGGACACAGCTGTCCCTTGATCAGTTTGCCATTGTCATTGCAAAGGTTTTATATTCTGAATCCTATATGTGCTTTTTTTTCCATGAGCGAAATCTTTTGACTTCACCTGTTATTTTACTAGCACTGTATGTTAATAGGAATGATTTTTGTTTAAGAGGCACAGCTGAATATAAACCTACATATTTCATGTTTACACTGTAGAAGTGTAATTTTTTAGTGCTTGTGCTTGTAGTGAATAACCTAATTTCTTTTTTTTAAAGCAGATGAAAAAATGTTTCTTTTTGTTCTTGTATCATTTTACTGCTTTATTTGGTAATGTTTACTTGGTTACAGGTTTACCCAATGGAAAATTAACATTTTCTGGCTGTATGACATTTCAATAATCTATTTTTCTTTTTGTTATATTGATGACCTGCTGTGAATTACCAACAAAAAAGTTTAAATAGAACAAAAAAAACTAAAACATTTTAGAATCACTTTTAATTTTGTGATTAGGAAAGATTAATCCTTTACAGGTATTCTAGATCTTGTCCTGTCCACTGGCTTGTTATTCTTATTATTTCACCTTTTTGTTTCCAGTGTATGAAAAACTCATTCCAAAATGTAAAAGATATTGGTTTCCTGCAAGTCAAGGTATTGAAAGCAGAAGATCTATTGGCTGCGGACTTTGCAGGTAGTGTAATCCTTCGACTGTGAGCATCACCATATATAATGCGATGAAGTAAATACAGTGTATGCATGCAATATGTTTTATTTGAGAATGCCTCCTTCCTTGCTAAGATACACAAAAATAGAAACAACCTAGCCTTAATATTGGTATATTTTAACATACCGTATTTGCGTATTAATTTTCGTATTAAGACGACCCTGATTATAAGACGACCCCCCCCAAACTTTGGATATTCCTTTAGGAAAACAAAAAGCCTGACTATAAGACTACCCTGTAGGTAAAAAGTTGTATATATTCACATGTAAATTGCTTTTTCATAGGGGGTAGAGACCTCATTGGGCAATTGAGGGAGAGGGAAGAGGCAGCAGGGCCGGGCTTAGGGCTGTGCGACCGCACAGGGCGCAACACCCCAGGGGGCACCCTCCCGCCCAAAGAAAAAAAAAAAGTAAAAAAAAAAAAAAGCCGGTAGAGGCACTGGATGGGGGAGATCAAAAGATCCCCCCTCACCAGCCCTCTGCTCGGCATGCTCTGCTGGGTCCGGGGAGGGGGCGGAGCTAACCGGCTGATAGGTGTAGCTCCGCCCCCACCCTGTGAAGCAGAGCAGCGTCTGCTTCACGGGAGCCACTGGCAGCATGAGAAAGTACTGCTCGGCTCCCCATGCGTGCATTAAGCATGGGGAGCCGAGCAGCACCTTCTCTTGCTGACCTGGGCTCCCAGTGAAGCAGACGCTGCTCTGCTTCACAGGGTGGGTGCGGAGCTACACCGCTCAGCCGGTTAGCTCCGCCCCCTCCCTGTATCCACCTTTGAAGGCAAAGGGAGGGGAGAGTGCAGAACAGGGGAGGGGTGAGAGAGAGAGGCGGGGGTGATACAGAACAGCTGGAGGGGGGAGAGACAGAACATCTCGAAGGTGGAGAGAGTGATACAGAACAGGGGGGAGAGAGAGAAAGAACAGAGGGAGGGAGAGAGAGACAGAACAGGGGGAGGGAGAGAGAGACAGAACAGGGGGAAGGGGGAGGGAGAGAGAGACAGAACAGGGGGAAGGGGGAGGGAGAGAGAGACAGAACAGGGGGAAGGGGGGGGGAGAGAGAGACAGACAGAACAGGGGGGGGAGAGAGAGACAGACAGAACAGGGGGGGGAGAGAGAGACAGACAGAACAGGGGGGGAGAGAGAGACAGACAGAACAGGGGGGGAGAGAGAGACAGACAGGGCAATGAAGAGGAAAGGGACAAACAAGGAAGGGAGAGAGATACATACATGGGGGGGGGGGCGCCACGGGGGAATCCCGCACAGGGCGCCGGAACACTTAAGGCCGGCCCTGAGAGGCAGCATTGGGCAAGTCCCTCTCCCAGACTTGCCCAGTGCTGGCTCCCACCGCTCTCCCTCCCCCCTCCAACTCTCACCCAATGCTGCCTCTCCCTCCCCCCGACTTAGCCAAACTCCCGGGTGGCTAGTGGGGGCAGCAGGTGGATGTCTGCCGCAGCCCATCGCACAGGCATTCACCGGCTGTTTGCGATCCCAGTCTTATGGTCAGACCTCGATTTGAGATCTGATCATAAGATGAACCTCATATATAAAATTTGCTCTGAAAAAACCTTGTGTTATATATTTGATAACATACGGTATATTGGTAGAATCTAACATAATCGCATTGGCACCATCATTAATAAGTTCCACTTACATTTTTTTGTGCCGATATATATGTATTACATGAACTTTTATGTTCTGCAAAATGGAAGTGTGCACCATTCTAGATCAATATCTAATCCAGTGTTCCGTGTGGGTTAATTGTGCTAGGTTACTTATGTCGACATCCTGAATGCTGGACAGTTTTGGGGCTAATTGGCCATTTGGTGGGTACGACTCTTGTAAAGCTGTATGGCCATCCCAATTTATTTATTGAATATGAATCGCACACTCTTTCCCTCCCCATCAGCAAAAGCAACAGCAAGTTCAATATGAACAACAGTATAGAGATTTTGATGCTGGAGATAATTGTTTTGTCAATGTGAAATGACTTTTCTGCCTCATTGACTAGTTTTTATACATGTGCATGTTATTTGCACAGATTGCGTTTGCTCACTGACCAAAAACAGTGTTCAGAACACAAAATTACAGGGTGGAATTGTGTTTTTTCTCTTTTTTTTTTTTCCCCCCATCACTCTGCTTTGCATTTTAAGTAGTTTCTGTACAGTTGTTAAAGGATTTGTGTCTAGGGAGATTGACAAGGAATTATGTTTAACCTACTCTTTTTAAAAAATATTTTTGCAACAAATGTATATATTTTTTTAATCATTTACACTAACTTTGACACAAGTGTTGTAATAATGAATGATTATTTCAGAAATTATTTTTTAGAGAAATAAATTGTCGAATTTCTTATGAAAAATACAACAAACATTTTATATACGTGTTTTCTAAAACAATCTTAACATGTATAGCTTGGAAGTATAATGACACAGAGGGGATATAATGGAAATATTTAAATATATGAATGGAATGAATACCCTAAAGGAGGGGATCATATTTAAATAAAGAAAAGCAACCACAACAAGAAGACAGTCTTAAATTAGAGGGGGAAAAATATGTAAAAGTAAGATCAGTAAGCATTACTTTACTGAGAGAGTAGTGGAATAGCCTTCCAGCAGAAGTGGTAAAAGTTAATAAAGTGAAGGAGTTTAAGCGTGCATAGCATAGGCATAAGGCTATCCTAGATAAAAGTTTGGGCAGAAGTGATGGGCCGAAAAGTTTTTTTTATACTATGTTTCTATATATATTTTAGATCAGTGGTCAGTATTTAAGTCTTTACATGTAGGCATCTGCTCTCTTCAATAGAAATTTGTCAGGGAATCCACGTATAATCTTCTAGGGTAATGAAATATCTCCTCTATCTATAGGTTAGGACTGCGTTAAAGTTGAAATGATATGTAAACAAAACCTCTTTCGCTGAAGACTTTAACTTATAACTTCAATACTACAGACGTTTACCTATCTCTGACAGGAAATAGGCCCAAGGAGACAAAGCATACTTTAGACTGGGCAGTATTTAACTCTGACCAATTGAGGCGCTAAGTTCTAGTAATTATAGAAACTAAACTGTGTCTTTTGTATGTAAGCAGATAAATAACGATTTACATAGAATTTGCCCTCCACCTAGTTATACCTGCAGTGTCCCAAAATATTTTAAAATCATCACTGCATCCCTCAGAGATTCCCATCCTAAAAACTGCAAATAAATTTTAACCAATTATTAATTATTATGTATTGCTGTTGCTATAGCAACCATCCTTGCACGCCCTCCTTATTGGCTGTCACTGTGTTTGAGACCACTGTGAAATGATTTTCAATTCAAAACGGCAGGAGCGCTATAAATTTATTTTATAGTAAAAAAAACATTTTAAGTTGTTAAGTCCGTTCCCAAGTTGAAATATATCGGATACTAATTTCCAAGTGCTTTAAATGTTTTAATTTATAGCCCAAACTTTTTTAAATACATTCTTTAGTTTTAAGAAGAAAACAAAGTGCAAGAAACATTCCCAATAAAGTAAGGACACATTGATGCAAATAATAATGCTCAGCCAGTGTCCATCTTTAAAAGCAAATGTCCGTAAAAGATTCTTAAACTGCAATCGAAAGGCTCGAAGCAATTTGGAAAAAGCCAAAAAAATAAATAAATCAATGTAGGGATTGCACAGGAGCCATGAACCCAAAACAAACCCAGACCATTATTCTGTCAAGACAATGGTTCTTTGCTGATAAAGTCTGTTTTGTGATCCCTGGTTTATTGATAACCCATGTGAGTTTCACTGCGGAAATAACATTGCTATTACATGACAGTTGAACCAAAAAACATACTATCGTTGGTTCTATACACATTTTTCAAGTTTAACTGCTTCACTACCGCAGAGAGCTCTCAGGATGGTTATGCCACATACTGCAGTGAGCAGATGTTACCCTTGACCAGAATACCAGCAGCCAGATAAGATGTTAACAGTCTTTTTAACAGCAGATTAATACTGGCTGGCCACCTGGATTTAGAACAGTAATAACTTCTAATCCTTACTTTATAGTATGTGTTACTAAATGTCTTGCTGTCTTTGGTTATTTTAGTTCTACACCAGAAACGTATTCAGATGGGACCCTAAATCAGTATGCGTTTTCAGACTGTGCTAAGACATTATGTGTCTGAGTTAAATTCAGTTGCTATAGGCTTTGCAATGGTTCGGTTTGGTTGATTTCCAAAACACCAATTTAGGGGTTAACTGCTTAACTGTCTATGCTGCTATCACACTATTTTTGTTTAAGGTCCTATGCCAGAATTCAAGGCTCTATCATATCATCAGTAACTCTATAAACACGTGCTAGTTTTAAGTGAGTAGAACATTGTGTCAGAGCATTGATGCTCTGCAGGTCAAATGTTGCCTTCAGTGGGTTTTCTGTGGCCCCTTCCCTGGTCAAAAATACCATCGGCTCTTAAGTATTAGCTCATGAAGTAAGCTTCTGCATGGTAGACCAGTGATGGATAGCTTTTGGCACTGAAGCTATTATTGACTAGGTTTCCCATTCTGTTCAGTCAGCCTTTGGTAAGCTTTGCAAATGTAGCCCATAACTGCTGCAGTGCAAAAGGCACAAAGCTAGCCATCCCTGACATAGATTTTGAAGTGGGTAAACACTGACCAGGGTATATTCTTTGGTCAGGATATGGATCTTGCACACACCAGTTTCTTTCTTGGATTTTCATGCAAGTTGTAAAAGCTGTAATGCCACTACACTAAAATGTCTGTACATCTGTTTTGCTATGAGTATTGCCACTTTATTTCTGCATGCAGTGAATAAGTGTTAATTTTTTTTTTTGTACCAAACTCCCCTTTGTGTCAATTTTGTATTTTATCTGATTATTATTTAATTAACAATATTTGTCTCCCAGGAAAAAGTGATCCTTTCTGTGTCTTGGAAGTGGGAAATGACCGTCTGCAGACGCACACAGTTTATAAAAACCTCAACCCCGAGTGGAACAAAGTTTTCACTTTGTAAGTAAACCATGTTTTATGGATAACCGTGGGCCACTATTGCCATTATAAAGTAGAGAGAGCTGTGTGAAGCTGTGCTACCAAATGGTGTTTCTGTGACCAGTTTACTTGGGTTGGTTCAGTTTCACGTTCACAAAGCCATTTAATTTCATTTCTAAAATAAGTTTGTTATAGGCTTTGTCACTGAACTTAGGGAGAAATATCCCTTTCATTTTTGCAGTACTTGAAGGCAGGCAGCATTGATGAGATGTGGAAATATGTGCAAGGAATCTAGTTTATATAGTGCAACATATACAGTGCTGGGCAACAGTTTTAGGCAAGTGTGAAAATATGCTGTTCAACAAAGTGCTATGTGAGTGAACAGAAAAAAAATCTAAAGTCAAATCAGTATTTGGTGTGACCACTAGAGTTGCCACCTTTCCTACAAAAAGATAAGGCCTTGCTGTTGCCTCTATAGACTTAATATTGGCATCAAGCGAATTTTTTACCGGTCTGTCTGTAAAATACCGGCTGAGTGGCAACCCTGGTGACCACCCGTTTGTTTTCAAAACGACATCAATACTTCCAGGTGCAAGAGCACAAAGTCAGGGATTTTGTAGGTATATACTTGGGTATATGATTAAACGATTATACAAAAAGGTGCTAATCAAATTAGTATCATTCACTTAATATGTGGGTTGAAACACAATCACGAACTGAAACCGAAACAGACGTGTAGGAGAAATAAAACTGGTTAAGCAACAGCCAAACTCCGCTAAGAAGACTGAGCGCAGCAACAACACACAAGGTGGTATACTGCATAAGAAGGTTCTCTGCCAGGCAGAAATTTCAAGGCAGACAGGGGTTTCCAGATGTGTTGTCTGTGCTCTTTTGATGAAGCACAACGAAACAGGCACCACTGAGCAATCAGAAGATCTCCATCAGTGCCATCCGTTCAGAACTGGCAGAAAACCGTGGCACCTTGCTACACTTATCAACTGTCCAGTGTAGTCGGGTCAGAGGTGGTCTTCATGGAAGATTTGTGGCCGTTACCCTGATTTGGAATCGGAGAAAAACAACATGTGCAGAAAAGTGGCAACAGGGACTCTTGATTTATGAGTCAAAATTTTAATACCGTATTTGCTCGAATATAAGACGACCCTGATTATAAGACGACCCCCCCAAACTTTGGATATTCCTTTAGGAAAAAAACTAAAAGCCTGAATATAAGACTACCCTATAGGAAAAAAAGTTTAACTTGTATATATTCACATGTAAATTGCTTTTTCATATTTAATAAAAACTTATGATATAAAAAAAATGCATTTCTTTTTTTTTTTACCTTTTATGTTTCAATGCTCCCCCCAACGGTGTCTGTCTCTCTCCCCCACCCTCCCCCCAATGTTGTTTGTCTCTCTCCCCCCAAGTTGTCTGTCTCTCTCCCCCCAAGTTGTCTGTCTCTCTCCCCCACATGTTCTCTGTCTCCCCCCAACGTAGCCTCCCTGGTGGCTAGTGGGGGCAGCTGGCGGATTTCTGCACAATTTGCGCAGACATCCACCGGCTGCCCATATCTCCCTGGTGGCTAGTGGGGGCAGCCGGGGGGATGTCTGCACGATATGTGCAGACATCCTCCATGCTGCCAGACACTTCCGTCTATTATGACGGACAGCCGGCTTCATCATAGAAGTCATGGCAGTCGTGCCGTGCGGCAGCAGGGGATGTCTGTGCGCATCGTGCAGACATCCTCCAGCTGTTAGCGAGGGGGATCCAGGTCCCCTGCGGCTCTGCGGGGGACATGGATCCATGTCTTAGAATAATAATAATTATAATCTGACCTCGATTTGATTGTAGCAGAAGGCAGTTTGTACGCCAAAGTGCTGGAGAGTGTTACAAGAATGAGTGTCTGTGGGCAACAGTTAAGCAAGGTGGAGGTTTTGTTGCTCTCCTCAATGCTGAGAAGTACGGGCAGATCCTTATCCATCATGCACTACCATCAGGTGGAATCTGACTGATTGGCCCCAAATTTATTCTGCAGCATGACAACAACACCAAACATACAGCCAAAGTCATTAAGAAGAACAAGGAGTCCTGGAAGGGATGATATGGCCCCAGCTCTGATCTTAAGATCATCCCAGATGTCTGGGATTACATGAAGAGAGAAGCTACCTAAATCCACTGGTGAATGGTGATTAATTCTCTGCAATGTTTGGAACAACCAACCTGCCGAGTTCCTTAAAAGAACTGTGTACCTCGAAGAATTGGTGCAGTTTTGAAGGCAAAGAGTGGTCACACCAAATTATTAATTTTGAGTTTGATTTTTCTACTGTTCACTTGCTTTGCACTTTGGTTGGTACAAAATAAACTCATTAGCATGTCTGGTTGTTTTTTTAACCATTCTTACTTTACAGCACTTTTGCACACCTGCCTAAAGCTTTATACACTGTAGTGTAAATAAAAGATATTGGACGGCATGGAACTTGCTACTACAAAAAAGAGAAAAAGTACCGGGACTTTGCTAACAAAACTTTGCAAAATAAGAATTTTAAAGTTTATTGCCCTTCCAAAGAACATAAACACAGAAAAGATTAGTGATGTGTAAGTTGTAATGAGTGAAGCCACTAGTACAAGGGGGCTGGCTACTTTAGTTTGCATGTTGGTTTCTGTGCATGATAGAGAGGGTTGAGTAACATTTCACAAAGCTCACAGAGCAGGCAGACTTATAACACATGCTTCCAAGAGAACTTGATATCCACATATCACTAAATGTATTCCCCCTACTGCTACACAATTCTTTCATAACCTGCAGCCGCCATTAGTCCTTCTACATGAATATTTATTTTTCTTTGCTTGTCTGTGTGATTGGGGCAGGCTTATAACAAAGGCTTACTGGTTGATTAAAGAAATACAAGTGACACCCTATCAACCAGTACAAAGTTAGACAAGCGGTAACTAAAATATCACTTTCCATTATCCTCAGCCAGCATTTGGCTGGCAACACGGACTGAGGATCATGGATCATAACTAAGTATGCTGCAATTTTAGTGAATAATGGTACCTATAAACCACTGAATATTTGTATTAATTTTTTTGTATTCTTTCACAGTCCGATCAAGGATCTTCATGATGTTCTAGAAATTACCGTGTTTGATGAAGATGGTGACAAGGCACCTGATTTTCTTGGGAAAGTTGTGATTCCTTTACTATCGGTAAGCGAAGATCTTATGGTTCACACCATGTGATGCATAGTGACAAATTGTGAGTTAACCTGAGGGGTGTATAGCCTGCCAATGACCTTGATAAACTTCAACTCTGCTTATAGGAGCAGAAGGCGTCCGAGTACTTTTTATGTAAAGACTCCTAACTGTAGCAACACACAGCATCTCATGAGCTACGACTCCCATATTCTCTGACTAGTCTTTCAGAATGGCAGATAATATTGCAGAGGGATAGTCCAAGTGTCCCTACAAGGACATCGAGGATCGTAGCAAAGTTCTGTGAAGATCCATAGAACATCATTAAAAAGTTCCGAAAATGTCCGCCATGGTGGTTCCTATCCCTGATATTGCCAGTTGCATTAAAAAATTGCCAATTTACCACTAGTTTTAGCCCAAAACACAATTCATACGTACCCATTTGCAATGGGATAGTCTCTGCGTTGCATGTTGTCCATTGAATACTTCCCTGTGTTTAAAAAATCTTTTTATCACGTTTACAAGTCTAACTACTGGACCGATTCCCCAATAATGTCAATGGGAATTCAACTAACATAACACCTGAAGGTCACCAGGGCAGCATAAAATGGTGAATTAAGAGGCACAGAGTAAGCCCCAAATTCTTACATCATTTTATAAACAAGTGAGTAATCTACAAAGAGTTAATAAGATCGCTATACCTTAAAGCCTTATTTACAACCACAAGTGGTTCAAGGTGTCTGTAACATTGTATATCAGTCCAGTCCACACACACGTGTTAAATGTCCCTTGCAATGATCTGTCGGTTGAAGTTGGTTATGGCCAAACTGCTGATGTTTACATAGACATTGAGCTTCTCACAGTACATTGTGTAGTTTGTGATCTGTTAATGTCTCCCTGAATCCTCATATCCCTGATGTTATTGGAAGAGCGAGGTCTGAGCAGATGCTCCACTACAGCAGCACTCTGTGCCAAATGTTCTGTGGGATCGGCTAGCAGACTGTGCAGACTCATTTCACAAGCCGAGCAACTTTTATTTTTATCGCGGGTCTGTGGATAGCTCTTTAGCTACACCTGTATTAAGGGATAGATGGACAATCGGTAATGAGGAACAATTTGGCGTGCATTTCTATCACATTCTTCATCGGTACCAGCTATAAAGCTCATGTATTAATGTGCCGTGAGGCAATTATGTAGCATTCAAGCAGCTTTGTTCTCTTCATCTCAAAGTGACATTTGGACATTTATAGAGTGTGTTCATTAACCCCTGGAGGAGCATAGGGTGTAGCAGCACATTGTTTCTGCAATAGAATAAATGAAATATTTGTGCAATTATCTCTTGTAGCATGTTTTTGTCTATATATACTCACATGGGGGGGGGGACTATTTCCTTTGCTTTCCATGGTGACTGCTCCACTTTTTTAGAACTTTGTACCAGAATTCACGTTTATCAATAAAACCTATTATTTTATATTTATATATAAATAAATGTGTGTGTGCTTTCATTGTTCTGAAATATAATAATGTAACGGAAAAACTGGAGTGCTAAAACGATAATATTATTGATTAGGATTATTACATGACTTGATACTTTAATTTTTTTTGTTTGTTTTGGAAGATGTTGCCATCGCATTGTGCTTCATATTAGATCAGGATGTTAGACATTACTGCAGTGCAGTACTCATTTTTTTTTTTTTAGATATTAACTAGTGAATAGGATCTGCAGAACAATTTTTTAAAACAAATGCCGTTTAATGTATTTAATATATATTGATGCAGAGAAAGTTGAATCTACTTTTTTATTTTATGTTATTATTTTCTTGTACATATTCTAAAGCTAATTCCTTTTTTCCCCAGGTAAAGAATGGGCAACAAGTGGCATATATATTAAAGAACAAAGACTTGGCCAGTGCCTCAAAAGGAGTAATTTGCCTAGAAATTGATCTCATCTTTAACCCGGTAAACTAGAACTTTGTTTTTATTTGAGAAACATATTATTGAATTTTTAAATCCTAATGTATGTAATTACCTCTGTTTGTTTTTTTTTATTATAGGTCAAGGCAAGCATAAGGACTTTTAATCCACGTGAGAAACGCTTTGTAGAAGATAACCCAAAGCTGTCAAAAAAGGTACTGAATGGTACTTTCTTTATAGGCACATACAAAAATCCCCCCTCTGCATAGTAGCAGTACAGTAGAGTTGTATAACTCACTTGAAGCCAATGTCTTTTTATGACCAAGCTTACATGTATGTTTGCACATGACGGGTTGGATTTGGAGTACTTCGATTTTCAAGATGCCCACTGTGAAAGTGACTCAAACCTTTCTGAAAGCAGGCTCGTGGTCATTGAAGAGCTAGCTGACTATTGAGCAAGAAATGCAACAACTCAGAACTGCTAATGTAAATCTTTTGCTAAACGTTACCTTTTCTGATGGTCTGAAAGTCCTACTGATTACATATTTCAGTGGGTTTCTTGTTGGAAAGTAAAAATGACCCTTGAAAGCCCTTGCATAATGGTCTTGGAAAAGACATGTGATGATGGACTGTGTATGGCCTGGAATCACTGGATGGAGTAGAGTACTGAATGCTTTATCTGCAAACCTTTTACTTGAAAGATGTTCAGCAGGTGATCTTAACAAGCCAGATGATGTTTTTATATGTTCATGTAAACAATGTTACCTACACCCAGAAAGAGGAGTGCCCAGAGTTAAGAAAAGTTAAGTAGGAGTAAATAACAAACAAACAAAATTTGACTGTATTTGATGTATGGAATAGCCTTCCAGCAGAAGTGGTAGAGGTAAACACAGTCAAGGATTTTAAGCATGCGTGGGATAGACACAAGGCTATCCTAGCTATAAGACCGGGAACGGGGGACTAATAAAAGTACTAAAAAAAAAAAACAATTGGGCAGACTAGATGGACCGAATGGTTCTTATCTGCCGACACATTCTATGTTTCTATGTTGACAAAAGTTAATTGAGGACTTATGGCCTTAAATGGACACTGCCACCTAAATGTACCTACATTCACAGTAAATAACCAAATATCAAAATGATTCTGTACATTGTGTGAGAATTGTAAAATGTCATCAACAGGAGACGCCACAGACACATCACCTGTGACTTTATATGCAAATTATACATCAAGTCACAGGTGATGTCATAAACAGGAGACGCCACTAATTTAACTCATTTAAAACTAAATTTGCTCTTTATGTATTCCCTTTCAAGGTAAACAATATTTAGATGGCAGAGTCCCTTTAAGTTGATGGACAGTTAAAGTACCACTATGACTTGAAAATGACCTTTCTTTTATAGCATGCACATTAAAATGAAATACTTATTACAAATGTAATGCATACATTTTTATATTTGTATTTTTTTTTTATTTATTTTTTTAGAAGTGTTTCATTTACAAACAAATATCATGTTTGCTACTAGCATCCCACTCCGCAATCCAGAAAATGACTGGAGCCTAGCAGGAAAACAAAACCTAATTTAAAACTTTTTTTAAATACACAGGCTGTACCAAGCATACATACTGATTTGGGTTGACAGATTTACAGGCCCTACCCTGGCTAATTATTTAATTATATTTCACATGTATGCATTAAAAGTTCTGCAGAGAATGTGTCCCTCAACTAATTGTTGATACAGCTGTATGCTGAGATGCAGAATGGATCTAATTTTGACTATGGTTGATAGCGACACAAAAAAATAAAACCAATTCCTAAAATTTAATTTGAGAGAGATGGCCACTTAGGATATAAAAAACAAAATAGTGGAAACATGTATTTATTTATTTATTTATTTATTTATTGTATGGAGTAGATGTTCAGGGATTACATTTAATTTTGGCATCACTTATGCCAATCGTTTGTCTCACGGAGTTTTGTTTGCTTTCCAGATCTTATCAAGGAATGTTTACCGTGTCAAAAAAATCACTATGGCAATATGGAATACAATGCAATTCATTAAAAGCTGCTTTCAATGGGAGTCCACAAAAAGAAGTTTATTGGCATTTTTGGTAAGTTGTGTAGTGAGTGACACAATACAAATTCCTTGTCATGTTTTAAGTTTAATCTTCCATTTTAAAGTCCTTCTTAATACAACAAGAATATTGTGTGTACCTTCCTTTTGTGTTGGCACATGTAGGGGTGTAATAATTCTATGTAGTTTATGGGTCGGATGTGAGACTGGAATGTAGAAACTGTCCAGTTCAGCATTAATAAGTTCAAGCTCTGAGTGGACAGGTGGAGCAGCATTTTTGTATTTGTCTTTTTTTCACCTCATTACATTAACATTTATTTGTACAGCGCCACCAATTCTCGAAGCGCTTGGTACAGAACATAGAAAGGAACTACATACTAATTTAGACAAACTAGTACAGACTGGTACATGAGGTAGAGAACCCTGCTTGTAAGCTTACAATCTAGAGGATCAAATTTGTTTTCCGATTGGGAGGGTCTTGCCTGTATTGAGGATTAGCCTATTGTATTATGCTGAAGTTACATTATCTCAGATGTGTCTTCACTCCTATAAGCAAGTTAATGTGGCAGTAAAAAAAAAAGGCCTTTCCCAGATAAAAGTTTCCCATACTTTTTTAATTTACAAATATTCCCTTTCTTTAACTTTTTTCCACTATTATTCTAATGTCCTATTTACAGGCACTCGATCACCTAAATATTGTTTTTTTCATTGTGTATAGAAATAAAAATTCTCTATACATGTGTTAGCAGGCACAAACAAATGAATACATTAAGAGAAAAAAAATATGTCTATGTTGTCTTCTGTTTATGACATCACATGTTGTTTGATATGCAAATTAACTCTTTTTCAATGTGTTAATGGAGAGGATGAATAATCATGAATATTTTTAAATGTTACCCAGAAAACATTCTGGTGAACATCTACTTGAATAGTACATGATATTGGAGTTTCAATCCTGTACCATGTTCTCATTAGGATAATACATTTAAAGAACTTAGAGCTATAATTTCTGTACAGCTGAATGCTTTTTTTTTTTTTTTGTTAATGACGTTTTATTGTCACTTGTTGTTTCTAAGCTGTGATTTTCTTATTAGTCTCATTGGCAGACCCTTGTGATTACTTTAGTATTGTCAAGCTGAGCCTGGCCAACTACAAGTCACTTGTAGCGTGGGCAGGTTTATAATTCTACTTCCCACTGGTGAAAGTTACACAAAATAATTTTAGTTGCCTAATGTAATGCATAACAAGAAAAACCCCATGTTGTGTCCTGTTTAGAGTATGTCTATTATATAATGCATTATACAATGATTCTACTTGAGTTGGCGTTCTAACCTCTAGTAATGTGTTCTACATTGTAATGGAGACCTTAACAAGACTCTCAGAGATCACTGCTGCTAACCACTCTCTTGCTGTAATTACTATGAATAATCAAAACAAGTATTGCTTCTATTTTATTCAGCTTCTCTCTTTTTTTTTTCCTTTAAAGGATGCAAATCCTGGTTTTTAAATCTCTGTATTGTTGTACTTTACAGAGTTTATTACTTAATTTCCATGCCTTCTCTATCAAAGTGTGTGTGAAAAATAAACTGAACACCACAGCTCTAATCACAGAAATGTAACTGTGTAGCAAACTGGATTTACTTTTAGTGTGACCACTGTATCCACAAGTAATATATATTATACAAGCAGGTAACTCCAACCATAGTTAGCATATGATCTCAGATGCATCACTTTGGTTTTTTAGCTGTTTAGGTTTGTGTGTGTTTTGAAGGTTGATCTCTGTCGATCTCTCCTGTGCAGAGGATTAAATACTGTTTGTTTTCCATGATCCCACTGGGTCTGGGCTCAACACAGGGAATACTTACCAGTCCAGAATTGCCTTTGAAATTCTCCAAGTTAATCACTCTACAGCTTTCTGTGTGTTTTGAACCTCAATCTTTTTATTTTTAGGTCGAAAACCCATAATCAGATGTCCTATTTTTAATTGCTTCTGTACCTGCATCCAGTTATGTGGAGAAGCAACACTTTATTGTCTACTCAATGCAGATGAATGGGGAGAATCTTTCCAACTCAGCTACTTTGGCCCTAAGTTTTGAAATTCCTGTATCAATTCCCTGCACTTCTCTCTTTATTTAACAGACCCTTTTTTCATGATTATGGATATCATAGTTTGCTTTTCCTTATCTAAAAAAACATGACTAGTGAGGTTTTCTTACTTTGTAGTGATAGGAGCTGGTGTCGCGGACTCTTGTCAAATTGATCCCTTTTAGTTTTTATTCCAGTGGAGTGGAGAAAAGCACTATGGGTCGTAAAGTACATTATGTTCTTTTCTAGATGCCAAGTATATTTTTAAAACAATGTTTGTATATATAAAAGTAAAGGGTATTAACGTTTAGTGGCTTGTTAACTATATCTGATAATGCTGAAATACTATGTTTATGGCGTATAATAAGTGTTTATGGTCAATTCATTTTTACATAATCGTATTCTTAATTTCACCTGTTTGGATTCAAGAAAGTGTGTATTTTAATATACCTCACCATTAGGGTTGCCAGCTGGCCGGTATTTTACCGGCAGGCCTGTAAAAAAATGGCATCAGGCCAATGTTAAGTCTATGGAGACAGTACCAAGGCCGGTATTTTTTTTGAAGAAAAGGTGGCAACCCTACTCACCATAATGGTAAAAGGTTTCCTACTGGACCCAGCCAATCCCCATATTACAGCGACAGGATATTACTGGTGTCAGTGGTAGGCAACTGGATGTCTGTGCACTGCCCAGACACACCAACTTCTTCCCATGCTCCCTTTCACATGTGTCTGCACTCTGAGTGCCAGCAGGTTATGCGACCCCCCAACCAGGGGTGGGTCCAGGGACAGGGGGAGAGAACACAGGGGACACAATGAGGGACAGAGGAGAGAACACAGGGGAGATAAGGGGGGGGGGACAGGGGAGAGAGAGGAGAGAACACTGAAGGAGGAAGAGAGAACAAAGAAGGGGAGAGGAGAGAATACAGACTGTGGAGAGGATGAAAAGAGACGGCTATTGGGAAGAGGAGAAACATACATGGGTAGAGGGACAAAGACACAGTCATAGGAGGTAGAGGAGAGAGACATGCATGGGAAGGGAGAGGAGAGACAGACATGGGAAAGAGAATAGAGAGTGACATGGGAAAGAGAATAGAGAGTGACATGGGAAAGAGAATAGAGAGTGACATGGGAAAGAGAATAGAGAGTGACATGGGAAAGAGAATAGAGAGTGACATGGGAAAGAGAATAGAGAGCGACATGGGAAAGAGAATAGAGAGTGACATGGGAAAGAGAATAGAGAGCGACATGGGAAAGAGAAAAGAGAGCGACATGGGAAAGAGAAAAGAGAGCGACATGGGAAAGAGAAAAGAGAGCGACATGGGAAAGAGAATAGAGAGTGACATGGGAATGAAGAGGAGAGAGACAGACACGGGAAGGCAGGGGATAGAGAGACAGACACGGGAAGGCAGGGGATAGAGAGACAGACACGGGAAGGCAGGGGATAGAGAGACGGACACGGGAAGGCAGGGGATAGAGAGACGGACACGGGAAGGCAGGGGATAGAGAGACGGACACGGGAAGGCAGGGGATAGAGAGACGGACACGGTAAGGCAGGGGATAGAGAGACGGACACGGGAAGGCAGGGGATAGAGAGAGACGGACATGAAAAGGCAGGGGATAGAGAGAGACGGACATGAAAAGGCAGGGGATAGAGAGACAGACTTTTTTTTTTTTTAAAGGGGCCCCTTAGAACTGGAAGGGTTGAACTCCTCCTTTTCTCCCATGATGGCAGCCCTGGCTGTTGAAGTATATGATACTGTATAAAATGTTTTTTCAAACAAATGTGCAACTGTTTTATAGCTCATGAAATAAGTCAAATGGGCACTTTTAGCCCACCAGCTGCACAGTGGATGCCCCTAGACTAAGTGAAGCCATTAGGCCACAGCTCTGTGACGAGAGAAGGCTGATTGAGTGAGTGACCAGCTCACTCCATAATGGTGTGCATGCATGTTAATTTTGTTATACACAACCAATAGCAGGGGTGTAAAATAGCATCTTCTCCTTAGCTGGAAGTAATGTTCAGCACCTCAGATGCCAGTTCCAGAAATAACTGAAAAGCTTATGAACTGTCCTCCCTTAGGAATAGTGTTCAAAAACCCTTTTAATATGACCAAAGTGGCTTCTGCCTGATTAGAAGTTATATGGGTTGGTTAGTGCTGCTCCAGAACCATGGATATGTTGAAAATTGTTTTCTTCTTTAAAAATTCCAGTAGGTGGCACCAAAATCTCATGAATAGCATTCTAGTTCTCCCCTGTTCTTCATCCTAGTTTTTCTTCACTTTTTATTTTTTTTAATATTCAAAGCCAGGCGAAAAGCCATGAAATAAGAATCACTGGAAGAACATTTTAATTTTTGGAAAGTTCCAGTCTTGCTTAATCAATCTGGTTCTGAAGCAAGGTACACATTATGAGGGGTCATGTCCTCTCTGTCCAGCCTGATCCATTGGAGCTTGCATATCATTTATGTTCGTATTGGAACCCAGTGTCTGATGTTTTAAGACATTTTAAAGCAAACAGAAGTTTGAAGGGTTATACATAAGAAGTGACCATAAATTAAAATAGTAGCCTGTTCCTTCCCATGATATAGAAACAATATCAACTGGTATATACATAATATGTATACACCGTTATATGGCACTTGGATAATCCACCTCAGATACTGAGATGCAAAGTTCCCTTTAAGAGAAAAAAAAAACTTTTTTTATTTTATTTTTTTTACTTCAACTGTAATCGTAAAAAAATATTGTCCTTGTGTAGCATTAAAACATTGTTTTCACACAAACAAAACTGAAAGATTTATATAAGTATACTATAAACTTCCCGATAACTGCAAAGCCCAAGTTTCATTGGTGTAACTATCTATGCATGAATACATTTAGATATAATTGTAATATTGGTGCCAATATAGGTTTGTAATACATCGATATGTCACAATCTACATTTTCTTTGCAGTAACACATTCTTTGCTTTGGGGGGGGGGGGGGGGGAGATGACGGGGAATGTCACCTTTCCCAAAGGTTCAAATCCTTTGCAAAAGTGTTGGATCAATTAGAAAAGGAGTGTAATCTTTGCAGACTGCATTAACACTCTTCAGCCATCCAGACAATAGATTAGGCCTTCAGAACTGCTATGCTTCCCACAGGATTTCTAGCATGCATTTATCTCAACCCGATGTGTTGCTGGAGGTGTCTTTATTAGACATGTATAGAATGTGACTTGCTCTTCATTAACACTCATGAGTTGCAAAGCTATGAGTGGTTCTAGTGCAGGACTAGCCAACATGATGCTCTGCAGCTGTTGCTAAACTACAACTCCCATGATCCAAACTCAGGATTCTTACTGGACATATTGGAGACCAGTTATATAAGCCCTGAATACTAACCAGGGAAAAGAGGAGTAAACTCGAGGAATAAGACGGCAGCAATAAGGGTAAACTAACTCCAGACAAAGCGGTAGGCTATGATAATCCAGGAGCGTAATACAGCCAAATAAATTGTGATGTGCTCACCCACCCAGTGAACCAACAAACGCCTACACTTTTTGCGCCAAACTAGGCGCTTTGTCAAGGGTCTGAATACTAACCAGACAAAAATAACCACTAACTATATCAATATGTATAAAAAGCTATGAGCTTTTGTTACCGTGGAATCAAAAGTATTTTGAGATACGCAGGCAAAGAGGATTTTGGTAGATAAAATTAAGCAGAGGAAGGGGATGTACAATTAATTTTATTTTTGTATTGGTGCATGCTTCTGATATCATGTGACTTTTGTATATGCTCCTTTTTGTTTGGGCCTTGTAATGAGTCCTTAAAAGTGATCAGCGATACACAAACAAAGCTTTTGTAGACAGACAGTTTTCTGAACGATAAAGTTTGAAAGTTTCCAAATGACATGAATGGTTTAGTTGAAATAGTGTGCGGCCCACCATTACACAGAACCAAGGTGGTCTGCAAATTAAAAAGTTTAATCATTGCACCCCCCCCCCCCCCGCCCCCCCATAACTATTGCTTTTTGTGTGTGTTCATTGTCCAGTATAATCCAGAAATGCTACTTCTATAATTTTAAGTACCGTATATCTTGTTTCATATGCACATGTATTTTTCTGTCCAGAGAGTGCTTGGGTGCTGAAGGTCATTTATTAGAGGTCAGACCATCCGCTTATTAACATCTCCGAAAATTGATTCAACCATAAACTTTATTTTTTTTTATTTTTTTTTTAATTTGATGCTTATAGTCAAAGAAATATATTCAGCTGCAAAATGGGGAAATATTAAAAACGTGCATCCCCGTTGCTGTAATGGGCTGGGTGTTTTCATCGGTATATAAAAATTAAAAATTCAAACAAAAATCTGGCCCAAATGAAGAACAAGCCCTTTGGGCATATGGTTCATTATGCATATTCGTTTAATTACGAAAACACTTGGGATATCTTCTCTGTTGCCCTTCCTTTCAACTTGCAGAGTTGGAACAGTTTCCTAGCACAGAATATGTTGAACAGGCTTGCGTAATGCGACATGTCGTTTTCTCATAATAACTAAATGTTCTCTTGAAAAAAAAATTACACCAAACAACCAAATGGTTAATATGCAAAGTGTTTCCATTATGGAATTTTATTTTACTTTTTTGGAATATGTAATTCATTTTATTTTTGCCACATTTTATGTCAGGCATTTTCAAAATTAAACTTCTTAGTTCATGTGCCAAAAGGAGAAAGCGACTTCTGTAATTCTCACGATGCAGAAAAATGCTGTATGTTTGTAAATTTGGTGACACACAAAAATTGAAAAAGGTACCACACATACTTGCCAAGAAAGTGGGTATTCACATTACCCTCAATACACTGTTTGTCAATCCGGACAACAGCACAGATGTAGATTACAACTCTGATGACATGCAGTCAATGCTAAATGTTTATTTATCTGATAGGGAATGTGTTTGCAGATATAATTTTCTGCTCTTCGGGTTTGTCCCTCCCTACCACCCCCCCCCCCCCCCCCCCCCCCAGCTACATAATTAGGCACATGGCATAACACAAGTTTAAAAAAAAAAAAAAATAATAACTTTTTCCTATATGTACACCATTATATTTAATAGCAGGAAGTTGAGACAACATTCTCTTGCCATAGATTGGTTCTTGTGCTATATCTAAATTAATTGACATGCTGGATTTTCTTCTGCTTTAGTTTATTGGTCTCTAAGGTATAAAGGATGTGTGGCACTGGGTTCCATGTATTTTCTTAATTATGAAACGGGTGATTTTCACACACTTTACATATGTTGGAAATGGATCATTGGCAAAAGGGGTCAGTTTTGTTACTCATGGGCTTGAAAGTCTAATAGAGTTGGTTGCTACAGGTGATCCTTTTACGAATGCATACTGTTGCATTATAAATTTGCATGTCTAAAGTCCTTGGAATCAGCCATTCCGAATGCATGGCACTTGAAAACAAGGTGTATATGCAACAGAAAGGTTGTAATCTCCTGACAAACAATGAAGTAAAATCTGTTTATATTTAAAAAAAAAAAAAAATGAATGGTTCATAACTTTGTTCCCCAAAGACTGGTATTTATACCTGGGTTGTGCTGTGTATAAGTAAAAAATAAGCACAACTGGTTAAACCCAAGAAGCCCAAACATGGTAGTCTTTGGACCTCCAGATGTCCAGTGTAGTAAGCCAATTTAAATAAGTCACTTATAATCATAGCAAACATTTAAAAACAACGTGAATTAATGCACACCACTTACATGTTCTGTAAGATAAGAAAACACTGCATTACATTGGAGCATACACATTCAATCACTGACCTAAAACCTTGGTAGACATTGTTAATGTCTAAAGCTTCTATGTTTCTATGTTAATGTGGTTCCTTACTAGCTTTTTCTTTGCACTGCTTATCCATGGTATTACATATTGTGCATTGATTTGACCAGGCGTTCCTAACTTTGCCCGTCTTGTTTGTTTGCAGGTATTTGTGATCACACTCTGGAATCTGGAGCTTTATATGATACCCCTGTTTCTGTTACTCCTCTTTGCTTACAACTTCACTATGATTACAACGGGGAAGGTCAGCGCCCAGGACAACTTGGTAAGTTGAGCCCTGTATTGATTTTGCTTTATACGTTACTGCTGCAATACGAAGATACATATGGTTTGCCGTCAGGAGATGGAGACTTGATTGTGTTTATCCCAAGGCAATAGGCTAATTATCTTATAAAACATGTCCCTAGACACTGGATCTCCTTAAGGGAGCAATATGATTGCTCACCTCTAATCCCTTTGTCTGGAGGAGCTATTTGTGTCCTTTTAAGATTCTTTTAGCCGATAACTACCTTGAATATGGCACAAAGATATTGAATATTTTTAACCCACACGCTTACATTTTGTCTTAAAAAAACATGAGTCGATTTAAGGTTTATTTATTTATTTCTTTTTTGTCTTTAACGGATATATTAAGTTATAACTCACATTCCTAGTTTATTTCAGTCAAAACTAAATCTAGAAGTTAATGATTTTACCAAATTAATATGTGCAGACTTCTGATGTGAAACAAAAACCTTCTATTGTTAACTTTATTATTACTCTTTATTATTGTTAGTAGTAGAGTTAGTAGTTTTGATAGTGTTTGCTTTACGTTGAACACATTTTTAGTTTATTGTGGGGAAAACGAATATGCATCTGCAATATAATAAGACAGTAGCATGGAACCTCTTTTAACAATATCTCATGGCTGATAAATATGTATCTTCCCAGGAGGGGATGGATATTGGCGAGGATGATGAAGATGATGAAAAAGTAAGCATTTTATTTTACTCTGAATGTTTCCAAACAAATGTCAGCTATCTGTCAAACCAAGGAGCATTAAACAGGAACTCTAGATGTAAAGTGAGAGTCCCTCTGTGTATTAATCAAGTGATAGCACCTTAACTCGAGTTATCCTTACAGGGTTATCTTTTCCTTCATGTTTAACCTGCATTAAGTTATGTACTTGGTTTATGGATAGTGGTAAAGCCTGCTTTTCTGTGTCCCTCCTATAAACAATTTAGAGCCCCCTCCGTGTATTACTGGCACCCCTCTCGCTCACAGGGCTTACATTGTATAAAAGAGTGCTTATTGTAAGAAACATATTAGTGGCTATATTCTAAAAGGACAATCTGGACTCGGAACTAAAAAAAAAAAAAAAGAAAAATCTTGTATATTAAAAATATGCATACATTATTATTTTTAAAAAACACATCTGCAAAAAAGAATCTTCCTCTTGAAACTTTCCCAATTTCGGTGTCCTCGTCCTCCACTGCACAGAAAGTCGTGTATGCATTCAATGTCATTGGAAGTGGCTATTCATCTCTGAGAGTCCTCATTGGGTGAGCACAGCATGTACAATGCTTCTGTTAGTGCAAACAAAATGCTCCCACCCAAAATATTTTAGGATATGTACTGATCTGCTTCTTTACTGGAAATGATCAGCCTCATCTGTGTTTTTCCTCAACGCTTCCTATGCCCTTAAAACTAAATAAAAGGGTAAGTTGTTGTTGTTGCTATGGCAACAGTTCTGCCCTCTCTCCAAGCTGTCCTTATTGGATGTATCAGAAATTATTTTAAATGTCAAATTACAAGAGAACTGTCAATTGATTTAAAGTTAATATAAGTGTACACCATACAGAAAATAAGCTAGGAGGAGCTGTCCACTTTTAAATTCATACTGCATACTACTTTTCTTAAGCACTTTAAATTGTCCCTTTAACTCAAACAGTGGAAACAAAATAGGGCAAGCAATTCATTATTTAAGGATTTGTATATCCGTATTTGTTTTAATATACACCTTGAGGTGGGGTGGATGTCAAAGGAGCAACTTATCCTCTTATCCTCTATTAAATCTATCTCCTTGCAATGTCAAACAATAAAGCTTATAATATTTCTTATACTGAAGTAAATGTGTTTTTGTTAATTAAATAGGTTAATCATATTGTAATAGGTTTGCCAAATTACATATGGTCACATAGCCCATTCTGGGAAGGCCCTGTCCATATCGACACCTAAAGCCACTCCCACAAAAACAAATGTTATCTTCTTGGGCAATTTGAAGTGTTGGGAGATATATGAGAATATGTCAAACAAATGATGTTAAGTATTTTCATTCGAGTGCTCTAACATGGTAAGCAAAGAAAATAAATATGCTAGTTTCTCTGGTAACAGATCGTTACAGCTTCAATGTATCCTTCATCTTATCATGTGACTTAAAGGCCAAAATAGTGGTGGGAAGAGAATTTGGAGATTTTTTTTCCAATTTGTCTCGCATTTCTCAACGCTACTGACAATTCACAGTTTAGTAAATAAGCCCATAGCACGTGCAAAGGATATTATTACATCAGATTAAAAATACAATTCTAAACCTCCCACAGGGTACACAGAACAGCAATCTCAAGGGATAAAGAAAAATCTAAGTGGCTTCAGGTTTTGACTGTAGAGCTGTTTATTGTGTTATTTTTTTTTTTATTATTTCTTAAAGAAAACCGCTTTATGATCAAGAAACTTTCTAAAAGCTATTTAGTTACCATTTTAGTTGTTACTCCATAAGAATGTTACATCGGAAAATCTAAAATCACTTAGAGTTCCCAGAGGTATCTTACTTGTTTGCTTCTTGAGATGACTACAATAGTATGTGCTCTGTCGGACACCAAACACCATGTTCAACGATATTGATGGATTTATAAAAATAGTCCAAATGAGTGAGCCGTGCAGTGAAGCCAACAACCATGAAAAAGCAAAAAGGATATTTGTTGGAAGGGTGGGGGAGGGGGGAGATGCCTGTGGACTTTTATATATTGGAAGCATTAGCAAAAACACAACATCTCCGTGTTTGGTGTTAGTAACCTCTCTTTCCTAGACACAGAGACCATCATGGCATCAGTCTCTGGAAAAAGCAAATGGCTCTGTAACTGGTATATATATATATATATATATATATATATATATATATATATAATTTTTTTTTTTTTTTACAGTTAGATTTAGTTTCCTTTAAAAAGTCCCTGAAAATTCAGGTTCCAAACTATGGTGAATTCTATATGAATAGTTTGCAGCCTGGATGTTGAGGGACGTTGCTTAGACAGACGTAATCTGAGTTTACAGAGGCTTGTGACAGTTCAAATGTGGAAAGAAATGTTTAACCTTTTATTATTTTTGAATTATAAAGTGATCCTCCCGTCATGGGTTTGCTAAGTGCAGCTGGTGAGTCAGGAAGGACATGCATGTTGATTTATAAAGGTGTTTTACTAGGAGGAATGCAGTGAGCTTTCTCTTCTGTTTGAACTACTGTATGTCCTCGGTGCATTCATGGTATAAAGCTATCCACTCCTTTTACACACAATGAACCCAGCCAACACCCAAAATAACTGTGGCACACTTGTAAAAAGAGGTCTAAGGCTCATGGCAGGGTACAAGTTAGTCAAAACATTGGCGCTAAATTGTTTTTTATTTTGTGCTGATGCATACTTATAAATTATAGACCATAATCTAAGAAGGCGTAGCCCACGGATGGGAGTAGATGTGTCTGACATGAGCTCTGCATACATCTGTTAAATTTGAGGTGCTGACATTAGTCAGAGAAGGCAAAAACAAAAAACACTCCCCGTATTGGGCTGTTCTGCAGCCGCAGACCACCAACCCAAACCTATTCAGAGAGCTCTGAAGAAGAGGACTGCATAAGAAATAAGAATACTAGATCTGGTCCTGTAGCCACATTAGCTTTTAAGGATGACGTAAAAGCTATGCTACTGGAGATGCAGGTAAAGTGGAGGGCAGAGGTCGTGGGCATCAGTCAGGAAGTGGAATAATAAAGACACTCTATGGATAAAAGTCGATTTATTGTTAAAGATCCAGTGGAGGTCCCCACATCCCTCTTCACCCTGAACATTCTACAGCCAAGGAACCGCATACTCAGTCAGACCACATAACTCTTACCAATAGACACTAGGGCACTGGAGGGTTTGGTCACGGTCTTACCTTGCATTTCAGACTGCCTTCGACACCGAATGATATGCGGTATGCTGCCCAGTACTCTATACACCAATCAGGAGAAATAAACCCCAAAACAGAAAGGAATGGGAAAAGAACCATAGCACAGTTAGAACTTTGACACATACTGTGTTTCAGCCCAGAAAGTAATTAATTTTATTATATACGTTCAGATATTTCCACACTACAGAGATCAATAACAAAAACTTGACAAAAGAGTATTGTATGTGTGTATGTTTAATATTAGTAGCCCACTCATTTGCTGTGCTGGATCTATGATTCATACTGGATCATGTCAACACGGAAATTTCTTTGCAAATGTCTTAAATATATGATGGAATGATGACATCATTATGATGCCTTCCTGGAGTTGGTACAACATAAGAACGTCTGTGTTCAACATCTGGTTGTACAAAGAATATGCAAAATGTAACGTTAAGATGGTAATTAATTCTGAAGCCTCTTACGGAAACAAAGTGCTCATTTTATTTTTTGCCTGTGTATGATTGACTAGTGGTTTATTTTAATCTTGGGGTATGACAATAGTCATACAGTATATATGTGAGGATGTATTGATTATGCACTTCCTACATAATTTCCAAGTTATAGAACCAATTTTAGAATCCATGTGTATCCTAAAACTGAACAGTAGAGAGTACAAGACCTTTTCTTATAAACTTTAGACTATTTGGAAGTAGTGTCAGTTGGATTATTTCATTATTTATTTATTTTTTACAGTTAAAATGACTGCTACCCAAAATGAATTATGACATTGATGGATATGGACACTTTGTAGCTTTTAGAAAATAAATGTATATACATATAAAGTAGTAGATCTTTTGCCAATTAAGTTACATATCAATGCAGTTCCTAAATTAATACATGTATTTGGTTAAAATCTACTGCTTAGATTTGGGGGGCGATGGGTTGGTGGGACGGTGGGAGACGTTGTGACAATTGCAGTGATTGAGGAAGAGAGGCTCTTCTGGTATCTGTATTTAATGTCTCTGGTATATGCATATGTCTTTTTCTCTTTTTCTCTTTGTCTTTTATTTCTTTTTTTTCTTTCCTCTCTTCTCTCTTTCTGTATATTATGATATACCTAATCTGCCTCTTGATGGTTCTCTCGTCCTTCCCCCTTCCCTGCATCCCCACTTGGTGGGGGGTACCGGGCGGGGGGTAATGGCGAGTGAGCATCAAGATGGATTAGCTACTTATATGGAAGAGATGACCCCATGGTCGTAGGCTGTTTGTACAATCTATATGCAGTATTATGCTAATAAAATAGCCCATATAAGGTTTAACTATTAAACTAGAATAATTAGGAAGAACATCATAGCATCCCGGAGAGCAAAATAACTGCTCCCCTTACTGCTCTCCCTAAATCGAGCTAAAGCTCATATTGGAGCAAAGTATAAACTAGTGTGTAGAATTTCCCTTATACTGGGACAGGATGGGATCTGATCCTGATCAGGATCAGAACACTACATCTGGTATGAATGTGATGGATGAATGTAACCCCAGGACCAGTGACAAAACCTATAACCAGCCTGCCCATGGTAATTAAGTTCTGTACCATAAATGCCCAAGGAATGAACTCTCCATATAAAAGGAAAATCTTCATGGAAATGCTGAATCATGATAAAATTGATGTTGCCTTTGTACAGGAAACACATTGGGTGAAAACGGTCAAAAAAATGATTTATAGCAGGAAATATTCACATATTTATACATCTAATTATCACATTAAAAAAAAAAGTCGAGGAGTTATGACTATAATAAAAGACACACTGGCACCAGAAATAATACATAAAACTATAGATAAACACGGTAGATATATTATATTAGTTTGTAAGTTAAATAATAATCTATATACACTTGTAAATGTTTACGCTCCGAATGAAAATGCTTTGATATTTTTGGAAAGATTATGGACACAGGTGGAAAAAGAATCACAAGGGCAAGTTATTTTCGGAGGAGACTTCAATATGATCTCTGATGACATATTAAATTCAGCAAGAAAGTTTGGAGAGTTCATTACCAAAAACAACCTAATAGAAGTATGGAGGACATTAAACCCTATGTCAAGAGATTTTACCCACTTCTCAATACCACATAATTCATACTCTCGTATTGACCTGTTCCTGGTAGGCAGAGACTCATTCGGAAGGGAAATAAAATGTGAAATTGGCGCTGCTTCCTGGTCTGATCACTCACCCGTTTCTATGATAATAGAAGAAGGACCGGATATAAAAAAAAAAAAAACCTTTTGTTGGAAACTGAATGAGACTCTGCTGATGCAGGAGTGGGTCAAAAAACAGATACAAATAGATCTAAAAAATGTTCTTGCTGAAAACGAAAGCGATGAAATTTCTAGATCAACATTATGGTGCTCATTAAAAGCAGTAATACGGGGTAGTTTAATTAAAATAGGAGCTGTAGAGAAAAGGAAACAAGGTAGGACCTACCAACAGCTGCAAGCAGAACTCTACAACTTAGAAAACTTGCACAAACAAACCCTGAATGGAGACATACTAGAAAAGATACAATAAATAAAAGAAAAAATTAAACAAAGCGCCATTAAAAGGACAAATAAAAACCTACTATTCCTAAAACAGAAGTGGTATTTGAGAGGGAATAAAGCAGATAAACTTCTCTCAAACCTCCTAAAAAAACAGAGGTCAAGGAACATAATAAATAAAATTATATATAAGGGGGAAACGTTATTAGACCCAGAAAAAATAGGTGATGCTTTTATAGAATTTTACCAGGAACTCTACCATCTAAATAAAAATAATTCCAACATCTCAAAAGAAGAGGAAAGTGGCAGAGTCTTAAAATATCTAGACAAACTAAAACTTCCAAAAATAACACTAGAAGAACAGGAAATATTGAATGCCCCATTTACAAAGATCGAAATAAGAGACATAATAGGAAATCTCAAAAGGAATAAAGCTCCAGGCCCTGATGGGTTTTCAAATCTATTCTATATAAACTTTGAGGAAGAAATCACACCCTGTCTTTTGGGACTGTTTGAGGAGATAAAAATTAATAAGGAGATGACCAGAGAACTGATTAGTGCAAACATCAGCCCTATACTAAAGGAAGGGAAAAATAAAACAGAAATAAAAAACTATAGGCCAATCTCACTCATTAATACGGATGTAAAGATCTATTCAGCAGTTCTGGCGGGCAGATTAAAAAAAATAATACATCGATTGATCCATGAAGATCAATCTGGATTTATCCCAACAAGATCAGCAACTGACAATATTAGACGTAACTTGGATGCTTTGTTCTTGGAGCGGGCTCGGGGTGGGCAAGTGCTGGCTCTGTCGTTAGATGCTGAGAAAGCCTTCGACAGGGTCAGCTGGACCTACCTCGAGCTCGCTCTGAGATCTTTTGGTTTTGGGGGTCCATTTCTAGATGCGGTTTGGGCCCTCTATAGAAACCCTTGTGCGAGGATTATGGGATCAGGTATAACCTCCTCATGGTTTGATATTTATAACGGCACCCGTCAGGGTTGCCCATTGGCCCCCCTACTATACGTGATATCACTGGAACCACTAGCATAAAGTATAAGGGACAACCCAGATATTCTGGGAGTTAGATTCCAAGGAGAAGAATTCAAAATATCATTATTTGCAGATGATGTTATGTTGACGCTGGGAAATCCAAAAGTATCAATAGAGCACCTAATGAAGGAGATTGATCGGTTCTCAAGTATTTCCTACTATAAGCTGAATGTAGCAAAATGTCAAGCCATGATGTGTGGTTATACCAATCCTGATCTGGACGAGATAAAAAAAAAAATATGGCTTTATATGGAAAGAGGATTATATAGAATATCTGGGGATTAAAATAGCATCAGACCCTCATAAACTAATTATGATCAACTATCTCCCATTACTGAAAGAAATAGCAGAAAGTCTTAACCAATGGAGGAAGTTACACACATCATGGCTTGGCAGGATTAATGTTTTAAACTATTATGCTCTCCCACGATTATACTTTTTACTCCGTTCAATCCCTATGAAGGTGGAGCATGATATTCTGAAACGGTATCAAACCAAATTTAATGAATATGTGTGGAGGGGTAGAACATCAAGAGTAGCCTTCAAGATAATATCTAGAACACAGAACCAAGGAGGAATCAGAATGCCAAATATAATCCAAATACACGACATAGCGATGCTCACACATCTAGCTAAATGGACTCACACAGATATAAAAAGACATCCTTGGATGTTCATGGAACAACTTGGACCAATACTGGTAGACAATCTATTCATTACAAATAAAAACATAAAACAGATAGAGAGTCCAATAGTAAATGATCTGTGCTCCATATGGAAAAAGATAAGGAAAAAATATATCTCTACATATAATATAAATAGATTCCTCTCAATAGTTGAAATGGAACGCAGGATTAAGGATATTGACTTAAAAGCATGGAAGAAGGCGGGAATAAAAACAATCAATCAGATAGTCGGGGAGGGCAGAATTCAGCAGTTCTCAGACATATCCAGTAGATTTGCCTTACGCCCAGGAGAAATATACTCATATTTGAGAATAAAACACTTTTTTGAGAAGGAAATAGCGTCCCTACCGAATAAAAGCAATATTGATATGGATGACTTCTTTAAGGCATCATGGAAAAAGAAGTGGGGTAAAAGAGCACATGATGCCATAAATAATGTGGAGGATTTTTTTACCCTCCCAATAATAAAAAAATGGGAAAAAGAACTAAATATTACCTGTGAAGATAAAGAATGGTATAAAGCAATACAGACAACTAGAAGATCTACTCATTCTTTAAATCTTCTGGAAACATTCTATAAAACATTATATAGGTGGCATCTACCACCGGTAAGACTAAAGAAAATGTACTCGGATTATGATGAGAGCTGCTGGAGATGTCCTAATAAAAGGGGAACACTAGCCCACCAATGGTGGGAATGTCACTATGTTAATACTTTTTGGAAAGCAGTATCGCTACTTGCCTCAGATATTTTCGGTATTGAGATCCCATGCAAACCATCTCTAATGCTATTCCACCAGAACTGGAAAGTTGGCAGGTAGATAGGAGAAAACTATTGGTACAAATTCTTATGGCTGCCAAAATGATTATTGCTAGATCTTGGAAAGGGACAGGAAACTTGGATATATTTAAACTAGTGGAACAACTTGATTACCAATCTTTGATGGAAAAAGGCTACTATCTAAATAATACCAACAAAATTGAAAAATATAAAAAAATCTGGTCACTCTGGCTGGACAGAAATGACGATAGTAAAATCAGCAGAGAATAAGATAGAAAGTAATAAAATCACTGGTCCGGGGGGGTGGGGGGGGGGGAGTGAAAGAGAATGATTGAGTGTATAAGAATATAAATGAATACTGTTTGCAAAAAAAAAGTGTCTAAAAGGGAAATATAAATGGAGAGAGGTCTCAAAGGTGTAAGATAAGTTGTGCAACATAAATAAAAATGAAGGTAATAAGATAGGTAAAACACCTTAGAAATTGATATTTGTGACCTCATATTTTTGATATGAATTGTATATTTATCTGTGCTATCCACAAATTGATGTCAATATGAAATGATAATTTATATGTCTCTTTTTGATACCTTAAAAAAAAAAAAAAAAAAAATCTACTGCTTAATTTACACAGTGGATTGTTTACGAAACAACAAATTGGAGTTGAAAAACCACTACTTCCCTATTTTTGTTACTTGGCTTGTCAAGTCAAGTTTTTTTACTTTCCAACTCTTGGCCACCATACAGTCTGCCTCCGTCACAGAGCTCATTCCCTGAGCTTCACATAAATGTTAAAAAAGAGTTTATGAAACGCTGCATATTAAACAGAAAGACTGGCCAATGAGGCAGAAACGATCTTCTTTCTTTATCCAAGCACAAGATCTGTACTGTAACTTCATTTAGTCTTTGCTTTGACTTGTTTCCAATGTAGCCTCATATGCAAGTTTAAATGTATTGAAATTTGCTGCTAACAGATAATGGTTTGGGTTTTTAAGGACCTTTTTAGGGTCAATGCTTGATATAGTTATGTGAAGGCCAAAACATAGGTCAAGATCTGTGAAGAATGAAGTTGCTGTATTTATTATTTGAGTTGAATTTCACTGCAGTATATAAGCTCTGGGCCTGAATCAGAGCCACTGTGAACCTTTCCATGTGAAATTTTACCTGGGAATTAAAAAAATATATATTTTTTTCGAATGTATAAGGCACTACCATGACACTCGTTTTATAATGCTTGCATTAATTTATCAGTCTCATTTGGTAACAAGGTTTGGCTGCTGTATAAATCGCTGCTGCCTTTTCCCAAACCTATGTTTTGGTTTGCTTTATATTAAAACAAGTTCCCTATGATTTGCTGTTCTGATTCCAATTGAATCCGCGATTGTTTTTTCTGAGCAGCTTGGTAGTTACAGCAGAAGTAATGTTGTGCTTGTTAAACTGCGTTATCACCACATTTCTTAGTTCAATCTGAAATGTGTAAATAAAGCCAGCATGATATCAGCATTGCTGCCAGATCATCCCGTTCCTGCTCTTCACTGCAGCAGGAGCAGGCTTGTCCTGGAAGTTCAAGTTTTCTAATATATTTACAGAAATTGTTCTATCTGACAGCCGACATACGAAAAAAAAATCTATAAACAGAATTCTGTATTATTTATTTTTTTAGCATTCTGTGATCTATCTGTATTTAGATCACTGGCACTATCCCTCTGGGGTGTATTGTCATGTAGTATACCCTATATCAATTGAGATCTATATAATCTACGGTGCAGGTTTGAACCGACAGACCGGAGTAGGAATGCATAATCAATAGCGTTATGCATTTATGCATGGAAGAGATCAGAGAAAGTAATGCAAATGGATTAGTGAAACCTGGTATATTTGGAATAAAATCAGTTTTAAGCTGCATATAGATGTGCCAGGTATTTGATGACATATATAGAGGGTAACAAAGATTTTAACATTTACTGCTGGAGTGGGGGAAACTGTATATTGTTACTGACCTGAAACGAATGAATGCTTAAAATGCTAGACTGGAAGAGTTGCATTTTCTGATTATTTGCATTGTAACCTAGAGCAATCTAGAACCTGCTCAATTTGTGGTTCCATCAATACATTGGGCTTTTGGCAGGAATCCAGGTGGGTGAGAACAGGTTTGTAATTTCTGTAAATGAAGATGTTTTTTTTTTTTTTTCTAAAATAAAACATTTACATATTTTGTTTTCTTACATTACGTCAGGAATCTGAAAAAAAGAGTATCCGAGATCGAATTCAAATGGTGCAAGACATTGTTATAACCGTTCAGAATGTCTTAGAAGAAATCGCATGTTTTGGAGAAAGGATTAAAAAGTGAGTTAGATTTTTTTTTTTTTTTTTTTAATGCTCGAATTAAAACCGTTTTTATATAAACTAAATCGTAGATAATGATGTATTATATTGGGTGCAATTATGCAAGTAAACCAATCACTGTTTATTTTTCGGTCTGGTAGTATAATTATATAATGAAAGCAACTGTGCTGTATTATGATGTTTAGCTATGTAAAAATGTAAATATTCTGTGTGAAGTTGATTATACTGGTACTTATGGTAACTGTACTGTCCTTATGAGCCTCTATGTTCATATATAGATATTTATAAGTACTTTGGATGCTTTATATTAATGTATTCGGCCAAATTTTATTGATATGTAATATTTTCTGCATTATGTCCTTAACTGAGCTGAACTGTCCTCAATCTGTCAGTGGTGATGTTAGTGTCTTGCATGGATAATACGCTTTTAGGGTAAGGGTTAGAGAAACCATTTGAATAGATAATTAGTATTATTATTTTTTATGCTTCAGACTATAAACGATGTTTAGATTGATGTAAGACCATTTTTTGTTCAGGGTAAACGGGAGACGGAACATGAAAAGCTTAATGTACAGCTGTACTGACCACGGCTGTACAGACCACAGCTGTACACGGCTGTACAGACCACGGCTGTACATTTGAGTCATTTTACCATTCTCACTTACATTAAACAGAAAAAGGCCTTAAGATGTCAACCTATACATTGTTCATACACTGAAGCATACAAATAATCAAACAATATCTATACATTGCGTTAGCAGAATTTCACGCAAATACATACATTGGGAGAAAAATATATTTTCTGTGTTGTCCTTTGTTTGTCGTCACCTGTGGCTTAGTTGGCAGACTAGATAGCCAAGGTGAGGACTCCACAAACGCATTTAAAATATATATTTTCTACCAATTGCATGCAATGCTGCCAACACAGTGTGTATTCATTTTACATTTTCTCTGTTCTACATTCACAGTATTAGGTGACAAGTTAAAAGCTATTTTGTCACATATTTGTAATTTGATTTTAATTTTTGCCAATGCAGATCACACACTTTGGACATAGTGATATAATGTTGTATAACTTTTTGTTGCACTCTTGGCAGTCTGCTTTTTAATTGTCAGTGCATCTTCGTGCAATAGATTTTAAAGTCATTCGGGGGGAAAAATTCAACCTTTCTAAACTCCCCAGGAACCTGGCTTCACTCCCTTCTGATTATATGCTGTTGCATCTTTTGTTCAGCATGAAAGTTGGCCAAGCAGGTATTTAGAGTAAAGCGACGTAGGGTAGGGCGTTAAATTCCGATTCCACTGTGAAGCAGCACGAACTCTACAGAACACTTAAACGGTTAGGGGAGGTGGACCAACAACTATCAGCCGCATGAGCTCTTGTGCACCTGCTGTCAATACACACACAGTATTGCTTATGTACGGATGCGTGAATTCATGTAAGTGTGCTGGACAGAGAAAGTGGTATGAAGACATCTAGTAAATATATTGATTTGTGGAGAAAATGGGTTCTGTTGAGAAGTGCTTTTTATTCTGTCACTGCAACTAAAATCTCTGTTACCAAAAAAAAAAAAAGTGCTATAAAAATGCATGTTCTGTAGTTTACAAAGTATTTAACCAAGGGATGTTTTTCTAATTCGGTAATTCCTATAGCCTTCCCCATACAGCTATATTAATTAAAAGGTTATTTAATGGTCACTTTGATTCAACTTGTATGGATAATTCCATTTATTTCATATTTTTTTCTCGTTTCCTGTACTATGAAGCTATTAACGTTGTCTGGTCTACAGATGGACAATTGGACTCTTCTGTGAAGATCTAGAATACTATTTTTGGCCTAATACCTATTGACAACTCATTTTTTATTTTATAAAGACTGAATGCAGGTCTGATTATTTTCATTTCTTTTTTCTTGTGTGTAGTAAACTCAATGTGTATCTTGACTGATACACGTCGCTTTACTCTCAGACGTGGATGCTGGCCATTCGTATGTGTCTGTGTTCTGTCATGGGCGTAATAAGACAATGTATTACCAAATGCAAGAATAATATAAGAGGAACTTCCTCCATACTCTTGTTAGTGTCCTCTTTTTCATTTACATACATGCCAGAGGTTGATCTAGAAGACATGATATGGTGCAATCCAATCTGCTCTAGTGTGTTGAGCAGAAGATCTGTGCTTCTGCCAGCACAGATCTTTTCCCCTCTTTTCTATTGCAGCTGTGCTCTAGTATAGACTGCTATAGCATGATAACATATTTTAGTGCCTTCTATACATAAGTGAGCTGAATAGTGACCAGGGATCACAGATAGACTGCTACCAACTGTCAAAGAGCAAGAAAAAGTTATTTTTTTTTTTTTAATGGAAACTGGGATGGTGACTCCTATAGTTGCGCCACTTTAGCTTACATGAGATTGGATACATTAAAAAATGTTTGATCTGCAAGTATTTATAATCGCTCATAAGGTCAAGTTATCTTCATGCTGACTTAATTATATATTTTGTTTTTCTTTCACAGCACTTTTAACTGGAGTGTTCCTTTCCTATCAATTCTTGCCTGTTGTGTACTCTTGGTTGCAACAGTCCTTTTGTACTTAATACCTATAAGGTACATCATTTTAATTTGGGGTAAGTTGACTTTGCAATGGCATTTAGTTGCCGATAATGACAAATTTCCCTTTTCATTTCACACAGATGGATTTGGTGTGCCATCAATTGGATTTCTTATCCTGTGTCTTGGCTTCCTTTTCATTTTTTTTTTCTCTGACCCCTTGCACTCCTTCCCTCCCTGGAGAGTCCGCTCCTGGCTCTGACTCATTCAGGTGTGCAAGTCACGGCCTACACTGGACAATCAAATATTATTAGTTGAGGGTCAGAGGGCAAATATATGGCTTTTTTGGGGGGCAAACAATTGGGCCTTCTAAAAATGATTCCAGTGGTAGATTCCACGCTCTACAATTGGTCTTTTGCAAAATCCATGTTTAAGAAAGACATCTTTTTAATGCTAAACATTTTATTTTAAGAAGGTTTTTATTTATTTATTTATTACAGGGTATTCTTTAAATGTTTCCCTAATTTATCAGCCGCGAATAGCCCATCCCTTTACATAGTGGTATACATAGTAATGATGCAGGGGGCGAGAAGCATTCCAAAAGGTGTGCAGCAAAGACGGTAACACAGACAAACATTAGTATTCCCAGCCATCTGCCTAATACGCATGCAGTGTGACATGGGTGGATTCACAGAGATAAATCTAATGAGTGTTTTAAAATCAACATTAAATATTAGAAGAGTGTGTCACTGAAGCAGTGTATATAAAGCTGGATGTTCTTTTCCCAAATCCTCTTGAGAAATGGATGTGTGAACAATGAGAACAAAGTCCCAACAACAGGTTTCACACTAATTCCTAACCTGTGAATTTGCTCACATTGCCTTGGTTGGTGTGCTGGCATCTATTTGGTCTAAACTAATAATATTTTCTCTTTTGTTCCCCCCTTTTCTTTCCAGGCATCAATAAATTCACAAAAAAGCTCCGCAACCCGTATGCCATTGAAAATAATGAATTTATGGATTTTCTCTCCAGGGTACCATCTGATGTTCAAAAGGCAAGCAAATATTTATTAATCCAGAAGTGTTCTGTTATACCCAACATAACCAAAAGCAGTTGTTGGTATACAGCTATACCAATAACATCACTTATGGAGTGATGGGAGATCACCATTGGCCCCAATGGTTTTTGGATTGTTAATGTTGCATCAATTATGCATTTTTACTAAACATAGATTTAATTCTAGTTTCTCTAGAAAAATATTAAAATTAAACTAAAAAGTTTATTTTTCTTCTACAAATGCACAGCCAAAAAGCATTGGTACAATTGCTTAATTTGTTATGAACCTTGAAAGTAATGTAGAAGTGATTAATATAGAAATTTGCTCTTCATCATTGAATACACTGTGAGGTCTCCTAATGGACCATATTGGTATCCAAAGTGCCACAACGTTTATAGGCCTTCCTAAGCCAGTTAATTTGAAATGAACAGCCTTGTGGATCTGAAAAAACATCACTTTGTAAACTTAACAGTGGTAGGATATCAAATTACACATTTTAGTGCTGAGTTTTTTAGCAAGTGCTAAGAAAGAACACCTTTTTACCAAATAAGATGCTGCCGGTTATTACTAGGCCACCTGTCAATAAACCGCACACGTGACTTGCCTAATCACAAATCTGATCCACATGCACTTGGATATACATTGATCCTTGACTGCAATGTGTATGGGCAAGGACAGTTAAAGACTTTAAAGACTGAACCCTTTGAGTATTTCCTTTCTATTGTCCTTGTTTACACAAAAGTCTAACTTTGTTGCCGTTTTGGTCACAAACCATATGTAAAGTTATATATTGGACGTAGGGTTGCCACCTTTTCCACAAAAAAAAAAAATACAGACCTTGCTATTGCCTCCATAGACTGAACATTGGCAGCAACCCTAATTGAAGTAGACTATAAAGAATCGTTCGTATTTTAATCACAAACTCTATTTTTTTTTTTTGACTTTTCACAATCTCATTTTTGCTACTTAACTTTTTTTTATTTTTTTTAAATTCTGACGGGATTATGATCCCTAAATTGGAATCCTGTTAAAACTATCATAGGGCGGAATACAAAGTACAATTATTCAATGAAACAATGTATATAATACATTTCCAGGACCAAACAGGTTAAATGTAGAATGAAGTCACTCCCACAGTTTTTAAGCTTTATGTTCATTTATGTATTTACAGGTCTGCTTATTTGCGATATTATTATTTATTGGCATACACGTAACTTGTTCTATGTCACAAATGCGCAGGGAAAGGGAATATTCGACTCTCTGGGGTATTTTTAATTCACTTGTACAGTAAGTGGTAATGGTCTTAAGTCAGTTAAAAGAGACCTATGTGACATTGCTAAAATCAACTAGGAACTCTTAAGCCTCATTAAAAGAGATATGCGCTTAATATTTATACATTGAGAAATAATGCAAGGCTTCGGAAATCTGACTTGCAATTAATTCCCAATGTTCTTGTGTTTAAAAAGTGATTCATTACCCTGCGTCTTCCTTGGTTTTCTTGGGTCTCTCCTTGGGGAGCCATTAGCTCACTCTGAAGAAAGCTCTTCACTTAATAGTAAACACCAGATCTGTTTATCTTTACAGGTGCAGTATGTTGAATTAAAACCTAGCAGCAACCAAGGTGCCCTCAAAAAAAAGCGAAGTGGACTCTAAAGAAGACTTCTCAATATATTTAATGTGGACTTTCAACATTAATCCATATCACTGCCTGGACTTCATGGGGGCAATGTGGCATTAAGAACCCTTCGGAACTAATTTCATTAATTCCTGCCCCCCCTTTGTCCATTAGGTATCTCAGATTGGCTTTGACTTCCAACCATCCTGGAGAGACCCAAAAATGTTAAGTAAGAGGACAGCAAAAATTGCTGGCTCTGAAGCCTTTTTTGCCCTGTTTTTTCCCTTACTTTAAAAAAACAAAATATATATATATATTATTGGTTGATGGGGTTTGGGGGCGGGGAGATACCAGTCGTCGTATAAAAACTGCCTTAACACCTTTTCTTAGAAGAACCTACAGAATGCACTTTATAATGTTCTCAAGGAATGTAAATCTGTACTGCACCATCTGTTATCATTGAAAGATTATCTTTCCATAACCTATAATCTTCTAAAAGGCTGGGGGAAATATCCCTTCCCTGCCATGCATAAACACATTACATATTTGTAAATTACTTCCTATGTCCTGGAGTGCAGTATATTCTTTAAGTAACAATGTTTACACATTCATCTGAGGGGGGGGGGGGGGGGGGGGGGGAGAAAGGTTTTCTAACCCAGCAGTTCTTTAAGTCCTGTGTGCTTGGTCACAAATAGGATCAATTTATTTTTCTTTAAGGATTACTTTAGTTTGTACCCAGGTATGTTAGTGAGAATTAATAGTATCCTTAACATGTTTCCCTATTTTGGCCAATTAGGACTGAGGTTGAAAATGCCTGTAATATAGTTTTGGTATTTGTTTTTCTGGTTTTCAATATTTTTTGTCTTGTTTATGTTCTACTTAAAAAGAGGCATTTTGCATTTGCACCTTAATCACTGCCAAACTATGTAAATAGCTCTGTAAAATAAATGATGTATTTTTATCACAAAAACACTACAGGAATCTGTGAAATATTTCAAGCACAGATGCTTGAATATATTATTATAGTGACCAGATTTGTCCTTTTAACAAGGGATGTTTCTCAATATGCATTTTGCAAGTTAAATCAAGTTTAATAGAGTACTGCAAAATACCATCCATATCGGCAGTGGTCACCTTGGATTACATTTCTAACTGTGCTTAGTGTATGGGTTATAAAGAAATGTAGAATAAGAAATGTAAGCATTCTGGTAATCCCAATCTTTACAGTAGTTCATAAGTTTTTGTTTGTTTGTTTTGCTTGGAATATCTGCTCATACCTTCAGCCATATAATTATTTTAATAGTAATGAATGTTCAGCAAATGTGCCAAAGAAAAATGTATTTTTATACTTCTATAAAGAAGACTATACCTGTTGATCTTAAACTGTGTAATATGCCATGTATGTAGTAGAAGGTAATGTTCCTAGATTCTTACTAAACCTATACATATATCCCATACCCCGTACCCCAATAAAGACATAAGACATTGCTGGAGTTAAATAGGCCACAGCTTTCTTTATTAAACATATAAATAACTGTATGACCAAAACTAATCTCTACTTTATTATTAAAACGTTATAACTTTAATATATATAAATATATATATATATATATATATATATATATATATATATATATATATATATATAAATAAATAACATGAACCAAAAACATAGTGCAAATACAGTTATACCCCCGTCCTTGCCAATCATCCAACATTATCCATTAACCCTTTGATTTAAAGGCCCCCTGGGGTTAAAACCCCTCCCCCCTCGACCATTCAACTTGACATTTGCTTTTAAAACCTGATGCTAACCACCAGCCGGCTAATAGCTCGGTGGGCACGGCCGTTTTCTGTTCCTTCCTACCACTAGAGGTTAGAGGAGGGGCCACCCGATCCTTCGATATGATTCAACAACTCCACTTTAAAACTGGATTGGCAAGGACAACCCCGCCTGCTGCGACAAAAGAAAAACAAGGTTAACAAATCACAAATATAAATAAATAAATAAAGTGGAAGGGTGGGCGGGAAAATTACTCCACTGTGTCCGGATTTCTAAGATGGCTGCCGGATGACACTGGGGAAGCTACCTATATAAACTCTGACCCCTCCCCGTCACTCCCCCCAGACATGACACTCAAACATACACACCCCTTCACACATACATGGCTCCCTCCCACCTAGGCTTTGCCTGTTTCCCGGGGATCTTGTGTGTCAGTTAATACGCAACATGATTAAAATGTACACACTTGATACAGAGACCTATTTTTAGTATTCTTTATAATTGTAGGGTATGTGTTAATTTTTGCAGTGATGCAGGGGTGTATTTGTCCTTTAGCACCAGTACTCAAATTCAATAAGGGCCCAAATGTCTCTTTATACCAACCCCACCCTGCAGTTCACAAAATATATGCAATGTAATCTTTAGGATGTACTTGTTACATAAAAAAAAACTTTAAATATTGCTGTGCTGGATCGCTTACAAAAGATTCTTAGAGGCAACACTGTTGAACAGGTACGAAAAGGGCTTCATATATGTACACTTGTCTTTAACTTTTCAACCCATCATTGACCAATCCAACATAGAAAGTGCACATGGCTGCTTGTTACCATAGTTTGGAGAGAATAAAAGTGTGTGTGTACTTTACATACCATAAACATTTAAACTAATTGATGGAATGCGTTCTCTATTTTATGCAGGGGGTATAAATGATCAGCGGCAATGATCCTGTGTCAATTTTACAAAAGAAGGTGATTAGTTTGTTTATAATTGTAATAAAAAATAAAAAAAAAGTTTGTTCAATTTTAATGTATAGTATTGTTTTTAGCTAGACTTGTATTTTTGTACCGAATAAAGATATTTTTTGCTGTAAATGAACATTTATATACTGCCAAGTGTGGCTCAATAAAATATTATTACAAGGACACACTCTGATTTATGTTTTTCATTCTGGGCTAGAATTTTATTAGGATTTCTTCATCTTGGGTGGGAACAGTTGTACTTTCCTATTCCTTAGACTTGCACTGTATGTCTTATATTAATGGTGTACACTGTTGGATAACAAAGCTTAAATGTATCCATTTGTAGTCTACAAGCATTTTACAGCTTTTTTATTTTTTTTTTAATCTTCTGCATGACACCTTGTTTACATAAACAAGCACGTTATTGGATGATGCAAGCTTTAGACTATGTAGAGACATAATTATAAAATGTAAGATACATGTGAGGCCTGGTCATTTGCTGAAAGCCATGCTGGTTCAGTGCATTTATCACTGCCATTCTTGCTCTGCATATGTTTGGTATTCCCTGAGCATTGTTAACGGTGATTGTCATCTAATTAAATCACTGCTCGTCACAAGTGCTTCTTTTTATGCTGTGATAAGCATCCAGAATCTGCTACCGTTTCCCCCTGATCAATAACCATGTTCCCTTAAGGATTACAGAGAGTTCACAGTTGAGCAAGGCACCAGAATTAATTGGGAAATTGTATATATTTTATTTTCAACACATTTTAATTGTTGATCCTCGATGTTCTCTACCTTTTTAATATGGTGTCGAAAAGTAAAGTGCAAGTTTTTTGCTTTAAAAAAAATAATTTAAAAAAATCACTAGTGCAATAGACTTAAATTTGCTTTTAGTGTTTTGCACCAAGTAAGCATAACATTCGATGTTCCATATATTTCATTACGTGTTCAGAAAATAGGTGTCATAACATGAAATCCGTAAAGATTTCCTCTGCTATACTTCATGGGGTCCATAAAAACAGAATTTATCCAAAGTGAAAGTTGTATCCTATCACCAGCATAAATACCACATACTCCAAATACAAGAATTAAAATTATTTTCTTTATATAAAAAAAAACAACCCTGCAGTGTTTTTTTGACATGGAGTAAACATAATATACAAATTATAGATATAACAAACTGGACATATTTGAACAAGATATAAGCTGTAAAGGAGTAAGTAATAAGTTGTTCTCGTAAAATATATTCTGAAATATAAATTTGGAAGATACCAGATGTAAACGCTCTATTCAACAATGGGGATTATTTAAACTTCCCTACCTTATGTACCAGTTGGTTGTTTCCCATTGAATGTTTTGTGACGCACATTAACCTGTGTACGAAGTTGTGTGTAAATTATTGCCACTGTATAAATGTTAATGTAATTTCAAAGGTTTCCATAAAGTAGGGACATTAGGCAATCACACTTGTCGACCTCTGAAGATCAACTGGTTGCCCTGTTGTGATGAGACCTGGATAGTCGATCTCTGTGAAGGTGACTGCAAATTCTTCATGGTTTGTCTGTGACATGGCAATGTATGCATATTTGTAGAGTACTGTCTATATCAATATTTTTCTAGGCAAATCTAGATTTCATAAATTCTTATCAAATATATCCATGATTATTGTAACAAGCTGCTTTCCGGACATGGTAGGCCCTCTGCTCATATGGGAAGATGCTCTGCTTGTAACAGCTGGAACAGATGCACACCTCTGGAACCTCTGCTATATGTTCGTGAAAGGATCACTCAGGACACAGATCAGTTGAACAGCAGACAAAGAACATTTATTTGGGGTTTTTACACTAATATATATATATATATACACAACCGTGATCAGATAATACTTGATTAAACAATAGAAAACTTAAACACATTAAAGCAGTTATCTAGCCACTTGAATTTGGTGCCAAGAAGGACATGCATCAATCACTGCTTCACTGGCATGAGAGCGACCAATCAGACATCAGGGGTGGAGTTATAGACTTTGTTTAACAGCATAATCCCTTTAACTTGGGAACCAATGGGAATTGTGCTGACACTTAGCCCCGCCTCCTGCTCCCCCCCCCCCCTCCAATGAGCCAAGAGCTACCCAAGAAGCCGTGCTTAACCTTCATTGTCAAGCCACTTTGGGTGCCTGGCTTAGCTGCCCACGGCCCGAGTTAGTCATGCTGGGGTGCATGCCAATTATGAACTGGATTGTGCAGGACACACAGGTTCTTTTACACTTTATATGATGTATCCCAAATGGGTACCTCCATCAAAATCTGCTTCCTCTGGTCAGTCCGCTCTCGCAGGAGCTGAGAACAGCAATTCTCCAGTCACCCAGGTCACTAGCTGAGACTTAGTGTAGGGTGAACTAGTTTATTGAGACCAACAAATACTTCAATAAAGACACAAATGACATAAGCCTGACATTAACATATAAAACAGCAGGGTCTAAGGCAGGGGTAGGCAACCTGCAGGACTACATTTCCCATAATCATCTGCCAACCTCTTGACTGAAAGAGCATTATGGGAGATGTAGTTCATCAGCAGCTGGAGGGCCACAAGATGCCTACACTACTCTAAGGGTATAATTGATCTTCTGCAATTAAAAGAGAACATCAGAAAAGAGCAGGACTCATATTATACACAGGTAATTACATTTACAGTGCACAATGGGCATGACAGAATTAAACTTCACACCCAGGAGGTAGACACATCCTGACTTATTAACAAAAATCCAGTCGGTGACTTACATAATAACAAGAGGACACTTAACACATATTGGCTGGATATCTCCATATTTCATCAGTAACATAGAGTAATAGTAACATAGAATAATTTGGCCCACCCCAGAAATACATCCTGTGGTGGAAGTCTTGCTGAATAGAAAACTGGGTGCCACAGGTCCCTCCAAAGTGTGTACAGGAAAAAGGCACTGAGTAGCAACCACCAGAGCACATCAGTCATGTAATACAGTCCAGGGACCAAATGCCCAGTTACCCTTCCCAGGCCAGGGCCTGTAGTCTGTGGGGAGGAGGGCACATGTATGCTAATAATATGCTACATATGGTGTCTTTTATACTTTTGTTGAAAAGTTGAACAAAAATGAAGTGCATTGTTTGACCAGTTTTGGTGAAAGAGATATAGCTTAATGAGAATGTGATCGAGACATTGTTGTCTGACCACAACAGGGTTAATTGTTACTGCAGAGACTTCTATTCCAAGTTGAAATGCTAGTTAATTCCCTACTACTATTTCCACTGTCCTTTTTTTCCCCTCCCACTCTATTGATCATTCCAGGGCACACCTATAGGTTATACTTATTTGATGCACACTGCTGACATGGGTAAATATACTACAGCACCCAAATATATAACCATGGTAGTGGAGTGGACCCAAATATATGTGCAATTTTTCATTATCACACTCCATTGAGTGAAACCTCTTAATCCCACATCTATCAGAAGTATCCAGCAATAACATCCACATGTAAGGACCTGGAAGTGGCAACAAGAAAATCAGAAAAAAGCCATTATAGAACAGTTGTCTGAAAATGTAAGCAAAGAAAGAGGGGTAGATGGATGCAGTGTGAAGGTTAAATCTATTCTTGCAGCAGTTTAATGGTGTTTTAACGTGCCTGTCACTACACAACCTTCACATCATTCAAATAGAGCATTGTAAAGCCTGTCAGATGCTGGACTGCCCTGTAACATTTGGATTTTCCGAGTGTCGGAATGCTTTTGATTTTCCTAAATGCCACATTTTTTTTTCCAGACTGTAAAACTATGTTTTAATTATAACATATCACCCTCTATTCTGTTCGGGGATTTGGGATTGTGGCGATTAGTCCTTTAACCCCTTGAAGGAACTCCCCCACCTAAATATTGTTAAATCTGTGAATGTAAATATGCACAAAATTATCTCTACACTGTGTTAGCAGAAGTGAAAACAAATGTATAAAGTAGGAGAAAAAGATGTTTTAAATGCAAATGTGCTGTCTTCTGCTTATGACATCAGCATAAATGGGAGACACCAGAGTCACATGTAAAACATGTCATGGGGTCACTCTTTTCGCATTGGCGCAGCATCTGAAGCGGCTAGGTTGGGGTATGCCGAGAGGGAGATTAGATTGGGAGGTGGGAATCCCGTAGGTTTCAGGCATAAGTCCGGCCTTCTGGTTTGATTTCGTTTTCCTCTGCTTTGCATTCACAGATGCTGCGGCTTGGAGGGTGTGGCTTATAGGCTACTCCTATGTTTTTTGGGTCAGGAGTCGCGCGGCTGTGTGACCTGGGGGCGAGAATCTTGGCCTTTCCCGCGCCCTGGCAGAGGTTCTTCGGTTTGGAATCTGGGGTATGCGGTGGGTGCGCTTGCTACCTGAACTGGTCCAGCAGTCCCGTCTTCTGGGGGTCCTGGATGTCCCGTCATCTGGGGGGCAATGACTTGGGTTTGGTTCCTGTGTGGAACCTCTGCGACACCGTGAAGGGGGATTTTTCGAGTTTGTTTGTACTTTTCCCAATATCACGTTAGTGTGGTCCGAGGTTGTGCCCCGGAATTATTGGTGCTGCACGCACAATCAGAGGGCTCTTGAGCGCTGCAGGGTAAAATTTAATAAGCGGGTATCCAAGTTCGTGCTGGGGGTGGGAGGGGTTACTATCTGGCATCGGGTGTTCAAGTCCGATGTGGCAATGTATTTTAGGAGTGATGGGTTTCACTTGACCGATGTGGGCCTTGATCTCTTTAATCTTGAACTGCAAGACGGGTTGGAACAGGCCATAGCTTTGGTGGTGGGTAGTCCCCGCTGATTTAAGGCATGAAACAAGCGGGTCTGTGGCGTGGGTTTCATTCCTTGCCAGTCGGGGGTTTGGTTTGGGAAAACGGAAGTTGAAGATAGTAGAATGAGAATGGGGAGCTCGGTCCTCCCCTAACCTTTCAACCTGGAAGTTGGTTCCTTGGATGTGCCCACTGAGCTAAAAGAGCCGGCTAGTGGTCAGCATTGTGGTAAGATGGAATGGTTTAAGGCGTGGGATAACTTAGGGGACGAGGAGGGGAGGCGAGCACCTCTTGAGGTAATTTTGCACTATGTACATAGTTAGGATAAGTTGTTCTGGCTGGCAAGGGGTTAGTTATTTTGTTAGGCTGTATCCACCATCACCATCACCATCACCAGTCTCGTGTCCAGTTATTGGGGTATTGGTGGGATATGGGGTGTGGGTGCGTGGTGGGAATGGTATCAGGAATCGGGCACTCTATCCCCTCTACGTACATACAAGTGTTGTGAGGGCAAATCTGGCACTGAAAAGTGATGGGGCAAAACTGGCACTGACAAGTGTTGTGAGGGCACTGTGGAAAATGTTGCTTGGTGAAGTTAGGGGCATTTTTGAACCTGGGCCTGTGGTTTCTAGTTACACCCATAATAGCAGGTGAATTAATTTAATGGTATGTGCATGGAATGTTATTCCTGTGAAATATGGAAGCTGTCATTAATCTCACAATTTTCCCCTCAGTAGTTCCTATTCTTTAAGCCTTATCATATGCACTGCACTCTACAGTGAATTTCTGGTTCTCAGCTCTCCATATTTACTGGAGATCAGCTTTAATCACTTTTGTGAGAGCTGATTTTAGAATGATTAAGTGACTGTGTAAAACCTTGAGAAAACTTTACAGTTACGTTTTGTTCCAAATCGTTGATAAAAAAACAAAAAACAAAATAACATTTTGGAAATAGTATTCACATGAAGATGCTTGTAGCAGTTACGGATTATTAATTATATTTGATACCATAATCTTAATTGTGTTGCTGTAGGCAATGCAACCTCTAATTCTATATTAAAAATTCTCTTCTGCTGGCTGAGGAGAATAAGAGTCATAGCTTACTACAACTGTCCCTTCACTTCCAATGAAGCCTTACATGTTTGTCTATGTGATCTGCCTGTAGGTTTGATCCAGAATATGCAAAGTAAATCAGTGTGTTTTTAAAATGCCTTGACTATTTTCCTTGGGGTTGTTAATGTTCGAATTTATGCCAAATTGTGTATCAGAATCCCCAGAGGAACCGTCCCTTTTTTTTGGTTTTCTCACTTGGAAAGAAATGATATTGCAGCGTATGCTCGCGAAACCCAAAACTAATCCTCGCTTTTAATTAAGGATGTTTTGCAAGTCCACTTATCGGACATGTACATGCAACAAACATAAAGGGAACAGTCTGCATAAAAGCCCATCTAACCCTTTGTTTCTCAAGTCTTTTATCTCCCCTTCATTTTGTGTTGGAAACATGGAAATGTAAGACTTCTAAAGATATTCTGTGTTCTGCCAGCTAGCGAGGCTTGTTTGGTCACTGTTATGTTGCCACTGCCAGGTTTGCTGTATACAAAAATAAGACGCACATTGATTACAATAAACGACCTTCTCCTTTCTTATCCACTCAGAATTGGAAAATTCCAGATTTACACAATGTTCTTGTGCGGGAAAAAAAGGGTAAACTCTTTGCTCGTTGTGATTCAATGCAGAGTGTTTCGTGTTGTGTTTTTTTATTTTATTTTTATTTCAAGGATAATGTCTATACAGGGCCAACATATTTGTAACACTATCTCTGACCATGAAGGCAGAGCATATCTGTAAAAGCAAAAGGACAATACGATAATACACAGAGATTTTATGGAGCTGTTGATACATTATATCAATAGGTTATGTGGAGCTTTGCTGCAGTGGCATCGCTAGTGAAGGGGGCAGAGGGGTTACAATGCCCTTACAGAATCTTGTGCCCCCTCAACATGAAATGGCACCGCAAGGGAGCACTGATGATGCCTAAGCATTCCCTAAGCATATGGAATCCATATAAGCTTATGACTAAGCACTAGAAGCGCGAAACGCGTCAAGCCCTTCCTCACCTCTTTTTATAATGGGTACCTACATGTTGCATTTTTAAATGGAGACCTCACTGTAGCATACGTTAATGGGCAAACTGTTGTGGAATATTTTATTGGGCATCTGGCTGTGCCATATATTAATGGGCAAACTGACCGGCACATTCTAAAGGAGCAAAGTGATGCTGTGGCATATTCTGCGGGGTCAGTTGAAAGTGACACACTGGCATGATCTGTGGGTTAAATCCTATGAGTGCATACCAGTTCTGTGGAGCAAAGTGACACACTGGCATGATCTGTGGGTCAAATCCTATGAGTGCATACCAGTTCTGTGGAGCAAAGTGATACACTGGCATGATCTGTGGGTCAAGTCCTATGTGGTGCAATAAATGTGCATAGCAAGTGCTGTGAGTTCAATATGTTGCTGTAGAAAGTCTTTAGGTGCAATGTCGGTGCAGAGAAAGAAAATGAAAATATGGAATCCATTTTTCAGTAATATTGTACTACATATGAAAAAAAAAAGAATATAATATTAAAAAAGTCATATAAGTATAAATGCAACTTTTACTGTATATAGATATATTCAACTATTTATATATAAAGATATATATGTGTGTGTATCGGTATGTGATTTGTGTGTGTGTGTGTATATATGTATAGGTATGTAATATATGTATGTGTGTGAATATATATACAATTAGTGTTTTATAATCACCTCCTTACTATTGTCCCTGCCCCCTAAAAATTATTTCTGGAGATGCCACTAATTTGCTGTGTGTATGGAAGTATTTAAAAAAAGGGCTCCTGTAGTAAGTGCAATATAAATATCCATTAAATGTTTCAGTTCAAAGGGCTTAAAAGGGGAATAATTCCAAGTTATTTGAAGTGGAATATAAATATATAATACCAACAGATAGAAGGCTTATGGAGCTCTTCCAACCAGGGCTGGCCTTAAGTGTTCCGGCGCCCTGTGCGGGCTTCCCCCGTGGTGCCCCCCCCCCGTCTCTTTCACCCCCCTATGTATGTGTCTCTCTCCCTTCCCATGTTTGTCCCTTTCCTCTTCCTTGCCATATCTGTCTCTCCCCCCCCGTCCCGTCCCCTGTTCTGTCTCTCCCCCCCGTCCCCTGTTCTGTCCCACCCTCCCCCTGTTCTGTCTCTCTCTCTCTCCCCCCTCCCCCTGTTTTCTCTCTCTCCCCCATTTCTGTCTCTCCCCCTGCCCCTGTTCTGTCTGTCTCTCTCTCTCACCCCTCCCCTGTTCTGTCTCTCCCCCCCTCCCCCGTTATATCTCTCCCCCCCAGTTCTGTCTCTCCTCCCTGCCCCTGTTCTGTCTGTCTGTCTCTCTCACCCCTCCCCTGTTCTGTCTCTCCCCCATCCACTGTTCTGTCTCTCTCTCCCCCCTCCCATGTTCTGTCTCTCCCCCATCCACTGTTCTGGCTCTCTCTCCCCCCTCCCCCTGTTATCTCTCTCTCCCCCAGTTCTGTCTCCCCCCTTTGCCCCTGTTCTGTCTGTCTCTCTCTCCCCCCTCCCCCTGTTATCTCTCTCTCCCCCAGTTCTGTCTCCCCCCTTGCCCCTGTTCTGTCTGTCTCTCTCTCCCCCCTCCCCTGTTATCTCTCTCTAGCCCTGTTCTGTCTCTCCCCCCCTGCCCCTGTAGCCCCCAGACAAGGTCGGGGAGGGGCAATCATGACAGGGTGCTGAGAGGATATGTCAGCCTATAGTGGGAGTTAGTGGGAGGAGTTGGGATAGTATAAAAGATAGGAACAGGAAGTTTGGGGGCCATTTTAGGAAAGTTTTTTCCCCCTTACCTGTTGTCCCACCCACCCTCCCTTATTTATGGTTAATGAGCCTTTATTTATTTATTTATTACATGTCACAGCGTCGGCGGAAGCTTGCAGGGTATCCAGGAGGGTTAATGGAAGATTTGGATTGGGGAGAGTCAATCGGGACTCTGGTGGGAGGTTCGAGTGGAAAGTGGTACCTCGAACCTCAGGTATTGGGGGCATTGGGATATGCCCAGAACATGGACTTCGGCAGCCACCTGGATACTCTTGCAAGCTTTGGTTGGTTTTCTTGTATATGGAATGTTTAATGTGTAAGTTTTGATGTTTATGTTTAGTCATTGTATTAATTATGGATATACATATATGTGGAATGTAGATATATATATATATATATGTGTATATGGTTGTAAATGCAATGGCTATTTAAATAAAGTGCTGTGGCCGTTGTTTTACCCCACAGTCTGGTTTTAAGTTTGAGTTATTTCTAGGCAAATACATATCCTCAATGATAGAAAGCTACCAGGTCATGTTCTGTCTGTCTGTCTCCCCCCTAACCCTTGTTCTGCCTCTCTCTCTCTCCCCCCTCCCTTACCTTTGCCTGCAAAGTTGGATCCAGGGAGGGTGCGGAGCTAACCGGCACAGCGGTGTAGCTCCGCCCCCACCCTGTGAAGCAGAGCACAGTCTGCATTACGGGGAGCCATGGGCAGCAAGAGAAGGTGCTGCTCAGCTCCCCATGCTCCGGGTGGGGGCGGAGCTACACCTCTCAGCCGGTTAGCCCCGCCCCCTCCCCGGATCTAGCAGAGGGCTGGTGAGGGGGGATCTTTTGATCTCCCCCATCCAGTGCCTCTACCGGCTTTTTTTTTTTTTTTTTACTTTTGAACGGGAGGGCGCCCCCATGGGTGTTGCGCCCTGTGCGCTCGCACAGGTCGCACACCCCTAAGGCCGGCCCTGCTTCCAACTGTGCTTAGAAGGCTGCATTGCTTAACATTTTGTGTACATTGAGGAGAGTGATGCCTTTTGAACAAGCAGGGCTCCAAGAATCATCTGGAGTCTTTACCATACACCAAACCTCTACAGGACCTGTTCTGTGACCTCTGCCAAACAGGGCTGGTGCAACCCTAAGCGAAACCTCTTTTTGCGCCCCTTGGCCCCATCCCTTTCCCCACCTACGTATACCACACCTGGGGCATCAATGATTTAAATAAATATTACGGTTAAATAAAATTATAATAATGTATGCATTACAATGTTAGTACCCAATAGCATCCTACATTTGCTAACTTATTCACCAAAGCTGTGAATTTTCCATTGGTCTTTTGTTCATGGACCATCACTGTTTGGATATCTGGGTTCCTTATTTTTGATACGGACATCTTCTAAAAAAAGATTATAGTCGTCTCTATGACTTATTAACCTTCCCTATGAAACAACCTTTCTCCCGCAACTCTGTGTCTCTCCACGGTCTTCTGTACACTGCCATCCTACAATTAACAGAGGAATAAGTCAATGCAAATATGGAAGGTTTCAAATTCTGTCAGCTGTCATTCCTCCTCCCACTATATCCCCTTTATCTGGTGTACGCCTGGTGATATTTATCTGCACATGAGCAAATTGTATTCCTATCTATCATCACTGATGTGTTTTTTTTAATGTTGGTTCAAAAATAGCACACTAGGGCAACAGTATAAAACATTTTTTTTTTTTTGGCAAACCAATCTACATTAATATGAATGCAATGAGATCTTAGGCTACTTCAGACTGGGTTAGAAAAAGTTGCATGCTTGGATATTACTATTTACCTAGAAAGACAAATATAGTTCAAAAAGACAAGAGATTTTTAAGTTTTAGGGGCCTGTTTGTGCAGGACAGTTTTGGAGTAATTCCAATAATGTGTTGGTCATCTTAAAACTTTTAAGCTGTTTGAGTGATTAGCGAAGTCACACGTGAGCACTGATTCATTTCTAAACACATAAACAGCAGTTTAAAACTACAGTAATGCTGTGGCGCTAGGGTTGCCGCCTTTTCTTTAAAAAATACCGCCCATGCTATTGCCTTCATCGTTAAAAAAATTGGCTGGGGGCCAATATTATAGCTGCCTGCCGGCAACTCTGTCATAGGATGAGCGGTTAAGAATGATGAACTCCTCTTCAAAATATGGGCCCTTGAAAGAGCAGCGTACATTTTAGATTTGAGCTCACCACCACCCAGCACATTCCATGACCGGATATAAAACATGGCCAACTGATGACAACAATTTCCAAAGTGCAGCTTCTGGTTTCAAACTTCATGCTGCAAACCCCTGCATTAGGCACAATAGTTTGTTTTCTTCTGTTTTCTAACAAGCTTCTTGGAGAATCTGGAATTAATGTTTCCTGTCATTTTTAATAATGTGACAGTAAAGTCCAATTTTTAATGTGCTGGCATTTAACATGACACAATATTTTAGTTTTTTATTTTTTTTTTTTTAACATTCGTCCTGCTGCTGTCCTGTTATTACAGCTGTTATGAAGTTCTGACAAAAGGGCACATTTCTTCTTCTGTTTCTCCATAATTGCTTTTTACCGTATCTCTGAATCGTAACCATGGTGATGTGCCACAGTCATCACAAGAACCTTTGTTATTTCCCTTGTGTGAATGAAAGACAAAGTGGCAGAAATATCTTGTAAATTTGAAAGGGGGCATAGATACAAATCTTGCATTCTTTGGGGGAATAGGGGCAAAAATGTAAGCATTTTTTTTTTTTTTTTAAATACTCATTAATGCAAAGAGACAAATTCATTCTTATCAATTTTTTATTTCTGTGGGCCAAAGGGAAGCAAGAGGAAACTGGAAATCAGAGTCGGTAACCTTGGGAAGAAAAGGTCCCGTTGTTATCGGAGAAATAGGCAGAAGAAAAGGCTCAGTCATTTCCATCTTGGTGTGCACTATATCTTATCCTGAGACTTCTATTCTTAGGGATAAGATATACCATTATCATACTGATGTCCTGTAAATTATGACTGGAAGAAAGACATTCTCACTCGAAACAAGATTTGGTGTCAGTGTTTTAAAACATGAGGCCTGCTTTTGTTTTTTTGTTTTTTAAAACTCTTTTTACGTGCGAAAACTGAGATAAAAAGTTCTGAAGATAAATGCATGGTGAGCAAAACCACCTGGACACCTGTTTTCTTCATTCCTGCTGCAGACGTTTTAATCCGATTTCACCTGCTGTAAGAACTCTACATATACGACCATGAGGCGCCCACCACTGTCGTTTGTCCAAGTTAGCAGATGCTATGTCTTATTAAATGTATTTATCTTCTTATTTCTAATCGCAATATTTGTCATCATTCTCCACATGGTCTGAGTTTACTACATCTAAGGAAAGGAAAATACAGCATTTCTCCTGTCCATGGGTTGAAGTGCTGCATACCCTCTGGGTGTCTGTGAGTGTAAACTCTCAAGGGGGCATATCTCTTGCTCTTGCCCCTCCAAATATTGGATACTAAATGTCATCACTGGACCCTGCACTGTAAGGTGACTAATTATTCTACCTTACAGTTTACCTTAAGCGCACTTTGTTCATTTTTTTGTTGCATTATCTTGTTTTGTGTGGTATGGGACTGACTAAGTGGCAGCTGAGGTTGTGACCTCAGACCTGTGTTCACTATTGTTTTTTGCATGGTGAGCAACAGTTCTAAAGATTGTAGCCCCCAGACAAGGCCGGCGAGGGGCGGTCATGACAGGGTGCTGAGGGGACATGTCCAACCTATAGTGGGAGGAGTTGGAAAGTTATAAAAGTTAGGGAACAGGAAGTTTGGCAGACATTTTAGAATAAAAGTTTCCCCTACCTGTTGTCCCACCCACCCTCCCTCTTTTTTCTGGTTATGTGCAGAGTATCCAGGAGGGTTAATGGAGGAAAGGAATGGGGGAGTCAATTGAGACTCTGGTGGGAGGTTCGAGGGGAAAGTGGTACCTCGAACCTCATTATATGTGGGGGCATTGGTCCCAGAACATGGAATCATTCGGCAGCCATCTGGATACTCGTGCATGCTTGGTTGGTCTTTCTGAAGTTGTATGGAATGTTATGTTTAGTCATTGTGTAATACTGGTATATGTGTGGAATGTATAAGATGTAATGCAATGACTATTTAAATAAAGTGCTGTGGCCGTTATTTGTACCCAACAGTCTGGTTTTAAGTTATCAGTTATTTCTAGGCTAATACATATCCCGATGATCGAAGCTACCATGTCAAGAAGTTTCAACAAACAAAAAGATGAATAAAAATGTGTTTTGGAGTGGATCAAAAGGGTCAACCAAGATATTTGAAAAAGTTAAAAAAGAAAAACCAACAATGAAAAACAGTTATTAATGCAAAAAGTGAATTAAAGTGTGTTACTCTGTTTTCCCACCAGAAGTCCCATTTGAAAAAATTCTCTCGATGTAGTAATGTTTTAGTATAATTTCATGTTTTATAAAATATACATTTGACATTTCTTTCTCCTCTTTTCTCTTGACAGTGCTCAATCCTCTTTTGGGTCTAGCCACTAAAATTCAAAAATTTGAGCTGCCTAATGCTCCCAAAGCCCTAAATTACATATGGCGTGTCAGTGCATGTGGCCCTGCCCCACAAATCATTAACTGGGCTGAAATCTGCCCAATGCTCCCAGCACATAATGTACATATGTGCAATTATGTAAAATATTTAAATTAGTATTGGGGTAGTGCCAATTGCTCTGCCACCCCCCCCCCCCACCCCCCCTAAGAACCAATCTCAGACGTTAGTTAATAGACCCCTCCCTATGTGTCTGTATTTTGCCTGCAGATAACTCAGCATTACAATATAATGTCAGCTGCTTATTGGTCTAAACTAGTATTGTCCATGTTTTTTTTGGATGGCTGCATCCCATACAGATGCTTAAATTAATGCATTATTAATATCATGAGGCAATCCCATAGAACCTACCAGCTTTTCAGACAGGGTAATGGCTGCACAAAAAGCCTAGAGAAACACATTTGGACAGCCAACGATCGAATCTCATTTTACTGTACCCACACAAATGATACATTGTTTTTAGCGGCAAAAGAAGGGCTTTCTCTAGATATCATTATTTTTTAGCATAATATATAATTTATTATATTAAAAAAAAATGTGATGAAAAATGTAAAACCAAAAAACATGATACATTTTTTATATACACTATATGGACAAATGTATTGAGACACACCACTTAATTATTGAATGCAGGTGTTTCAGTCAGACCCACTGATTCAGGTGTATAGATACAAGCACCTAGCCACTTAGCATGTAGTCTGAATTTACAAACATTTGTGAACAAAATGGGTTTTTCTGAAGAGCTCAGTAAATTCAAGTGTGATACTGTGATAGGATGCCCCCTTTGTAATAAGCCAGTTGGTGAAATATCACCCCGGCTAGATATTCCACTGTCAACTGTAAGTGGACTTACTGGAAAGTGGACACGTTTAGGAAAATAAGCAGCCATAAAGCAGGAGACCAGACAGATAAAGTCACAGTGCGGTATCACTGAGTGCTGAGGCACATGGTGCTTAAAAAGTTGCCAGTGCTTTTCTGATTTTCCACTGGCATTAATATCAGCACAAAAACTTTACGCTGGGAGCTTCATGGAATTGGTTTCCATGGCCAAGCAGCTGCAAGCAATCCTCACATCACAAAGTACAAAGTATGTTTGGCAGTCTGATGGGCAAGTCTGGGTTTGTCAGATGCCAGGAGAACTTTACCTGCATGACTGCATTATGCCAACTGTAAAGTTTGGTGGAGAAGGGATAATAGTATGGGGCTGTTTATCAGGGGTTAGGCCAGTGAAAGGAAATCTTAATGCTTAGCCATACCAAGACATTTTGGACAATGCGTTGCTTCCAACTTTGTGGGAACAGTTTGGAGAATTCCAGCATAACTGTGCCCCAGTGCACAAAGCAAGGTCCATAAAGACATGGTTGCATGAATTTGGTGTGGAAGAACTTGACTGGCCTGTACAGAGCACAGACTTCAACACCACCAAACACCTTTCGGATGAACTGGAATGGAGATTGCAAGCCAGGCCTTCTAGTCCAACATCAGTGCCTGACCTTACAAATGCTCAGCTGTATAAATTGGTAAAAATGCCTACAGAAAAACAAAATCTTGACGAAAGCCTTCCCAAACAAGTGCAAGCTGTTATAGCTGCAAAGGGAGGACCATGTCTGTTTATTTAGAATTCTATTTTATAAAATTCCCTGTTGGTGTAATGATCAGATGTCCCAATATCTTTTGTCCATATAGTGTATCTACAAACACAAATGAAAAAACTCCTACATTGATACTAATATTTTCTGTTGTTTTTTGCAAGTTATGGGGCAATAAATGAAAGTAGCGTTTTTGTTTCCAAACCATTTTCTCCTAAAGTGACATTTTGACCCCAATCCTAACCCTAGCACTACCCTAACTTAACTCTAACTGTAACCCTAATGCTAACATTAACCCTAACCTTTATGCTATCTATAACCTTAGCCTTTTTTTGTAGTGCAGTGTTGATCACTAATCACTTCTGAAGCTCTTGCCCACAACAGGGCAGCGCCATATTGGAGTGGCTTGGTGCTTGCCAATATTGCGCCTGCGTCACTCGCTGATGACCTCCTGAGAAGGTGTAATAGTAGACTAGAATGTATAAAATTCTTCTTTTCTTTTTATTTGTGTATGGCAATGTGAAGGGGAAGTATAAAGGAGTAAGGGAGAGGGAAAAGAGAGCAAGGCGAACATGGGTGAATTTGGCAGTGAATTTAGGTGTTGGTTAACGCCTCAACAACATAGCATTACAACATGACTGGCATGTCCAGTGTTGTGAAGGGATTAATCTGTTTTGAATTTCCAACATATCTTTCATTTACAATAAATATTTATTAATAGAACACCGCCACATTGTGATACATACTTAGAGAGTTTTGTGGAATTTGGATGTGTTTTAAGTACTGTAAACTTGCGAGCAGGGCTCTCTTCCTTATGTATCAGTCTGTTCTAGTTCATCTAACTTAGTATAGAATTCCCTTCTATGCTCTGTACCTAGCACTACGTAAATTGTTGTCCAAGTTTATATGTTACTGCTGATTTTACCATGATATGCCAAATATATACATTACTGCTGATTTTACCATGATATGCCAAATATATACATTACTGCTGATTTTACCATGATATGCCAAATATATACATTACTGCTGATTATACCATGATATGCCAAATATATACATTACTGCTGATTTTACCATGATATGCCAAATATATACATTACTGCTGACTTTGCCATGAAATGCCAAGTGTATACATTACTGCTGATTTTGTTATGATATGCCAAGTTTATATATTATTGCTCATTTTGGCATGATATATCAAGTTTAAGCATAACAGCTCATTTTGGCATGATATACCAAGTTGATGCTGCATTGGCCATGTGCAGTGAGAGTTTTTGATTAAAATAGGACCTGCACCTTGTGTTATATTCAGCTCTGTGTTCCCTTCTGAACATGGTCAGCATATTGGTTTGTATGGACTGTCTGAGACACCAAAATGGTCATTAGCAGATATGTCTATACAACGCCAGTGTGAAACTTCCTTTAGTGGTCATTTTTGTATGTAGTGATTCCCTGAGCCATGAATTTTTATTTCAAGGATTCTGCAAGGTTAAAAAGGTTGAGGAACATTGGTTTAAATGAATAATTATAACAGCCCCCTATGATATTTATCATAGGACAAAACACCTGCAGTCACTCTTGAAATAAATATAAAAGCAGCTTTCGAGGGCTGAGCTGTTTGTGTCTTTTTAATGCACCTACAATTTTTCTTCTACTCTGTGGTTCTGAAATGGATAATGTCTTAACTATGGCATGTTAAAATAAATAATGGAAGATAAAGAGCATTATCCTGTAAAGAATGTATTTGTTTATACTGTTTCAAGACTATCACCAATTCTAATAACTTTTATGTTTTGGTTCAACAGATACAGCCATCAACTTCTGATTTAATTAGAAGCTGTTTTGTTATAGGCACCATTGAATTTCCCCATCTGGGTCACAGTTCAGAATTCACATCACAAAGCTTTTTTTTATTGTGCCTTTGTATGCAAATTTTCCTCACTCCCGTTTAGTACATTTTGGATATAATACATGCATCTTCACAGGGATTTGTAACCTTGAACAGAAAATTCTTTAGCAGTAACAGGTTTGCCCATTAACTGAACAAAAACATATTTTCCTTTTAAAAAAATTGAGCTCGCATTTTGCTACACTTACTCACACAGTAGATCTATGCAAACACTACGCATGTTTATCTGTTTTCCATATTGAAGGATACCACTCTTTATTCAATTATCCAAGTACATAAGCCACTAATGTGAGACCTTTGCCTCCTGAAAAGTCCTTGGAGTAGTTTGATGTTGTTATTACACAAATAGGTTTAAAGCAAGGCAATGGAGGTTTAAAAGCTTCGTTCGACTCAATCAAAACGTGGCTGCTTTCTTAAGTTGATTTGTACAACCTATTCTCAAGTCACAATGATCAAAAAAGTCTTTGTGATTAAACACGTGCTATATTTTGCTCTGTAACACGAGTGGGAGAATATGTTCTATGAGAGCAATACACTAATACTCCAATTTCATTGTACACCGACAGCTATACACCCATATCTCAACAATGCACCCATCATTTGTTTTGCATCTTGAGTTATGACCTTGCAATCATCTACATAAATAAAAACGTTTATTCTCAGTATGTATAAGACGTGTAAGCTTGATGAATGATGATTGACATACTTAGATACAGCAACTGTCAAGTATATGTGATCTAAAATCCATATATGTGCCTATACACACAAAATGTATCTAAATAAATGCACCCATGCATCTTTAAAATGGACCAGTGTGCTGCTTTTAAATTCTTAAGCAATATGTCTGCTCAACATTGTTTAAGAATTAAATGAAACCTGATTTAAAAAAAAAAAAATAATTATTTATTTGAGAAAGGTGTTTTTTATTATTATATGGAAGAAATAGTAAACAGTACAAGATGCCGCAGGGTCTAAAAAATGTTTTTGTTCAATATTTTACGAAACTCGGTTATCATACAGTAAACTCAACATAATGTAACTAATTTTGAAACAATTACCACCGGTGGCCATTTATCAATAATATACAAAACTGTTAAAGTGAGAAAAGTGCAATAAAATACACACAAAATTAAATGTACACTATAATAGTGAATCAAAATAAATAATAAAAACTTCACAAACAAGACACAGTCTCCCAACTGGACACTCCTCCTTGGTGTTGAAAATAGGACAGGACAACATCCAGGGGAATGATAAGCTGGAATAAATGCAATGAACAAACTCATAGTGTAGTATGCAAATTAAACAAACTGAAGTGAATGTGTGATAAAAATGCACTCACAAACGTGAAGTGAAAAGTAGCAAAATAAAGAATATCACCCAAAGTAAGTTGTCTAAAATCTTGATTTAATGAGTCTGGAACAAAGAGTAAAACCCACCAATGGTATAGTATTGCTGAGATCTGGGATGCCCTTGAGGGTAAGTTAAACTTACAACTCAGGCACATGAGCAGCTTAAATAGAGAACAGCAATCACCGAATCTAGTCTAAAAAGTGAGATTAATATCAGACAATAGCTAGTTTGATGTGTTTCTTTGGTCACATGAAACGGCTTCCTCAGGAACTTCTATTGGGAAATGCCAGGAGAGGATTTGCGCAAGTTTGGAAGTCAGGTAGTATTTAATGAGTTTAGGAAAGTCGAGCCTGCCATATTTATATATATATAGTGGCTAGATAGTGTAATGGTAAAGAGCACCATGGGAGACCATCGTATGAGTCCCGACTGGAACGTCACCTGGAATAACAAGGTCTGCGTCAGATGTCTAGGAACCAGGATAATCTGACGTTTGACTAGATCAAACCATACATGGATGAGACAAGAAAACTTAGAATGGATGGAATGCTACAACAACAACAGGCCAAATGAGAAGGATATATGAAATGTTTGAGGGGACTATGGAAGGGTAGAAGGCCTACAACCACATTAACTGCGAAACAGTTAGTCACTTCAGCATTGTGAAGAGGAAGCTGCTCTCAAAATTTGAGATGGAACAGCTACTCATTTGACCCCATATGGATAAAATATCCATAAGAACAGCTGGATATGCAGCAGACACTGCAAGCTGGAACCTCACCGACAGCCCCACAATTACAGGGTACAGGAACTGATATGAGGGATAAGATCATGGACAAACTAGCTACAGTCACCTGCTGAGACTGATTACCAAAGCTCAGTAGAGAAATACTATCAGATAGTATGCTAAAAGATGCCAATATAGCCCTAATGACTATCCCTACTACCACCATAACTCAAACCATAATCTTGGAGATGCTTGGATACACATTCAAGACAGTACATACATCCCCCTGTAAAATGAGGTTGGCGCTCCAAGGCACTTGGAGAGAAGTTAGTCAACAACTGGAAATACAGACATGCCTAATTGTGGGGTACCTTGACATGGTTGGCAAGCTTAATCATCATTTGGCCAATTGGTGTAAACAAACCCCTACCATATACCATCTTTAGTGTTCGGCTAGTTCCTTTATTTATGCTGTTCCTTTGTATATTTACCTGTGTTCCTTAGCCCTGGTTTGTGTGTTGTATATATGCCCTATATTTCTGTTATTATTTCTAATCCTATACCTTGTATTGTTTATCCTAAGTTTGATTTCTCCTCTGTCCTCCTCTGTATTCAGTTCTGTTCTGCCTTATTTGATTTTCTGCTTTTGACCTGCTTGGTCTGTCTTTTGGTATTTTCTGTTCTATCCTGCATCATCCTGATTTCCTGTCTAGTTAATAGCCATGCCTGCTCCAGGATGTCTGCGATCCGTCTATCCGTGATGTACTGGATGCAACAGCTGTCTACACAGGGTCTTGGTATGTAGCTGCATAAACCTTGATCCCCAAGTTACCAGAGAAGTGTAGTTATTTAGCACAATGTCCTGTGTCTCTACTCCGGCACCTTACCGTGCATTACAGAGATGTATAAATGCTGTTTGTTTAGCTGTAATGATGTTTTAATGCATTTTGAATTAGCTGCACAAGGTCCTAAGTTTTTGTTCTAATAATTTCTCTCAAGTGGGGATACCTAGGTAAGTGAGGATTATATTTTAGCTTTATGCAGTAAAGGACCTCCATGTATTTGTTAATAATTAAAAAAAAAAAATTAATAGAATTAACACTCACATGAATGGTTCAAATTAGGGGAAGATTTAAAACTGTTCCCATAAGGCATTACTTTTTTATGGGAATAAGTTTTAGTCTGTGGAACAGAACATTATTTGTTTGCTGTTCTATAGCCGTATTTAAAGGGACCTCAGGTGGGTTTTTCTGCTTGTATAGAAAAGGGGATGATTTATTCTAATTCTTTTTTTTACTGGAGGGTCTGACCTACAATTAAATTTGTCAACCAATTTTGTTCACAAAAACTGTTCTGTCTTGTATCTGATATATTTTCCCTACGTCAAACAAAATAATGGGAAACTTAGCCTTGTTTTACATTTTGCATGTAGTTCAAACATGCACATATAATTTAAAAATGTGTTGTGGTTAGGGCAACCACATGTTATTTCTGCCATTCAGGGACACAGTATGTTGCTGATCAGAACACACACAGGCATACATTTTTGGGAGGAGGACTGAGTTGACAGCACAGATGTTCCTGTTTCATCTGGAATTACCCTTGGGTAGTATTGGGAATAAAATACTACTGGTCCAAATTTTTATGGCCTGCAAGATAGTTATAGCTAGAAATTGCAGCAATATTGGCCCTCAGAAATGGTAAAATGTGGTAGAACAAATTAATTTTCAACACAGAATGGAAGTCGGGTTCCATTTGAATAGAGTAGAGTGTCCAAAGAGAAATACGATGAAATTTGGGCCCCTTGGGTTGAGACGAACAGATGAAGATAGGCTGACCTAGTCCCTGTCCTACCCCTTTTGCCTCCCTTTCCCCCCCTCCTGCCACTGTCTTTGGTGAGTGTTTGGGTGTGAACGATAGTGTACTAATGTGGAGGAGACCTTCCAAATTGGGTCTATTAGAGGGACCGTACTGAACCATGGTGAAGGGTTTAAGACTGAGGTTTTGTGATCTAGACATTTTTGGGTGTCTTGTTTCCACCTGTGATTGGTGTATGTTTTAAAATTTGTATACATTGAATGTTTTGATACAATTTAAAATTAAAGTGAAAATTGAAAATAAAGATATATTAAAATTGCTACTTGTAAAGAAAATGGGATAATTTATTCCAGTTTGTTTTTACTGGAGGGTCTGACCTACAGTTATATTTGTCAACCAATTTTGTTCACAAACAGTGTTCTATCTCGTATCTGATATATTTTTCCTAGGTCAAACAAAAAAATGAGAAACTTAACCTAGCTTTACATTTTGCATGTAGTTCAAACATGCACATATAATTTAAAAACGTGTTGCGGTTAGGGCAACCACATGTTATTGCTGCCATTCAGGGACACAGTATGTTGCTGATCAGATCACACACAGGCATACATTATATATGTATATATATATATTCGTACACACACCGTATTTGCATTTAATACGACCCCCTCAGACCTTGGATATTTATTTTGAAAAAGCCTAAATATAAGACTACCCTACAGGAAAAAGTTTTACTTGTAAATATTCACATATAAAATGTTTTTTTCATATTTAATAAACATGATGATTGAAAAAAATGCTTTTTTTGTTTTATTTCCTTTGATTTGAAAATCTGCTCCCCTTACTTAGCCAGTGGATTCCAGCACACGCAGTTAGCCATCTGGCTCCAGATTGAGCCAATGCATCCCTCTGCACAAAGTTAGCTATCTGCCCCCCAGACTTAGCCAATGCATCCCTCCATACACAGTTAGCCATCTGCCTCCCAGACTTTGCCAATGCATTCCCTCACCCACAGCCATCTGCTCCCCAGATGTAGCCAATGCATCCACCCACACAGCCATCTGCCCCTAGACTTAGCCAATGCCTCCCCCCCACAAAGCTATCTGCCCCCCATAATTCACCAATGCATCCCTACCCACAGGCACTAGCCCTCCAGGCTTAGCCAATGCATCCCCCCACATAGCCATATGCCCCCCCCAAACATTGCTAATGGAACCCCCCACACAGCCATCAACCAGACTTAGTCAATGCACCCCTCCCGAATTTCTAGCACTCTTCCAGACTCCATGGTGTCTAGTGGGAGCAGCCAGTGGATGTCCTTGCAATGCATGCAGACATCCTCCAATGCTGACCAACACTTCTGCCAGGACTTTTATGACAGAACGCCAGGCAGTCATGTGACCCCGACTTTCCATCACAGAAGCCCCGGCGGAAGTGCTGGGCAGCACCAGACATCCACCAGTTGCCTGTGAGAAGGATCCAGTTCCCCTGCAGGGGACCTGTATCCTAGTCTTATATAAAGACTTTTATTAGACATCTGATTATAAGATGACCTCAAATATAAAAACTCATCATTTTCAGAAAATGTTCTCTGAATAAAACCTTGGCTTATATTTGATCAAATAAATCAGTGGGAGGCAGGGGAATTTCTCCTGATATCTACCAAACCCAAAATCAAACATCGAAGCGTGATTTGTCACTCCACAGAACATGTTTCCACTACTCCAGAGTACAGTGGTGATGTGCTTTACACCACTCGATTGGATACTTGCCATTGTACTTGGTGATGTGAGGCTTGCGTACAGCTACTTGGCCATGGAAACCCATTTTGTGAACCTCCTGCTGTAAAGTTTTTGTGCTAACTCTTCAGTTATGGAATCAGCAGAGCATTGGGAACTTTTTTTTCACAAATGTTTGTAAAGGCAGGCACTGATTCCAACATGCACAGTCACATACAATACATATTTATTTATTTATATGATTAAATAATATAGATAAAATATAATATACGATTTGTATAAAACAATACACTGCCAGGCCCAAAAAAAAGTCACCACCCAAAAAAAATGTCACACACTCCAATATTTTGTTGGACCATCTTTAGCTTTGATTATGGCACACATTCGCTGTGGCAGTGTTTCGATAAGCTTTTGCAACGTCACAAGATTTATTTCAGTCTAGTGTTGCATTCATTTTTCACCAAGATCTTGTAAAGGAAAGCCTTCTCCATCACATCCCAAAGACTCTCAATGGGGTTAAGATCTGGACTCTGTGGTGGCCAATCCATGTGTGAAAATGATGCCTGAACCACTTCTTCACAATGTGAGCCCGATGAATCCTGGCATTGTCATCTTGGAATATGGCTGTGCCATAAGGGAAGAAAAAAATCCATTGATGGAATAACCTGGTCATTCAGGTAGTCAGCTGACCTCATTCGTTGGGCAAATAATGTTGCTGAACCTAGACTTAACCAACTGAAGCCACCCCAGACCTATTTGCTTTGTTAAATCCAGGTGGTGACTTTTTTTTGGGCCAGGCAGTGTAAAAGTCCCATATACATAGTCAAAGATACTGTCAAACACACATAGTCACAAACACATATCAAATCTACATGATTCTCAAAACTTCCTATTCATTTCTATAATATAAATACACTGATCAGCCATAACATTATGACCACTGACAGTTGGCAAGCAGGTGGAGGAAGTATGATGCTTTGGGCAATATTCTGCTGGGAACCTTGGGTCCTGCCATTCATGTGGATGTTACTTTGACATGTAAATGTACCACCTACCTAAACTTTGTTGGCGTTGGCCATCAGGAGAGTTAAGTGTCTCCTAGTTGTCTCTATCATTAAGCGCTCTACCGGAGGACTCAGCATTGTTATGGAATAAGGCTGCCCATTTCAGGCCTGACCATGTGGCAACCCTAAATCACACACATTCACAAACATGCACTCAGAGTATTGGTTCTTACCTGCTGCAGCTTACACGGAGTTATATGTGAAGGAGGGACTCAACAAATCAGGAGAGGCTTCTGAACTCTCAGTCAATCAGGGCAGTGAAGATTCCTGATTTATTTATTAGCTATTTATGTATACATTATTTTACCAGGAAGAATATATTGAGATTTCTCTATTTTTGAAGTATGTTCTGGGTCCATAAACATTGCATTGCCATAGTAAGTCACACAATAATATTCATTATAACATTAAAATACAGATATACCCATATATAATTTGACATAGAACAAGAAAGAAGTTAAATATAATCAATCACGATTACAGGCGCATTCTATGTTGAAGTATATTTTCAGAGATCTTCTGGAGGAACTCATTATCTTCCCTCCCTCGACTGCTGTCCCTACACCTGGGTTCACGGTCAACGTTGATAATACTACGATCGTACCGGCTGACCGTGTTCAATGTCTTGGGGTCACTTTTGACCCTGCTCTCTCCTTCCTTCCTCAAATCCAGTCCTTGGCCAGATCCTGTCGGCTGCACCTAAGGAACATTGCACGCATTCGTCCGTTCCTCAGCGAAGAGACCGCCAAAATTCTAGTGCACTCGCTTGTGATCTCTCGACTGGACTACTGTAACGGTCTTCTGACTGGACTACCTCTGGTTCGTCTGGCTCCCCTACAGTCTATCCAAAATGCGGCTGCCAGACTCATCTTTCTTGCACGTCGGTCTGATTTGGCGGCTCCTCTCTGCAACGCCCTCCACTGGCTTCCCGTCTGCTCGAGGATAAAATTTAAAATTCTGTCATTAACCTACAAAGCCCTCCACTCCTCTGCTCCTACGTACATTTCCTCCCTTGTTAACCGCTACTTCCCTGCATGATCTTTGCGCTCCTCACAGGGGTTAACACTCTCTTCTAATCTCATCACCACTTCTCACTCGCGTCTCCAAGATTTCGCCCAAGCTGCCCCCTCTCTCTGGAACTCCCTTCCCCGGAGCATCTAGCTCTCTCCCTCGTTTTCAAACTTTAAAAAGTCCCTCAAAACTCATCTCTTTAGAGAGGCTTACTACCCAACCTAGCTGGAACACACACTCCCTCTTTGACCTATCCTACCTAATGCCTCCCATCCACTCTACTGTTACTACAACTTCAATCCCTCTGACCTCTTCAATCCCTTAATTGTGTCATGGACCCCATTCCCTCTAGATTGTAAGCTTACGAGCAGGGTTCTCTACCTCATGTACCAGTCTGTACTAGTTTGTCTAAATTAGTATGTAATTTCCTTTCTTTGCTCTGTACCAAGCGCTTCGAGAATTGGTGGCGCTGTACAAATAAATGTTAATGTAATGTAATGATGTCTGTGAGGATATTCCAAATGTGTGGTGCTCTGTAGGAAAATGAGGATCAAACCATTACATTTTGGATTGTGGAATAGTAAATAAAGTGCTGGTACTGGATCGGAGGTTATAGGAGGTGGAAATAGCTGGGGAGAGCAATTCGACTCAGGTAGGGTGTGAGCTTCCCAAAAAAGTTATTAAACACAGGACTGGAAAGGTGAAAGGTGGATTTGTGACGCAGATGTATGCACCACATCCCCATATTCGATGACTGGCATTAGCATTTGCTGTACTATCTGTTGCTGTGCCTATGACTAAGCCACAAGATGGCAAGTGAAACTCAAAAGAAGATGGTTGTGGCAGTTGCCACTGCAGACCAACTTTCAAATGATGGAAGACTTTTTTTACAAGCATTTTGGCACAGCTTTGGTGTTTTCCCACACACAATTTACTATCGGTTTCGTTGCCATGGGGCTTAGGCAGAATTTGTTTCTGTAAGGGTCACCTACTTTGGGATAATGTTTTCATTGGAGTTTTTCAATGTGAAAGCCAAATGATAGATTGGAGTCTAGTCACATACCTAGATATTTAATGGAACGAACTGCAGTCGGTGTACTATATGATTTTGTCTTTATGCACAGATGAGAATTTTGCAATTTATATAGTTAAGGTACTGTTCCAAAGAGCACATGTTTGTCAGTGTTTAGGAAAAGTTTATTTTTGTGATCCACTTTTCTACCTCTTTGAACTGGTCTTAGAGCACAGCCTCAAGTGGTAGGTTTGGTTTGCTAGTATAGATTATTGTCATGTGTGTACATGTTTACAGTTGAGACTTTACAGAAAATAGGCATTTATAAATGATGTGAATAGCAGCGGGCCAAGTACTGAGCCTTAGGGTACACCACACATGACGGAGAGGGAGCGAGGCACAGTCAATAGACACAAATTTGGATTAATTTGATATTTATGATTGAAGTCTGATTAGCGGATTATCACCAATAACCTGTGTTTTTAGGTTTTTGCAATAGGATGTCATGTTTATTTGTGTCAAAGGCCATAGCAAAATCAAGAAAAATAGCTCCACTTATGTCAGTTTGGATGTCATTGCATACTTTTAAGCTGTAGTTGAGTGACTTATTGATCTGAGGTTAGATTTGGGAAATGCAGAGAAAAATGTATTGTCCCAGAATGAGGCTGCCCAGGACATGAAGTTATATTGCTGCCAATCTGGGACATATGAGATGCAGAGGTATGTACGCATATTCAACCCATTACATTATTTGACCACCAAATGATGCTCAATATGTGCAGTGAAAAGTATGAACTGCATTGAATCTTTCACACTGGTCAACATTGATTTCATGAAGATCAGTAGGTAAAGTGAATAAAGTTTTTAAAACAATAAACATAAATATATGCTGCTCTTTCTCCATCCTCACCTAATGCATATAAGTAAAAAACAATAAAAAAAAAAGACATAAGGGCCATAATGCTCAAAAGTAAATAAATAATAGAAGGGGATCAATACTTAAGTAAATATATAAATCCAGTGGTTAGTGTGACATTAATTTTATGAAAGCCCACCCCTTATTTACTAATTTAAATGGGATTTAATAAATTAGTTATAAAATGTGTTCTTCCTAGATTCACTAGACCCAACAAAGCTTTGTATGGCTTAACATTTCATATTAGAAAGCACATTATACAGTCTGAGTAGTGAGTTTCATTATTGTTAATCTTATAACAGCAGAGAGTATTATTACCTGAAGAGTGATGCAGTAATAGAGCAGTGATGGCTAACCTTGAGTGACTGAGCATCATTTAGTTTCCCAAGCATTTGCAGTGCCAAGGTTAGCCATCATGTGTATTTGGTCTTTTCTACTATAGATGGATGTAGTATATTGTTTAATTGGCGTTATCTACTATAGATGATGCAGTATACTGAAGGCATGATGCTGGTGACATCAAACTCACTTTTCTCATTTTACTTATAATATCATGCCATTATGAGTGTCAGGAAGGCTTATTAAAGACCAGCAAATTAAGCAATGATGGAGATATAATTAGATTTTGTTTTGCATTTGGTAAAATGTTTCCCTGATCCTTTATACGTTACAGCGCTCGGCAGGGCTATATATTGCCTAATATACGCTCAGAGTCATTGTAAATTTGCATCGGTACAATGACAAGCCATTTGTATGACTCGTCCACATCTTACACTTATCCTCGAGGGACAGTAAAGTACACTGATTCCTCCTCTTAAGAGCATGTTCCAACATCATTTAAAAATACATATCAGCAGAAAAGCAGCTAAAATATTGAAAATACAAAGTTAATTAAAAAATAAAATAAAGAGATATGTGTCTCTGAGGCCAGAGTTATACCAGGAACACCTGTCATTAAACATGTTTCTGTCCATAAAGCTAGGAAAGTGAACCAATCTTGCATTCGCTCCTTTAATTTTTAATGTACACCTCCAGTTCCCACAGGTAGCTATTAGAAAAAAAGCAGCGCTCTCCCATATAAATTACAATAAAAAGAATTCTAAATTCTGGAACTTAATATCTTGGGGAAATTCACGGGGTTATGTTTAAAATAAAGTGTAAAGAATAAAGTTTATTATTTCTCATGGGCCAATATCATAATACTTTACTTTTGCCACTTCTATTATATTTAGCAGTAAAGATAATAAGATGCCGTATTAGCTGAGAATGACCTGTTTGGGATTTCAAGCAGAAATACATGACTTCTATTATACTGTGCAGGGTGAAAAGAGGTAACTGCAGATACAAAGGAATACAGAATTAAGCACTTCTCCGGGTCTATGTTGTTCTGTGAGGTGCTGAAGATGGTACTTTGTGTTTGTACCATTCAAAATAATAATACAACCTAATCTTTAACCCTTTTGGGACAGGCAAGTCATGCAGGAAATGTCCATTGAGGTCAGGGAATGTGCTTGGCACGCCATGGAGATTGTAGTAGAATTGACATGGTTCATCATCAAGACATTCCAGCCATGTTGGCTGAGGATTCCCAGACACATGTGATCAGTGTTGGCAATCACAGCAATTGCAGGTGTATAACTGTCAACCTGGCTTTGGCAGCTCCAGTCTCTCTCTGCCCCACAGCAATCGTTGTATTCAGGGGAAGCTGTGGAACATAAACTACTGTGTTTTCTGGAAAACGCATAAAAACAACAATATTTCCACATACCGCATTCATTTGAAGTAAAATGATCACATGAAAAATTTCAAAATGGCTTGAATGAAATACCCTGAGATGTCTAGGTTTGAAAAATATGTACTTTAGTTGAGCGGTTTTGGTATTTAAGTTAGGCACAGCACGCAAAATTTTAAAAGGTTTGAAACAAATATGTGCTTGTTATATTAGGTGGCTTTTAACTGCTAATTTATGTTTTCTGTGTATTTTTGATACTAAAATATAGATTATATATATATATATATATATATATATATATATATATATATAGGTGGGATATTCAAAGAAAGACTTTTCTTTCTCAGGTCTATCCAGGAAGTACCGATTTCCAACTGAAAATCAGGCTATTCAGAGATCACTGCAATGATCCTGAATCAGCCTGAAACTTTCCCATTATGGCCTAATTCATGCCGAGCCAAAATGGTAGCCTTGATCTCATCATTATTTCCTATGGGATGTTCCAGGCTACAAATTTGGCTATTTTTTAAGCTAAAAAGGTAGCCTCAAACACCCCATTATTTCTTATGGGTTCTTTAAGTTTACCTTTTCACTTTTACAAAATAGCAGAATGCCAATAGCAAATAATTGTAAAAATCTATTTAATTTAAATAAAACCATTTTTTTATAAATATAAAATAAATATGCACAAATATATGTTTTTTTTAAATTTTGTATTTCTTTATTTCATTTCTAAACATGAATAAATAATTGAGCAATTATCTTACTACAAATACAAAAAATACATTACATATAACATATTGTGACTTTGCCTGAGAATTATTTGCAAGTGGGAGTGGCAGCCAACCTATTTACCCAACTAAATATTTTGAAAATAAAACTTCTCTAGCAAATATCCATATGCACATGCCAATTCGTTATTATTCTCAATTTTATTAGTATTCTCTTTCCAGTATTCCCACTCTCTATAAATTGGTTCCCAATTCACTCTTCCCTTTTCGGTTGGCATAAGTTCTGGTTTTTAACCTCCGTCCATGTTGGGGGAGTTGTGGTTTTCCAGTGTCTTGTGATCAGTAATTTTGCTGCTACCAGTATATGTATAATAATATTGTGTTCCTTTCCTGGCCATCCTTGATCATTTACATGACAAACCTCTGGTTTTCACTTTACTTTACACAAATAGAATTTATTTTATTACACAGTGCCACCAAACATAGATAAAATCGCCTCTCTGTATTTCACCTATCCAACAAATATCAGACCCATAGTGGGACATAGTAACAATAAGAGTGGGAACCAGGTACCAGAATGGTTTTCAACCAAATTAGTCAGTGGATGAACTTTTGTACCATTCTCAGGTTTTTTCACAGAAATCAGAGCTTCAGGTATATATTCTCTCAGGAGGCCAACACACTTTGACACTTTTTTTGTCCTGCTTCCACCCACCTACTCAAATGTAGCTTAGGTATTTGTATACAAAGAAAGGCCTGTTAACCAACATTTTATTCTTTATATTCAGAATTTATTTCATTTCTCCCAGGGATGCTGTAGGTCATTCATCATCAAGAACCCTTTAGATTTCATATTATTATTACCCTCTGCATTATTTGTGAGCCAAAACAGAGACCCTAAATCTTATATGCCTGTCAAATCATGTTCAATGTCATGCCATCTTTCTCTTTGAGTGCATTCTTTCTGAGTTGCTATTACTTGTCCATAAGCTAGTCCATTGATATTCCTCAATATTGGGAACACCCATACCACCTTGTTTTTCGATTTTTATTTTTTTTTATTAATTATATTGGCAATTGGTATAACCACATATCAAAAAATTGAAAAATTCCTCTGATCTTTGACATACTACTACAATGCATCTTCCAAATGTTAATACATATTAATGTGCTTCCAAAGTACTTAAAATGAATGTTCTACATTTTGCATTGCTTACAATATAAAATACAAAATACAAAACACAGCTAGAGGAAAATGTGAAATGACAGCAGTTGCAAGAAGCCAGAAATGCCCACACAAGCTGTGAAAAAGTCAATTTCCTTTTTTCTTCATCCAAAATTAATGGATTTTCCTGTCTCTCTAGAGACAATGTGTTGGACTGTTAAGAGATCCTACTGTGTACTAGAGCAGGTTTATTACATTCCTCACAATGCATTATATTCTAGCAGCATAGGAAGTGCTAAATGAAACAAAATTGTATATGCTCTGTGTCTATGTAATTAGTGCTGCAAAACAAAAGTGTTCCTCATTGGTCATTTGAAATGTTGCTAGGTAGGAGTTAATGGACACTTGAACCCGGGTGTAGTGGTGGAGTCTAATATTGCATCATATTACATTAACGTAAAGTTTTTGAGATGACATCAACAAAGTGATAAACAATATTTTGAAGCAGACAACAAACTGGGCAGAATAAACAGGTCAGAACTTTAAGATGTGCAGTTATCGACCATGATATCATTTGAAACAAATAACTCATATAGAATTTGGCTCTATGCCTTTACTCAGATGAACATCAAACTTCAGATCCAAGCCGCAGATAAATCTAATTGTAATAAAAAGCCTGTTAGAATTGTACAGACTAATTGCTTGTGGAGTGCAATGTTTTTAATGTCATGGTATCATTGGGAAGGTATTAATTACGAAATGTTTATAGCTTAGCAACCAATTCTGCCTGGAAATGTATCCTGCTCTGCTTCAAACAAAGAGATGTTGATTGATTTGAAACAAGTGAATGGTGGAAGAGTGATAATTCTGTCTAATTGTTATCATAAAAGACAATTTCAACTGTTTTGTTCAGAATCCCTGGAAAGGTAAACAAGACAATTTGGAACCTTCTTTTTATTTTACTGATAAATGTATTAGATATTAGACAAAAGTAAAGATCTGTTCCTCTGTGTTTTCCTCTGTGATACTTATAATAAAATTTATACTTTAGGACTAAACTTGCCTGCTTATGTGGATTTATTGGGTTAGATTGGCCAGCTAGATAGGACCTAGACTAGTGTGAAGATTGAAACTAAAAGATAGTAAGGAGGGCTTGGAATGCATGTTTAATCAAGGAAGAGCCCTGATCTACAATTAAAAATTAGTGCACTGACTGGCCACAGAGTTCCAATATAATTTAAATGAAGTTACCATGTTAATGATAGATGTCTGACTTTTAAGAGTAGAAATCATCCATATTATCTCTGTTCCGTGAAATATGGCCTCTGCCTTTATAAGGGCTGAGTTTCATTGAGAAACTGTAGTTGAACTTGATCCCTAGTAGTGTGAGTAATGGTCCCACTGTGCTATAAACTACCTCATTGTTGGAGAATGTCTGATGCCTAACAGATTGGCTCCTGTGCACTATCAAACAGAGGTTGATGGTTTCAACCTTCACGTCAGCTCATTCCATAGCAGTCAGGGCATTAACAGGATATGGCATGAAAGATTGGACTGAGGAAGAAAAAGTCCATCAGAGGTCATTTGAAGCCCAGCATGGGTGTTCTGGTAAAACCTGTAGCAGAAAAGGCTCCATAGACTAACCCAAATGTTGCTTGGACCAGCAACCTTATATGTTGAACACTAGGAAGAATCCCTTACTCTAATTCTACAGAAAGCAACTGTCAGGTTGAATGGCATATAGAGTTCAAGTAAACATCTCCTTAAGTATATGAAAAATGACATGTCCTGAAAAAGTTAGAGTAAGGTTCTCTCTTGGATGCATATACAAGTGGATTTGAGTACCTGTCCTGATGTAACGCTGTGGGAATTAATATGAAGAGACAGTGATGGTAAAGTATTTTATATTATCTGAATTTGATATTGAGTAATAAATTGCCATTTAAGACAATGTACTATTTGCCGAAAGCAGTACTATCACATTTCCAGTTGGAGCTACAGAGTTCAAGGATTTTAAGCATGCGTGGGATAGACCCGAGGCAATCCTAGCTATAAGACCGGGAACGGGGGACTAATAAAAGTACTCAAAAAAGAAAAATTGGGCAGACTAGATGGACCGAATGGTTCTTATCTGCCGACACATTCTAAGTTTCTATGAGTTACACTTACTCTTTCAGAATGTTGGGTTTCTCCCTGGTAGATTTTTCCACCTTTGATTTTCGTTTTAGTGGGAAGTTTGGTTTAGTTGGGATAGAAGAAAACATTGAATACATCCTTTAGTGTAACTGTTGGTGAGTTAATGGATCAGCGATATTTTTATGAATGCCTGGGATATATTTTAGCAGTAAGTACCTCAATACCAAGTGCCAGTAGGTGAATGACTGGGGGAGAGGAGGATATGACCACTGTATTTGTAGACCCAGCATATACCAGGGCATACTGCCATATGGTAGCAGAATTGCTTATCTTAACTAAGCCATGCTTCACTGCTATAGGTACCATGATCTTCACCAATACTGCTGAAGTAGGTGAAAATAGCAGATTAATGCTCTGTTGCTTTTCATCTTCCATACTCATCAATATGGAAAAAGCCTGTATTCAGTTGGAAAAGGACTGTGGAATTAGACGGTATGATCGCTTCTTCTCTTCCTACTTTTTAGCATCCTCAGATTTAGACACCCTGTTTAGCTTGAACTTTTCTAGGGGCAGGAGAGAGAATAACTTTTTCCCCTTTCCAAATGGCTTCCATAACTGTGGGTTTAAGATGAGCACCCAGAGAGCCTCACAGAAAACATACACTTCCCCTTTGCTGAGCCAGCCAGCTGGACAGTAACCTTCTCAGCCATTTTCTCAGCAGAGGGTGGACACCGGTGACATCGGGCTACCACAGGTAGAGGCTGAACAACTGTAGAAGATAGCACTGCAGCATCAGTATTTGTACCATATAAAGTTGGCACTGAAGTAGGGAGAGCCGAGGATGCTGGTACAGGTATTATAGCTTGCACTCAGTGTGGTTAATACTTGACCTGGTATTCAGACAGTGGAAGGAGGAGATGCTGGGGGCTATCCAGTGGTGTATTTTGGTTTTGTGCTGCCCATGGCAGACAAATTTTGGGCACCCCCCCTACCCACGAGGCACACCCACGAAATGACCCATAACCCACATTGCACACCAAGGACATGCCCCATCAACCCATTTACATGCCTCCATCACCCCATTACATACACATTGCCAATATTATTTGCCATTAATATTCCCCAGCTAATTTTCCCAATAATATGCCAGTATCATTTTCCATTAATATGCCCCAATTTGCCCATTATGCTAGTATTTGCCATTGAATATGCCCCTGCCAATTTGCCCAATATTATGCCAGTATATTTTGCCACTAATATTGCCCAGCCAATTTTCCCAATAATAAGCCAGTATTATTTGCCATTTAATATGCCCCTTCCAATTTGCCAAATAATATGCCAGTGTTATTTGCCATTTAATAAGCTTCAGCCAATTTGCCCAATATGCCAGTGTTATTTGCCATTTAATTTGCCCCTGCTAATTTGCCAAATAATATGCCAGTGTTATTTTCTATTTAATATGCCCCAGCCAATTTGCCCAATAATATGCCAGTGTGATTTGCCATTTAATATGCCCTAGCCAATTTTCCCAATAATATGCCAGTGTGATTTGCCATTTAATTTGCCCCTGCTAATTTGCCCAATAATATGCCAGTGTTATTTTCCATTTAATATGCCCCAGCCAATTTGCCCAATAATATGCCAGTGTGATTTGCCATTTAATATGCCCCAGCCAATTTGCCCAATAATATGCCAGTGTTATTTGCCATTTAATATGCCCCAGCCAATCTGCCCAATAATAAGCCAGTGTTATTTGCCATTTAATAAGCCCCAGCCAATTTGCCCAATAATATGCCAGTGTGATTTGCCATTTAATATGCCCCAGCCAATTTGCCCAATAATATGCCAGTGTGATTTGCCATTTAATATGCCCCAGCCAATTTGCCCAATAATAAGCCAGTGTTATTTGTCATTTAATATGCCCCTGCTACTTTGCCCAATAATATGCCAGTTATTTGCAATTTAAGAAGCCCCAGCCAATGTGCCCAAATCCCCCATCTCCCCAGTACTTACCTTTCCCTGGTGGTTAGTGGCAGGCAGCATGGTCTCCTCCATGCTGCCTGTTCAGCTCCCAAGCGGTTGTGCCGACAGGTCACGTGACCCGGCGCGCTTATGACGTCAGCACGCCGGTCACGTGACTGTCGGCACTTCCGTGTCAGACTGCACGGGGAGCGGAACAGGCACCACGGAGGTTTCTCTGTGCCGTCTGTTCGGCTCCCCATGCAGCTTACCGGCAGAGTGAAGGTGAGGGGGGATCTTCCGATCCCTTCTCACCTCCGTCTCTGCCTGCAAGCGCTTTTTTTTATTTTTTAAGGGGACAGATTTTTTTTTACATTTTTCTTACATTTTTTTTTCTTCAGTGCTGGGGGGCGGCCACCCCCAAAATTTGCCGCCCTAGGCATCCACCTAGGATGCCTCGCGGTAAATACAGCACTGGGGCTATCCCTTTCCCCTGACATTTGTCCTAAGATTTTTAAAACTACTGTGGAAATGCTTGTGGCTTGCTGGGTGAAGAGGCTGGGGCTCTATGCCTCCCTCTGCTAATGTTTCACCAATACCTACTGGGGGCACATCAGAGTCCTCTTCCAAATTGGATGTTACATCATTGCTTGGGGTTATGTGCCTTCTCTGATCCGTGGCTGGAAGTGGAAGGTCCACCATCTTTCTGGGAGTTTCTGGGAGTTTACCTGGCAGCAAGGAGAGGATGAGGTCACATGGAAGGCTGCATCCATCAGAGTCTCCAGGTCTAGAGATTGGCCGGAGAGGTCAGGGCACTGACACAGGCATGGACATCTCCCAAGGTCACCGTCCAAACGCTGCTGTCGGGTCCTTGATTCATTCCTGCACGATCAAAGCATGCTGCCTGCAACAGCAGCTGGGAGCACATGCGGTGGGGTATTCATTTATATCCATGCCCAGTTAAAGGGGCCATTTATGAATTCATCTCCTCCTAATTGGCCAAGGTGGTGATTCTGTTTTATTTAAACTGCAATAGCTGACCTGACAAGTTGCCTATGGTAGTGCTATGTATAACTGGGTCAAAGATGTAAGAATAGAGCAATCAACATGCCCCTTCCATAGGTTTCCAAAGGTACTGGAAACTTAGAATTATTTTATTAAACATAACCCTCTTTATCTGCTAAACACTACTCACAGGTTTATCAACTCATACAAAAGCATTTTATTTGTGTGAACCGTACATGTATTTTTATTGCTTATGGAAACACAATAGTGACTTTCTCCGACGATGTGCAGCATTTCTAGCAGAAAAGGGTACAACTACAATGTTTTGTTATAATGGCTTTCAGTTGCCAAACAACAAACTACGTAACATCATTTTATTCTGTTTTTTAACCACTATTCATTTGTAATCATGAGCACACAGATTATTATTCATGCCACATCCAATGCCACATCTTGTCATCCAACCGGAACCCTTTTTTTTTTTTTTCTTTGGACACCTCTGTTTAATTATCTTTAAAAATTAAAAGAACGAACACCATAGAGGGAGACATGATCTTATACTCGCTTAGTAAAAGCTCTGAAGAGGCTTTGCATTATCCAACAACCATCATTTCTTTTCTATAAAATAGAAGCTGAATGGAGCCTCTGAAGGGGATCTGCATTATCTAACGACCATAATTTTTCTATAATAGAGAAACTACTTGTATAATACCTTCATTTGTGATATCTCAACTAGTAACACTATCACAACTACTCCCCCGCTGACAAGTGCATCCATTTCTCATTAAAGGTATTTCATGTTTTATTCAAGAATTTAAATGAAGCTATCAATGCATGCAATGGTATGGGTTTTGGATAATTGTATCTACTGTAGCTCTCGCCAGACTTAAGATTTGTAATTAATATACATTTTGCTCTTTGGCTGTCTTGTCATTAGATGACACATATAATAGGAGTTAAAGCAGCCCTGTTATCTATCCTTGCTAACTATTCCCCTAGGCTAGGATTAATAGGAGCTACAGTACAATCAATTTAAAGTGTTCTACATGTCTCTTCATCAGTGCAGGTTTCCTTGCAGCAATTTGGGGCTTACCAGGTCATTGGGGAAGTGACATGTGGCAGCTTACAGAAGTAAACTATTTTGGGGCTATTCACTAAAACCTGGTTAGTTCCCCCGCTAAGTTAACTCATCAGGTTTGTTCCTGCACAATATGTAACTGAATTGGTGAGATGAAATGTTCATCTCACCTCAACTCCCCTGCTACTCACTTTTTAGTGAATAGCCCCATTTTAAGCACTGATGTATCAGAGCAAAAGAGTAGCCTTGGCAGTAAATGTTTGAAAAGGTGCTGTCATGAGACTCAAGGGGTTTCCCATTTAGCTCAGAGTGGCACCTAGTCCCATGTTTTGGTGAAACAGTTCATAGAGATTCACTGGATCCAGAACAGACACTAGGAGTAACCCTCTCTCCTGACTAGGGTATAGTCAATTCTCGGGTTAATGCCCCCTTAAAATCCCAATAACGACAGACACCAGAATTTATGGAAAATAATTATGGCCATACCTTTATTAAATATGGCCATATCTTTATTAAAATAACATCATCTGTCATTGCCTAGTATAACATTACCCCACCCTTTACTCACATAAACTTGGCAATGACACCCCAAAATATATAAATTAATTTGCATAATGAAAACAAACTTGTAATAACAATATTACAACCAAACACCTAAAACACATAACACACATAAACACATATAAAGGAGGGGCATACCGAGATCCCCCTCCCACCCGGTTTGAGCTACCAACTTGCTCAGAACCACCAAACACACCAACAACCAACTGGATATCATATCCAAACATACATAAAACTCTCCCTAAAGTGCACTACCCTTGCAATCTACGAATAAACACTAACCTACTAAAATTAAATTAGGGAGGGTGGGCGGGAAAATAAAGGTAGGTGAATCTTTTAACAAAATGACTGACCCTTAAAATGGCTGCTATCCCTTATATAGGACCTAACTCCTCCCTGTTATAACACCAACCCACTTCCTTACACTCAAGCCATTAACCCTTTCCTAACCCAGTCAATGCCCCCTCAGGTTGACTCTGCTGCCCCCCGGGGGCTCCCTTCTCTCTGACATTGTCAGGCAGCACTCTACAGAGAGTAGATTGTTTAGTTTGTTGTTTTCTTGCAGCAACAAGGATAGGTAAACATGATGGACTTAGGTTATAAGCTGAAAGTGCTCATGAATCATAGTAGATCATGGTTAAGATGCATCACGCTGGCTATGGCACACACTGTAATGTGCAAGGCACAGTATCTTAACAATTTAAATTGTTAGAACTCAAACACTTTCATTAAATTGAAGGATTATGGACATTTTAAACTTTCAGCAGAGGAAGTTCAGCATGTCATATGTTTGGAATCTCAGTGCTGACAGTATTCTTGGGTGGTGACCTTCCAGTCCATCTATATGGCTTTCATCCAAAGGTTTATGTTATCTGGTTAAGCTCGCCTTGTATTAGGACAGCAGGTGCACCGCTGGGAGAACAATAGCCAGAAACAGGTGTGTGGTATCAATAAAGTACAGGAACTGATTCTCATCAACTCCATCCTCAACCAAAAAAAAATAATAATACAAGAAAACTAATGAGGAAAGTACATTTTGGCCAGGACAAACATTCGTCTGGCATAAGCTAATATGTCAAAAGGACATTAGCAAAAGATGTCAAAGGTTTATGCAATAGACAGGCCTTTCCTAAGTGATGAATCAAATGGGCTAGTTGGTTGTTTTTTTATCAGCATTTGTGTAATAATAACTTTGGTAGGATTCACTAATAAGTTAGATTTCCCATGAACTTTATGGAAGCTTAGTTTTATAATATCAATTTGATGTGAACAAAAGCATTAGTTTTAAAATACATTAAAGTAGATACCAGAGTATAAAGGTTCATATAGCTAAGTAAACTGAATGTTAAAAGGATATATTGAATCTGCACAGATGCTCGATGTTACCATATTTGCTCAAAGACGACCACTCAAACTTTAGATATTCATTTAGGGGAAAAAAAAACTTTAATATAAAAATACCCTATAGGAATAAAGTTTTACTTGTAAATATTAATTTACAAGTAAACAGTTTTTTATATTTAATAAAAAAAATTATTGAAAAAGATGCATTTATTGTTTTCATTTCCTACATAATACAAGCGTGGTGACTATGGGGGGTGTTGGTATATTCACCAATGCTGTTCTACCCATAACTGATACTGTGCCTCTGGCCTAAGGTTTAGATGGCCTAGGTCAGGGGTGTCCAAGTTTTTTTTGCAGTGGGCCACTTCACATAAAATGTATGTGTTCGTGGGCCACATTCTTTTTTCATTGAGAAAAAATTATAAACACACATATATATATATATATATTTTTTTTTTTTTATTTTTTTTTTTTCATGTGTGTGTGTGTGTGCAGTGTTAGGGCATCACAGACTGTACAGCAATACAACCCATACATACACAGCCACACACAAATACACATACATACAGTCACTCTTACACACACACACACAGTATCACACTTACACACACATAGTCACATTTACACACAAATAGAGTCACTTACATACACACAGTCATTTACACACACAGAGTAACTTACATGGACAGTCACTTACATGCACACACAGTCACTTACATGCACACACATAGTCACTTACATGCACACACAGTCACTTACATGGACACAGAGTCACTTACACATACACATACAGAGTAACTTACACATGCACACACAGAGTCACTTACACATACACACACAGTCACTTACATGGACACAGAGTCACTTACACATATACACACAGAGTCACTTACACATGCACACACAGAGTCACTTACACATACACACACACACACTTACATACAGAGTCACTTAATATACACAGAGTCACTTACACATACACACACACACACTTACATACAGAGTCACTTAATATACACAGAGTCACTTACACATACACACACACACACTTACATACAGAGTCACTTAATATACACAGAGTCACTTACATGGACACACAGAGTCACTTACATGGACACACAGAGTCACTTTCATACAGAGTCACTTAATATACACACAGTCACTTACATACTTAGACTTATTTTCTTAATACCGGGCATATGGGCTGCTTCATCATGCGGTGGTTCCTTTTTTAATCTTCTCTCCCTCTGACCCGTGCACATGAAGTCACGTGCAGGGCAGAGGAGGGATTATGTGCTGGGCAAGCACTGCAGCGTTCAGCCGGGGAACTTCATTCCCGACGCTGCTTCTAGTAACGTGCGGTTGGAGGTGTGGTTACTGGTGTCATGCGGGCCGCACCTCGTTGTCCCGCGGGCCGCATTTGTCCCGCGGGCCGCACGTTGGACGCCCCTGGCCTAGGTAGAAATACTACACTGGCCTGTACCCTAGTGGCAATCAACATTTTTTTTTTTTCTTATCTCTAAACAGGAGTGAGCATATGAGGTAAACAATACCAAGTCATGTTGCTCAGTGAGATTCTGCACTATAAGGCAGCCATTAAATAAGGAGATTTGTGGAATTCAGTTGTTTATTTTAAAAAAGAAAAGAAAAGGTGAGTGCGCAAAACAAATATGTGAAGTAACTTCTTGTTGGGAAATACAACAATGCATAACATGTACATAACCCCTTGGCGACACAGGACGGACTAGGTCCGTCCTGTGTGCCGAGGCGTTAGTGACACAAAGTGTCAAAACGAGCACTGAAAGCGGAGTTTTTCCGCTTTCAGTGCTCTGATGGTATTGTAACGATGCTTCCGTGTGGAAGCATCGTACAATACAAAAAAAAATGCCCGTCGGCATTTCGAGAGAGCGATCGAAATGCCGGTTTTAAAGGCACAGCGCCTTTAAAATACGTGCATTTCCAAAACGAGCATAGGAAGCGAATTTTTTGCTTCCTATGCTCAGCAAGTGTTTCTGATTGCCTCGCAAGTCGAGGCAATCAGAAACACAAAAAAAAAATGCACGATCTTGGTCACTGGGTGACCAAGATGGCGCTGCCCTACTAACGGCAAGAGCATAGGAGGCAGGAAGTACCTGCTTCCTGTGCTCTCTGGCTGTCACACGATTGCCTCTTCACAGAGGCAATCAGTGACTGCCAGGCACACTGACAGGCAGTGGGGATGTTCTGTTGAACATCCCCACTGATTGGTCAGATCAATATTAACCCTATATTGATCTGACCAGTTATGATCTGCCTCCCTCTCCTCACATTTTTTTTAGTGAGGGAGAGAGACAGATCAAAGTTATAAAAGTAAGTAAAAGTAAAAAAAAACAATAAATACACAACACACGAACAATAAAACAATAAAAAAATTTTTATTAAAGCAATTCCCTGCGTTTAACCCCTTCCCTGCCACTGATCTTGCGTAAGCAGTGATCGTGCACATCAGCGCATTTATTTTTGCTGTTTGTGCAGTTTTTAGGGGTTAATTTTTTTTGTACTGTAATTTATTACAGTACTACAAAGGCTCTTCTAAGAGTTATTAACCCCTTCTTTGCCGTCGATCACCGCTTACGCAATGATATTGACGCCAAAGCAATTTTTATCTGTCTGCATATTTTTTAAAATTTTATTTTTACACATATCCGCTAGGGGATTACATGTAAAGTAAAATTATTTGAGATTTTTTTTTTTAAGCTGCCTGAGCGCATAGCGATCAGTAACAGCGAATTAGTGGCAAAGGCGGTTTGGTGATTTCTCAATTAAGCTCACCATTCGCCCTGGTCAAATCAAAATTGGTCGGATCAATATTCACAAAAATTGATCTGCCTCCCTCTCCTCACTTACTTTTTTGTGATGGAAAGAGACAGATCAGTATTAGTGATATAAAATAACATTTTATAAAATTGTCAGGTTTTATGACACTGTGTATTAACCCCTTCCCTGCCATTCATCACTGTATAAGCAGTAATCTTGCACAGCAACAGTATGTTTTGCTGTCTGCACTGTTTTATGGATTAATTACTTTGTACTGTAATGTATTACAGTACTAGATAGGCTCTTCTAAGAGCTATTAACCCCTTCTTTGCTCGAGATCACTGCTTACGCATTGATTCTGAGGCCGCGGACTCAGGGTTCGATTTTGACCCTGGACAGCTTTCTGATACATCATCTAGTGATGTATCGGTGGCTGCTGAGCCGTTGCCACAAGGAGTGATGGGGGTCTACCGTTAAAAAAATATATGGTTTGGTGGGGGTAAATTACATTGGCTGGCTTAAAGGATATATCCCATATAGGACACGGACGCAGGTTGACTACATGTCAAAATTCCAAGTTGGAATTTTGAGATGCGCATCTCAAAACTCTTGCCTTCTAGCCAAAAAACAAACCAACAAACCTATGCATGGGGGCTATCCCTGTACTCGGGAGATGTTGCTGAACACATATTGGGTTTTTGTTTGGCACTGACATATACTGGAATCTGTGAATTCTTGCCTGAAGTACAATGTATGTGGAAAAAAACCTCCCAAAAAAGTACTACCACAAATTTTTACAAAGGCTGGTGGTAGAATTAGTACCTATACAGTATTAAAATACCACCATTTGAAATACCTTAGGATGTCTATTTTCCAAAAATATATGGTTTGATGGGGTACAATTCATTGGACGGCTTCAAAAATGTTCCAAATGGAACATGGGCGCAGGCTGACCACATGTCAAAATTCCAGGTTGGAATTGCGCACCCCCTAAATGTGGCCTTTTAGCACCAAAACAAACCAACAAACCTATGCATGGGGGGTATCCCTGTACTCAGGAGATGTTGCTGAACACGTATTGAGGTGTTGGTTGGCAGTAGCAAATACCAGAATCTAAAAATTCCTGCCTGAACTACAATGTGTGTGGGGAAAAAATGACATCCCAACCCTTTGACATAGGTTGGTGGTAGAATTAGCACTTGGAAAGTGTTAAAATACCACAATTTTAAATACCCTAGGATGTCTAGTTTTCCAAAATATATGGTTTGATGGGGTAAAATACTTTGACAGGCTTCAAAAGTGTCCCAAATGGAACATGGGCGCAGGCTGACAACATGTCAAAATTCCAAGTTGGAAATGCACCCCCCCTAAACGTGGCCTTTTAGCCCCCAAACAACCCAACAAACCTATGCATGGGTGGTATCCCTGTACTCAGGAGATGTTGCTGAACACATATTGGGGTTTTGTTTGGCACTGACACATAATAGGATCTGTGAATTCATGCCCGAAGTACAATGTATGTGAAAAAAAATTACTATCCATAACATTGACATAGGATGGTGGTAGAATTAGTGCATGGAAAGTGTTAAAATACTACCATTTGAAATACCCTAGGGTGTCTAGTTTTCAAAAATATATGGCTTTGTGGGGTAGAATACACTTTTTGGCTTCAAAAATGTCCCAAATTGGACATGGGCGCAGGTTTTCTGCACGTCAGAATTCCAAGTTGGAAAACCAAAAAGCGCACCTCTCAAATGTGTCCTTTTAACCCACAAATAACCTAACCAACCTATACATGGGTGGTATCCCTGTACTCAGGAGATGTTGCTGAACACATATTGAGGTGTTGTTTGGCACTGACATATAACAGGATCTGTGAATTCATGCCCAAAGTACAATGTATGTGAAAAAAAATTACTACCCAAAACATTGACATAGGCTGGTAGTATAATTAGTGCATGGAAAGTGTTAAAATACTACTATTTGAAATACCCTAGGGTGTCTAGTTTTCAAAAATATATGGCTTTGTGGGGTAGAATACACTTTTTGGCTTCAAAAATGTCCCAAATTGGACATGGGCGAAGGTTTTCTGCACGTCAGAATTCCAAGTTGGAAAACCAAAAAGCGCACCTCTCAAATGTGGCCTTTTAACCCACAAATAACCTAACCAACCTATACATGGGTGGTATCCCTGTACTCAGGAGATGTTGCTGAACACATATTGAGGTGTTGTTTGGCACTGACATATAACAGGATCGGTGAATTCATGCCCAAAGTACAATGTATGTGAAAAAAAATTACTACCCAAAACATTGACATAGGCTGGTAGTATAATTAGTGCATGGAAAGTGTTAAAATACTACTATTTGAAATACCCTAGGGTGTCTAGTTTTCAAAAATATATGGCTTTGTGGGGTAGAATACACTTTTTGGCTTCAAAAATGTCCCAAATGGGACATGGGCACAAGTTTTCTGCATGTCAGAATTCCAAGTTGGAAAACCAAAATGCGCACCCCCTAAATGTGGCCTTTTAGCCCCAAAACAAACCAACAAACCTATGCATGGGTGGTATCCCTGTACTCAGGAGATGTTGCTGAACACATATTGAGGTGTTATTTGGAAATACCCCTTCACATTTTAAGGTAATGTTTACCTAAATTGCAATATATGTGAAAAATTTAAAAAAAAGATTTTTTGCTGCAATCTTTGGCATAGATTGGTGGTAAAATGGCTACATGAAATGTGTCAAAATACCCCAAGTTAAATGCCCTGAGCGGTCTAGTTTTCAAAAATATGTACATGTTGGGGGTCATTCATGGATTTAGTACAGAAATCAGTGTTACAATGTCACTATCGCTAATATTGAAAGAAAGGATTTTAAAATAGCTTTGCACCACTTATAGTTCTGGCCCTGTAACATGAATAAAAAAGCACAAAAACATAAAAACATGGGCTATTTCTGAACTCAGGATATATATTAGAAACTTTTTAGCAGTGTTTTTTTGTTGTCTCTTGTACATGAGTATACGATTTTTCAAATAAAAGTCATAAAAAAAAATTTTTTTCAATTTTTTTGCCATATTTTATTATTTTTTTTACATCAAATTATATGCTATTATCAAAATAATGGTATCAAAAGAAAGCCCTTCTTATAACGATAAAAACGATATATAGTTTGTGCGGGTACACTAAATGAGACAGAAATAAATTAGAGCAAAACACAAACACCTCAGAAATGTTAAAACAGCCCATGTCACCAAGCGTCGGACAAGCCAAAAAAGTCATGTCACTAAGGGGATAATTAGCACTTGAGCTGTAGATGGCGCTGTGCAGTTCAGAGTACTTATATATGTTTTGAAGTTGTTGGTACTCACAGGATGGAAGTTATTTGTTTTTTCACTTGCTCTATGTCTCTCTTCCTTTTACCTTTCACTAAGCTGGCTGCTGTTTTAATTAACTAATGTTAATGTTCTAAATGTTTGCTGTTTATCAATACAAGTAAAGCCTGATATGCTTCTTCACAATCTGCCAGTGTCTCTTTTTGATGCATAACTAACACTTCTCTTAATGATATACTGCTCTTTTCAGGTTCAGGCACATACAACAAGAAAAAAGAGCAGAAAAAACACTTCTTAGTGCAGATGGTTTGTGGCAGGTGTTCTTATAACCACTCCCGATCGATATTTCACTTACATGGGGTTGAGCCACAAATAACTTGGCTCTGAGGATTATTGGTGATGTGTAACTTTGTCTGCTGCGGTACACTGTGAAAATGACAGATGACAGGATTGGGTAAGGAGAAGAGGATGCCAGGAGGTAGACAATATACAAAGTGTATAATAAATTAAATAACATCTACTTACATTTGAGGTTAAAATCATTAGGTGAAAAAAACTTTGCCGACCGGAGGCTGGACTATCATGAGAAACCTCTGTAGCCATTTGCAGCCTAGCTCCTCCCCTTCCGATGACCTGTTCAAGTTGTGCTACGCATTTCGCGCGAATGTTGGGCTTCTTCAAAGGCTTGTGTACGTCTCCCTTTTCCTGTCGTCTTTATATAAAAAGAGGATTTCTTCTAATTGGTAGTTTTGTCTGTTGTGTGTTAACTCTTCCTTTACCTTGAAGCTTTGGTTTGGCAAATATTTGCTGTCTGTCTTCTTTTTCATGGAGGTTCTGTTAAGGAACTATTATATATAATTAATATTAATAATGTGACAATTTATAAGAAACTTGTAATCAGCCTCCTGCCTTGAGTGGTTTGTTTTGGTGAGAATGCATATAATGTGACTGTCGCTAAGTGCAGACTCACTGAACTGTTATTGTGGCGTACATATAATATATCCAGCAATAAATAATATCAAATAATGGTGTAGTAACCAGCTGCTGGATCCTGATGAAGCCCATTTAAAACGGGCGAAACGCGTTGATCAAGCAACACTCATTTGAGATTTTACCAGATCCTGCTTTTATCTTCTATGTTCCAGTTTGTTTGTTCCTGCTGATGTTCCTGATCCTAAGTGTAAGATATTATATGCACTTTATATTAAATTCCATTTTAATCCACTAATACCATCTTTTATTCCTTGGAGGTTGAAAGAATCCAGGATAAGAAGCTGCCACGTATTTTTTGTCTTGTCCCAATAAAATAGGGACTGTATGTGAGTGCTTCGTGTTTCCATATTTGCACTATTAATATACCTCTGTATTTGCCTCACTGGGTATATATCTTGCATTGTTTGCACAGTTGAACCACTGCTTTATTGTATTCTCACTTTACAGCACGTATAGCGCACTGTCACTTTTTGTATTTACTATTTATTCTATGCATATGCAATATAAAGTCCTTACATTTTAAGGACACACAGCCAAAGACCTACAATATAAGGGAAGGGAACATTTCCTTTAACCTTGGGATTCCTGGCTAAATCTAAAACTTCGTTTATCCATTCATGAAGGGGAATTGGGTATGTTATTCTTCAGTGTTCTCATATACTCTGCTGTCTCATTTGGCTGCAGGAAACTATGAACTTAATGCTTATTTAAACAGACACATAGACAGTTTACGGGCATATTCCGGAAACAAATAATACCAGTAGCTCTGAGTGTTGTTCTTATGGGCAAACACCTGATCCTCTCAGTCTGATGGAAAATGGGAATTATAGCCCTGTTGCATTTCACTATAGATTTATTTAAGTGTCTAGTTACCAACTCATTGGCTTTCTGAGTTTCTTTTTTTTTTTTTTTTTATGGTGTCAATTTTAGGAGTTAAATGGAAATTGTAACCAAAGTTTGTAAATAATATATGCCTTTACTAAATGTTTAGTGTCCCATGAAACAAACTGGAATATGTGCTCATTATTGATAGTTATATGTAAATAAACATGCACATATCAAGTGTACTTAAGCAAAATAGGTAAAAAAGAAGTACCCAAAAAGAAATGATCTAGTAAAAGGCACTCTGACAAAATAGGTATAGGTATTACATCATTATGTGCTGCTCCATTTAACACTTAATATTATTTGCCCATACTAACAGACTGTGTTTATGTGTTGCCTCCACCTCTAGATTGTTTGGCTTGGCTTTTTGTGAATGATGCTTTCTCTATGAATCCTTCATTCATTGCCCTACTAACTAGCATATGAGCTCATTTAGTTTACTATCACTGATAGTCTCTTTCTAATTGTTTTATTGTGTAATAATGTATATGTATTTTGTATGTATTTATCACATGCTCACTTGATAATGAATCTATTAATACATTATATTTATAGTTTCTATACCTATTTTGTCAGAGTGCCTTTTACTACAGCATGTCTTTTTGGGTGTTTCTTTGTTACCTATTTTGCTTAATTGCTATATGTGATCTTTTGCCACCCCTCTTTTAAATTATATATATTTTCTAATTGGTCACCAATAAGTCTTTACAAACGAGTGATGCAGGTGTATTAATATCGTAGACACATCAAGTGTACACTCATACTCATAAGACCAGGTCTTGTGGACATGTAAAGGTATGAAGTCAATAAAGAGCTTTGTAGGAGATTCTCATTTAGATGTTTGTGTAGGAATTATAAGATACCAAACATTACAGATAAATTAGTAATCTTTGTAAAGGAACCAACATCAAAACATTTTTTTTTTTTATCAAGGGAGAAATCTAGCTGCAATCATTGTTGTCTTAGATGGAAGTGTTCCCCTTAAAGGACAACTAAAGTTTTTTTTAACTCTTGCTTCCAGAGAATAATGAAGGGTTAAAAAATAGTGTGCCCTTGTCCCATGTAAAACTGACGTGTATATTTAGAAATACACGTGGGTTTACCTCAGTGGAAAAAGAATTAAACTGACCTGTACTATCAAAAGTACATGCTGGTTGATCCTCATATGTGTGCTTCTATATTAATTGTTTGGTCCTTTAATAGTAAGGTGTACACTGGCTACAAAAGTGCCAAGAAACCCTCCCATGTTAACGTTAAGGCATATGTCCATCAGGAGGAGACTCCGTCTAACTGAGAGACCATTTATACTTTAAATTAGACCTATGCCATCAATGTGTATATGACTAGTACCTCGTAATTTCTTGCTGCTTCTCCTTTAAGTGTATTAGTGCCATAAATTGAACCTTTCCTGGTCAGTTGGGACTGTGTCTTTGCTAACGTACCTTTTCTTTTTATCTCCAATATCAGTATACCATTCGGCTGCTATGTAATGAAAATAATACACCAAAAAGAGAGATGTACTGTGAAATAGGTGAGAATAGTGTGGGGGTCGGAGGTGAAAAGTATCCTTATTGTGTATCATTAACAGTTCAGACACGTAGAGAATAAGATTGATCCAATATGACACAGCATTGCAGTGAAATTGTGAAAACAGCAACTTACTACAAACTTCAAAATAAAGGATCCAAAGAAAAAATATCAATACAGATCTTTTTCCTTAAAAATGGTTCAAAATGTAAGCCACACAGGACGGCGTAGCCAGCAGGCAATGCTCGGCACATGGAAGTAAAAAGGGCTCAATAAGGAAAATATTTTATTATTAAAGCCTTTCTACTGAAAACATCTACACATGACTCAACCTTTTAATTGAGTTGTTTTTTTTAAATTTATTTGATGGATCTACTGGTCAAAGTTTTAAGATTTCACTTTGTGAGTCCTTCTGAAAAATGGACCACAAGTTGAAAAGAATGTCCGACTATAAGAAAGTGTCACGCCGGACATTAGAACTCTACTGTCTAGGCCTTTCATGCTTCATCTGCCTAAACCCCCGGCCTTACCTGTTGATGCCATTAGTGACTCGAAAGACTCTGCTGAAGAGCTGTCTGTTTCTCAGCATAAAATCCCCACTTCTTTCCTCTGTTAATAAGGAAAATTATGTGCCAGTTTGTCACTGTTTTAATTGCCACTAAGGGGTTAACTTAATCTAATTATTCTACTGCTGTTTTTAGTAGGGGTGGAGATCATATGCAGGACCAATGATTTTTTGGGGGAGGTCTTGTGTTGCGTTTTAAGCAGACACCCCTCTTAGCGTTAGTATCTATGATTAAGCCTCACGGTGAAACGTGTGAGCAGTTCCTCTCCAATGTAAATTTTTATTCACCTTCAATAAATTTTCTCCTTTTTACTTACACTCCATTCAACTGTGGATTTATTCGAAGGGTGGACAGGTGAACTGCATTGGCTTGCTGAGTCTCTTGATTTCTCTCTGGAAAAAAAAGCCTTCAGACACTAATTAAGGCTTCAATTCAGATGATGCCCTAGCAACAATAGTGGATATTCAGGGTTAAGCTTTTCCTTAACCTCTAGGCTATACTGAAAAAAGATCTTGCAGAGGTTTGAATGGACATAATAATCTTACAAAAAAATTACACAACTACACCAAATTGAGACAAGTGACCAGATATGTTTTTTTAGGATAATATACATGTCAGAGGCTTACTGGACACAGAGAGGGACACTTCTTTCCACTTTTCCCTTGCCAGGTTATTTATCCATCTGTGGCAAGACACTAGGTACTGGTAATAAAAACCGATAATGAGGGGGCGGATTTTATTTTATCGGTATTGAGCTCAATAAAGATCCTGTTGGATTGAAACATTGCTATCGTTTGGAATAAATCCTATCACTGTGAGTGCGGCATCGATGGATGTCAAAGTCAAATTGGCGATGAAGCAGGCTTGTTAGCCATTTTGCAACAACTCCACCTGTTATCTTTTGAGCAAAAAAAACTTAAAATCTGCAAGGACTTACCAGTTTCCACTCTGCTATGGAGAAAGTCAGTGGCACCATTAACAGCACCCCTGCAATCTTTAAGCATTATTGTTGTGTCTGCCCCAATCCCTGACAGTCATTAAAGGTAAGCAACTAGCTATTGATCTGATGGATATGCCCACTATCCTGCAAATTCTGGGCATTCCACAGTTAGAAGCAATTCAAGGTCCATGATTGTCACCAGATGATATACCTGCGGATGTCTCTGAAACTAACCAGGGATATTTATATCTCCGCTGCACGACTTTCACGCCTCCCTGTTATACAGTTTTCGATTTACGCACTGAACTTCACCATGTTTTACTTAAATATGCCACTCAGAGAGACGTCACCCCTCTCGTACTTCCCATTATTTTGTAGGAGGATTATATTTGATAATCTTTACGTTCAGATCCACTGATCTTTCAGTTGGAGGACTCTCAAGCATGGTATATTTTACGCATGTCTTTTATATTAAGAAGGATAGGGCCAAAATGGGCAAAGCTTGATCAGTGTCCCTTTTGTCTCCTATGAGGAATGTGGTCTCATCTACTTGTAGCTTGTGGGTCATTCAAGAAGCAATCTGTGTTTCTTATGTGACCTTCTGCTCACTTGGATAACTGAACCATTTGCTAGCCTGGTGTACAGGATACAAAAATCTATAGAACTTCATGCCTCCCCAGAAACCAATTCACTAAACATTTTGATACTAATGGTATACTCCCTGCACATATTACCTTAACAAATATGTTTATCAGTAGTGTAATTCTATATTATAGCAAAAAAATAAAAACCCACTAACAAGCCTAAAGACTATTCAAGAAGAGCACTTGAAATTTCAAAAACAATTTACTTATTGTTTCAGTACCATACTGGAATTTCTTGCATCTGGTTCTATGTAGTTCATTTCCCCCCCTGCTATCAATTTGGGCTAATTCTGTAAGTGGGCCTTACAATTAGCCTCAAATACACATATACTTAAAGCCAACCCAATTTCATCATCTCTCCTATGTGGATTCTCAGATAATTACTTTCATCTGCATCTTTGTAACAGTGACTTTTTCTCTCTAAAGAACCCTTTTTATAGCTTAATTTAAAGTCAGGAGAAGGTTAGTGGTCCAGAGTCAAGGTCAGACAAATGCTTGTCATTAGTAGGCTCCTAGATCCGCCACCATGGGTTCTACATAGGGAACTCTTAAAATAACGCTGTCAACATTATTTTCTGAGCTGAGTTTTTCCGGAAATAATTTACGCCATCATTGCAAGTTAATAAAATAATATTTATCTGAAGGGCTAGATATAAAGCACCATTCATTTATAGACAGTACATTTAAGGTTTCTTGTAACCTTTTCCTGTTATGTTCTACGAGTAGCAGAATTTTGGGGAAGCAATTACAGGAGAAGTCACCAGAATCGCAAATTATAATGACATGTCTATACCAAAGCACTGTGTCCTTTTGTCTCATTTCCCATGCTCTACGTTACATCACCAGAGTCTTCTAAGGATCACACTTGCACACAAGACACTTGTCCAATTAGAACTAAAAATCAATGGACTCGAGATCTTGGTGAACATACTGTAAGGTAAATACATTGATTCAATTATGTAACAAGCTACAGCCCATATTAAAAGAAAAGACGGAGAGCTATTGTGTCTTGCTGATTTAAAATGCCAGCCATTCTTATAAATGTCTTGTATACTATGTGTAAAGACTAACATAGTCATAACTCATTAACGCTAACATCCAAATAACATATTTTTGGAAGCGGATTTAAAACTATTGATATTATTTTTTATAGATAATTGAACAACACATCTAAAGTTGCTAATTGTATGAAATGTATTTTTACGACGACTGAATAAAAGAGACATTAAAAACATATTTATGGAAAAAAATAAATACATTTTTGGACAACTGTAAGTAAAAGAAAAATACTTATGTTTAAATGAACTAATGCACTAATCTAAGGTTTAGATTTTAAATAAAAGTGTTTTAATGAAAGAATTTGAGCACTCTCCATATAGCTCAGGGGGCTGGGTAAAAAGGGCTCAATAAGGCAGTTTATCTGAATTCTTTGATTAAAACATTTCTACTGAAAACATCTACACATTATTCAACATTTACAACAAAAAAGTATGGTAAATTGACAAATGAGTTGTAGAACTTAGACCAAATAGCCATGGTAAAACATGTTATTCTTATCTAGAATTTAGAACAGAATTGTTAATTTAGTACAGTTTACTCTATAGGTAACAAAGCCCAATGTAAATTGTCTTACTTGCAAAACATGTAACACTTTATTTCTCTTGATTTCTTCCCAGTTGAACAAATGTATTGAAACTAAATCACCTTATCTTTGTATTTTTATTATATTTGTATGCGTGTTGTATTTTGAAATATGTATTTCTATGCATGCATCTATATTTCTGTCTGTCTGTCTATTCTTGTGTTCTGTAAATTACCGTGATAAGATCATTCAATAATTAAACATTTTTTTGTCAACAAATAAGAACAATAACTGCATTTATTATGGCTTAAGAGCTACGAGACCACATTGTTAGCTGAAGCTTTTTAAGCCTTAGATGAATCAGGCCAATAACCACTGATGGTAAAAGGACATGACATATGCCCAAAGTCAGGGCATCAGGGCTGGCTGCACATATTAAAGTCAAACACATCAACACATGTGATCCGCAAATATGGTATTCTGTCTGTGAATCTTTTAGGTAATTGCTCTTTCATTCTCCATGTTGTACTGTAGGAAACAGAAGTGCAAAGCAGACTGGGGGAAGGGAAAATAGAAAAATACATTTACAAAAGAAAAAACAGCAGCAGTACAAAACAGTGTTAAGTTGAGGAATGAAGCAGCAATTCTCATCCAAGTGGACTATGCAGATATTGTATCTATTGAGCGTTACTGTGACCACCGATGCATACTCACCAAATATACAAAGTAAACAAAAAGTGTAAAGTTTTTTTATTTTTATAATTAACTCATTGTAAAAATGTCACATATAGTAAATGTACAATGATACTATTTTCATTGCCCACATTTGGATGTGTATTATTTTTATTTGTTTGAAAGAAGTCTATCCATTCAGGACTGAATCATAGATTGGAGGGGTTAGATTTCTGTGCCAAAATTACATATATTGTCTAGACAAGCTATAAACCCATTAATAATAGCAACAGCAGAATTCAAATAATGCCTTACTGGTCAATATTCAGTAATTTACTTTGTAATACTTGGAAACTGGAAATCTCAATGGGGGTTATGTATAAAGTGCAATTCTTGGGCAAAAGTCGAAAAGAGGAGCAATCACGGCAGCATTCTCTTATATTTGGTTACTATAGTTTTCAAACTTTGCCCTAGAACTGAACTTTTTTTAGGTAGATACCATTACATTGAGCATATATCATTTACTATAAAAAAAATGATGGAACATTGCAAAAAAAACCCACACAGTTTTACTTGAAAAATCTTTTACACATCTACAAATGCTAATAACCCCACCCCCTGCTAAATAGATTCTAATATTTGTCTGAGGTTTAAAATACCCCATGTTTTTCTAACTTGTATTTGCAAGTTATAGGGTGTTAAGTAAAAGTAGTGCATTGCTGTTTAATTATAATATTTTTTTCCAGGATTAAAGAAGCGACAATTTTGCTCTAACCCTACCACTAAGGCAACTTAAAAAAAGTTTATTTTTATTTTACTGTAATCTGTTTATGAGTAATCTGCGGGCCTGGGAGGTGCTTGGGGGACCTGGGCAAGCTGCCCATACTTCAATTAATCCCTCGGTGTGCTATGCTTGCTGTTGAGCAGGGAGACAGCTAAAAACATTTGATTGGCTGTCACAGTGATTGGATGTGATGGAAGCATACCACAATCAAACCAGTAGGACATACCAGGTATGCTCTTTGTCTATAGTAATTTCCATGACATAAATATTCATAGTTGTGAAAGGGGTTAAACACAGTTAAGGACAGAGGTGCAGAGCCAGACTCTTTAGCATCAGGTTGATTACTGGCTTTCTGCTTGAGGCTTTGCTAAGCATATAATGCACACGCAACATAAGTTATGGTGGGGTAACGGTGATGCGAAAACACTTCCACCTGCAGTTTAATCGGTAGAAGAAACACAAATCGACACACACCAGACAAGTCAAAAGACTTGCTTTTCTCGCAGAAATCGCACATTCAGAGTGATATTACCACTGCAGGGGATTCTGGGTGCCACCTTTTTGTCTCTATATCCACTTTATACCTGGACCCCTTGCATGCAGGACAAGACTTTAAACACAGCTCAGATCTGGCTTTGACTTTCCTTTGGAAAAATAATATGTCTGCCCATCACTTATATTGTTTATGTTACTATAATGGAAAATGTTTGCTGGATTTTTCTGGAGAACTATTTAACGAAGATTATCACGTTTTAAATAGTGTATGTTGGAATTGCTGACTTTACATGATGAAGATGACCAATCATTTAATTTGTGTTGATGTTCCCACATTCCAATGACCTTATCTGAGCCTGCTTTCAGCATTTTCCTTCCCAAAGTGAGGGAATTCACCCTGCATTCACTTTTTTGTAGGACCGGCACATTTGTTCTACTGAAAACTACTCAAAACCAAAATACAAGGTGCAACTGATTCTGCCCATTTATAAATATATTGACGAGTATATTAACAGGAAAGACAGAGTACTAGCATATGTCATTAATGCTTAGAAGGTATGCTGTGATGATAACATTGCATTCATGAACATTGTTTACGAGTTTACCTGAAACATTCACTAGCTGAGTAAAATTTGATGCCAACACAGATGCATTTTTTCTTTAAAAAGTAAAATAAGACGCATATGTTCAAAAATAAAGGATAGCTACTCATTATAGTGTCACCAGCTCTTGCCAAACACATATTTAATACTTTGGATTTTTCAGATGTAGAATATGTTGACTTAGTAGGTGATCTGTAGTACTGAGCTTCCAATAACGGAACATCCTCACAACTAGAGGACATAGTCTTAAATTAGAGGGGCAATGATTTAAAAGTAATATCAGGAAGTATTACTTTACTGAGAGGGTAGTTGATGTATGGAATAGCCTGCCAGCAGAAATGGTAGAGGAAAACACAGTCAAGGATTTTAAGCATGCGTGGGATAGACACAAGGCTATCCTAGCTATAAGACCGGGAACGGGGGACTAATAAAAGTACTCAAAAAAAATTGGGCAGACTAGATGGACCGAATGGATCTTATCTGCCGACACATTCTATGTTTCTATGTTTCTATATCATATAGTTCTTACAAATTGACCTTAAATACATTTTTATAAGCAAACACTTAAGGAAAATAACAGACATCTGAACATTTAACTTAACGTGTATAATATTCTTTTTGCTTACTTTAATTTGGAAAAGTTACTATGACATATATAGAAGCAAAAATCTGTTTTCCTTGTGTTGCATGTATTAACAGATGAAGCAATCTCCACAGTCTTGTGGAAAGTGTCTTTAACACATGCTGCTCTTATTATCCAGCTTCTGCGAAAAATCATCAACTGTACATAGAAATATATATCTTTCGGGTTATTCATTATTTACTAAAAAGGGAAATGTGTTCTACATATCTTTTTTTTTTTTTTTTAATGACAACAGGTTAGCACCTGACTGTAAGCATTCTAAAATGAGAGATAAGTTGAAAACATTGAACATGGTCAATGTTTTGGGTTTTGATTTAACGAAATATAACCAAATATAACCAATTATTAGTTAATATTTTATACACAATTTATGGGGGTTTTTTCCCTTCCTTAATTGAATCCTCAAAAGCATCACAAATGACTAATGTTATTAATCTATTTTATAAAGAAAATAATCCATTTCTAAAGTAGCAAAACCAACCCCAAAGGATTCTGTTCTTTGTTTACTTACTTCAGAAGCACTGGAGATCAGTCAACAATGTATGATTAGAAGGAAATAAATAAATTAGCCACAGTGATCGAACAACTAAACATGTACACAAAATGAACAGTTAGTGCCACAACCATAGTCTGTGGCACCTTGTATGTTCAGTCTTCTTTCCAGTTGCATGACATTTAACCATAGGTAGTATTGACTATATGTAAGTATATAAAGGTTAGTAAACATAATAGTAATTGTATTGCTGGTTAAGTTACTGTGACAGGTTTCCATTGTATTTCTCATCTCTTCTTCTTTTTCAAGATATCCTTTATTTGTTGTTTAGACTGTGCCCCGTTTATATTGAACCCTCTTCAATTGTCTACTTCCTTTTGGAGATAGGGTTTTAAAGAACAATATGTCAAGTAAGGTGTCGCCAATGATTTTTATTGTGATCATACCTGCTTTATTCTGCTGGCTGCATAACCAAGAATGCTATTCTATTGTTATTCCCTGACACTTTGAAGGAATAACCAGATCATATGGGCACGTTTCCTAACACCTTCTTCTCCCAGTGGGACCACTTAAGTCATAATGCTCCAGCCAAATTTGGAATGGTTTGCGTGTTGCCCTGCTCATCAACTCCCTAAAGGTCATGCTGCCTTTAGTAATGTAATAGAAGAGTCCATTATAGAATGTCCAATAAAGCATTTATTATTTTACTTTTTTTTATATGGTATAGATATGTGTCTACAAATGGTATCAATTCATAGATTCTCATTCATCGGTTTGCTCTTTTTACAGATACAAAAAAATAAATCTGACATTCCCGATCATACAATATTACATGTTCGTATACATGTGACATAAATGTGGACATGACATATCACTGCAATGATCAGAGTCTATGGAAAAATTATTTTAATAAGTATCTCAATAAAAAAAACCATGGCATGTACTGCTGTACATTCCATACATATTTGTATCATCTATGACAAAATCATGTTCGTAAGGATCCATTAAACTGTGACATATGTACGGATTGAAACATCAGAACACTTTTGCAGAGGGAAGCAAGATGCATATGACAATTACACAGAGGAAAAAATTCCGTCTTTGAATTTGATGTATTCTTCTTTTAGGCATGAAATTTCTGTTTTATCAACTAAATAAACATCTACTGTACCTGTCAAGAATATTTATAGGGTATCATTTCTGTATAGCCCAAAGAAAAGTGCCTTACTCTGTTATTAAAGCTCCAAATGTTCCCAGAATTTATTGGCAAGAAAAAGGTTTGATGATCTCTATCACGCTTTCTAAGTATTATCAAAGTATAATTCTTTCATGGAGCCTACTTGCAATTAACAGCAGATGCAGCTGTGATATTGTACAAAAGCTGTATTATTGCAGAACGAATGTTACCATGCAAATATGCAATGTCAGAGAAAACCATGGTACAGCAATGGAATATACTTTTATGATTCTTCTGTGTTTTCTTCTTTTTGGGAAATGATGTACAAACACAGTCTGTTGTGATAAATTGATTGAACGACATCACAATTAACTAATGCATAGTTATTTTGTCTTTTCGGTTAATATTTTTAAATAAACACTTCTGGCGACTGAGAAAAAGTAAGATGTATTATTAAGAAGAGATGTTCAAAAGGTATGTGGATGATACAGTATAATGTTATAAAAAGTGCTACATGTTGTTTTGTTCAATAGAATTTTCAAAATTTAGCTCAATTATGTCTTATGTTATTTTTCCATGTTATTTTTCCTGTTCACCATATAGTATATTAGATTTCATTTTTTTATATGATTAAAAACCATTTCTTGTCTATATTTCAAAATGGCTTGGAAGAAATAATTTTGTGAAGCTGCTGCATTACTGAGCCAGTCAAGGGACCGTTGGTCTGTCTTTATTAGTGTGTCTGTGTGTCAATCAGCTATGTGAGCAAAGTGTGTGTAAATGAGAATGTGAACAGTTAGGAAAAATAGTTGTGATGTAGGCGGGTGCAGCTGTATACTGAGAAGAGAGGGAGAGCCAGTGTCTTTTGCACAAGGTGTTGGCGCTGAAATAGAAGATGGAGCTCAGATGTTGAAGATTCATACATACGGTAATTTGATTGTTCCAGCATATTGCAAAATGACTAAAGGTAAGCTGAAATAAGAAAATCATTAATGTTTAAGGTTAAATCCCTCTTTAATAATACATATTGGATGAATACAGGATGAGCATTCTTCAGTTTCCTTCTCACCCTTTAATGAATCAGTCCTTTCATTGATATTAATGAGGCTCTGCCCAAGTACCTGCTTTTGAGACCCCATAAATATGGTTAGACTAGAAACCTAAACATGACCAAATTCTTCCACCACGTCACGTATGCTCCGAGTTCCCTTAAGAGCACAATCCAGCACAATCATGGCTAAGGTTTGGCACCCCAGTTATCATGGACTACATTGAGCTTTAGGAAGCCAGTTATGCAGTTAGAGCATAATAATTGTGATCTACAACAGCTGACAGGTCAAATGCTAGCAATTAATAGATTAATCTAGACCATGCTGTGCACAGTGCACTAAGCACATCTATACTTGAGTAGATTGTCCTGTTTTCAGCATAGAACAAATTTTCCCATAATAATGCAGACTGTCCATATCCGAACTGGTCATAAATTCATAAAATGATAAAAGAGAGCACTGCTGTAAATGCTAATAATACAAATGTATTGTGTCCGCACAGCGTGAAGGATGCAGGGTATACACACAGCAGGCTTGATGTGTTTCCCCTGCATCCTACTCACTGTGTGAGAGGGTGGCATGACCTTGACAGTTAGGGATATGAAGGGAATGGTAGAATTGTGGCAATATGGGGCTCAACCCTCCCCAACCTTTTATATGGTAAGACTAACATGATCTATGGAGATGCCCACTGAGCTTTGTGCATGGCTGGTAATTGAAGGAATGTATTGGTTAATGGACGAGGGTGAAGGTGAGCACCCTGGGAAAGCCCTAGTTGGGAACTGGCAAATGCATTTTTGTTTTCTATGCTGTATTAGTTAAAGAGTTAATTATTGTTTCATTATTTTGTAAGAATTATTTAATTTGTGGAACTTGATTGCTTATGACTAAAAACCTCCCAGCCTCCAACCCTACCCTTATTTAAAGACACAGTCAAGTCATTTGGGGATAAGGGCACCGACCACAGCTTTATTAAACAATTAGGAACCAAAATAAACTGAACTTAAACTTTCCACCAGCTGCTACCTTGTACAGCTAGCAGGTAGTTACCCCATATATCCTCCATGAGCTTTGGTCCTGCATGCAGCTTAAGGGCTCGATACCCCAAGAGCCCCCAACTGAGCGGCCTTAAACTTCAAGTGAGTAGGTGCTGGCCAGGTATTCTCCACTGCTATGCTAGTAACCTAAAGCACAAAAAGACAAGAAACCCTTTCCAGTCCCCACATTTATATCTCACAACAATGTATCCAACCCTGGCAGCCAATAATTGTAAACCTAACAAACTGCCTTAACTTGGCAGTCATAACCCTCTTTCATATCGATCCTGTATGGCTATATTATGTGTGTTGATACAAAGCTAATATGCATATATGTGCAAATTTAATAAACACTGTGGACTATTTGTTTTTACCATACAACTTTTTGTGGTTACTGGGGAATTTTGTTTTTTGTAAGGTTATGTTTCTAGTAACTCCAGTCCACTATTAAGCGCTACATCCATGCATGTCAGGTGACCTGTCATGGTGCCAAGTTAGCCATGCATAGCACACACAACTTGCCATGTCATCCACATTACCACAATTTTGGCTCCTCTAAAGTAAAGGAGTTTTGGCTGTAAAGCAGTTGATGTGGGTCTCTGAATGCTGGATCCCTAGTTAGTTGCAATGTTTTTTTTTTACTTTGCTTTAAAGATGGCCATGATATAGGACCCAATATGTAGTTATACATAGAAAATAAACTGTATTCCAGCAGTAATGTTTAAGCGTCTACTGCTGCTTGGTTTGGGAATTTTCCTATTGTGTTGCAATATGTAAGTTATATATCTATACATCATCACCATACATTGATTTAGTCTTTAGTGTCTACATCTGGACATTGATTCAAAAACATGCAAAAAAAAAGACAATTAAGTGTGCGTTTTGTTATTGGGGCATTCATCACATCACAGACAAGGGAAACACAACAGAGAGACTGGTAATTAATAACAATCAACTGAAGTATCCTCTCCAGTCTGCAACATTTCATATTTGGTATTTGTGTGCTGCAGCAATTTTGGAGAAAAAAACCCAAACATTGATCTATCCTTATTCTTTAATGGTGTAAGATGCTGTGCATCGTTCATGTCTCCAGCGCGTAATGTACCTTTAAATATTTCTAAGGTTAGAAAATACATGTTAGTGGTTTCAACCTTATCCTGAGCTGAGACATGACAAGGCTGCTGAGCCTGGGTTTGTTTGTACTAACAATACTGCTAATATGATATATTAAATGTCATTCCTGCATCGCAAACTATGCATATCTCTTCCATCGTGCTGCCTGCTTATGCTTATTCAGCCCTTTGAATAATTTAACACATTTCATACTCCAAATTACCCGCGACAATTTGACATGGGCTGCTGGCAGTTTACTCGAAAAGCTCAGTGTTAGGTCAAAGGAGAGCCCTGGCATCTGCTAAACAGAGGGGAGATTCCAACTTAGCCAGGCATAATTCAAATTCACTTCCATATATTAATGTGTGTGCTCGCTACACAAGTAGTATTAGGTTCCTTGTGTACATTGTCATGTTAATGGCTTCATTATATCACATTTAAATCTTCTGCTGTGGCTGTTAAAAAGAATAACACAAAACGGGTATTTAAAAAAAAAATACATTTTTATGTTGAATTAAAGGCATGGTATTCATAAAATTGTGAATAACAAGGTTTTCTTGAGGCAGGTAATTAATTGAGTCTATATATTTCATTATGTAATTGCCAACATATAAATATATATATATATATATATATATATATATATATATATATATATATACATACATATAATATATATAATATTATATTTTTACCTGATGTTCACTTTCTGGGTATCTTCATTGTGGTGATTGCACACATGATCTTCCAACAACTAGTGTGATATCCCTGAATATCCAGTGCACTAACCCTGAATATCTAGTGCACTATCCCTTAATATCTAGTGTGCTATTCCTAAATATCTAGGGCGCTATCACTGAATATCTAGTGCACTAACCCTGAATATCCAGTGCACTATCCCTTAATATCTAGTGTGCTATTCCTAAATATCTAGGGCGCTATCACTGAATATCTAGTGCACTAACCCTGAATATCCAGTGCACTATCCCTTAATATCTAGTGTGCTATTCCTAAATATCTAGGGCGCTATCACTGAATATCTAGTGCACTAACCCTGAATATCTATTGCACTATCCCTTAATATCTAGTGTGCTATACCTGAATATCTAGGGCACTATCACTGAATATCTAGTGCACTAACCCTGAATATCTAGTGCACTATCCCTTAATATCTAGTGTGCTATACCTGAATATCTAGGGCACTATCACTGAATATCTAGTGCACTAACCCTGAATATCCAGTGCACTATCCCTTAATATCTAGTGTGCTATTCCTGAATATCTAATGTACTATCCCTTAATATCTAGTGCACTATCCCTTAATATCTAGTGTGCTATCCATGAATATCTAATGCACTATCCTTTAATATCTAGTGCACCATCCCTTAATATCTAGTGCACTATCCCTTAATATCTAGTGTGCTATCGCTGAATATCTAGGGCGTAATCCCTGAATATCTAGTGCACTATCCCTTAATATCTAGTGTGCTATACCTGAATATCTAGGGCGCTATCACTGAATATCTAGTGCACTAACCCTGAATATCTAGTGCACTATCCCTGAATATCCGGTGCACTATCCCTTAATATCTAGTGTGCTATCCCTGAATATCTGATGCACTATCCCTTAATATCTAGTGCACTATCCCTTAATATCTAGTGCACTATCCCTTAATATCTAGTGTGCTATCCATGAATATCTAGTGTGCTATCCCTGAATATCTAATGCATTATCCCTTAATATCTAGTGCACTATCCCTTAATATCTAGTGTGCTATCCATGAATATCTAATGCACTATCCTTTAATATCGAGTGCACCATCCCTTAATATCTAGTGCACTATCCCTTAATATCTAGTGTGCTATCCATGAATATCTAATGCACTATCCTTGAATATCTAGTGCACTATCCCTGAATATCTAGTGCACCATCCCTTAATATCTAGTGTGCTATTCCTAATTATCTAGCATGCTATCCTTGAATATCTATGGTGCTATCCACACATATCTATCTTGCCAAAAATCTAGAGCTCTTTCCATGAATATCTAATGCGCTATACCTAAATACAGAGGACACTATTCACGAATATCTAGCGCACTATCTCTGAATATCTAAGGTGTTATCCATGAATATCTAAAGTGCTATCCCTAAATACCCAGGGCACTGTTCACAAATAAGTAGCACACTATCCCTGTATATCTAGGGTGATAGCAATGAATATCTAGTGTGCTATGGGTGCTCTCTCTGTCAATCATGCACGCTATCCCTAGATATTCAGGGAGCTATCCACAAATATCTAACGGAGCATTGTGGAAGAATGACCATGCACAGCAATCATTGTAGTTTATATTAAAATAACTTTTTATCTATATATGTGTATATAAGTGTTAGTGCATTGGCTAGTGAGATTAATACATGAAAACGTATTATCGTTAAAGTGGTACCACAGCATTTTTATAAAACAGGTGCAAATTCTAATGTCAGACTCCTGCAACATTATCAGTGTTAAGCAAGCTACAATTCAAGGCCAGGATGCCTTTTAAAACTTTTATATGTATAGATTCTTGAAGGATAGTGAATGCGAGCATGCACCACAATGCACAGCACTCATTGTAGTTTATATTAAAATAGCTTTTCATTTATACACGTGTTAGCAAATTGGCTAGTGAGATGCATACAGGAAAACGTATTATTGTTAAAGTGGTACCACAGCATTTTTGCAAAACAGGTGCAAATGCTATTGTAAAACCCTGCAACATTATCAGTGTGAAGCAAGCTACAGATCAAGGCCAGGATGCCCTTTACCACTTTTATATGTATAGATTTTTGAAGGAGACATACATAATAAAGTATGAATGGTGTTTTTATATGAGAACAGAGCCGACTTACAGTTTAGAATGCTATAATTATCCTTATTGAGTCAAAAAATTCCATAACGAAACCATATGGCTTTGGGATTTTTTGACACCTTCTATTTTTCAGATCAGATCAGATTGCACTGTTGGTAGATCCTTATATTGACATAAAACATCCTTTCAATATGTTCATTCTAGATCTCATTTTTAATTATTATTTTAGATTTGTAATTTAAATATGATTTGGAAAAATGACTTTATTATGCCTGTTTACAGGTAATTGTTTTAGGAATCACGCTGAATATGATTCCACAAAATTCCTTTACAACTTATTGTTAATTGTTTTAGAAGTCCCTCTGATTTTTCATAAAAGTGTTGTGATAAAGTTTAAAGTAATTTGATTTTAGTTAATGTAGAAGCTCATTCTTTGTAGGTGTTAACAATAATATGTATATATATATATATATATATATATATATATATATATATATATATATTCAGAAGCGATTTTGATTTCTTATGGAAGTTGGATGCTGACTTCCAGTCTGTCACGCCATGGCGATGGTTCACTATGACCTGGTACCAAGGATTGGTGTGAAACCTCTATGATGCACACACAAACCAATCACAGACCCATCAAAGTCATCAGACCAATGCATTAAAAATATATATATAACTATCTTAAGCATTCATTTTTATTAAGTATTAATTCCAACCCCACTGATATTATATGGTGTGGTATTAATATATAGGTAACTGGGCTCACGCCAGAAATAATGTGGGGTGATACTTTTAATTGAATGGAGGTCAGTGGCGCTGAAGTTGGTCTTCACTAAATGAGCCATTTAATTAAATGGGGAGAAGTGTTTATTTTTTAAGTAAACATTTAACTGGTGTGTTTGTTCTTCTGCCAAGCTGCATAAAGGCCAACTTAAATGCAGCACTATAATTAATCCAATGAAACAAATGTAGACCATCAGCAGAAATTAAATGAATCACTTTTTCCTTACAATAATATGCCATGAATGTGAATTCGTTTGTGAGGTTTCTCTGGAAATTCTTTCACATTCCTTCATCAAGAACCAATCCACATTGTCGTTTTACAGTTTTATCAGTTTCTTCATCATTGTGACGGAAATGGAAAATTCTATTTTTTTAACATAGGCTGTGCGGGCGCAATGAGTGCCGACGCAACCTAAAACGACGCTTCAGCGTAGATAACGCAGACTCCTGTGAGGCTGCTTTATACATTGGTGCATGCGCCGATTGTACCAGTATTTGGCGCAATCTTCGCGTGCGCTGTGTTTACACATGACCGCCACTGTGTTCATCATCGCCAAGGGTATTCTTTCTTCTATAATTGATTCATAAGTGTAATTACACATCTTGCTAACAGTGTTTTTATATTATGTTTAAAAGTACCTACAGTTGTTTGGACAAAATTAACAGCATTAATGTTGCATCCAAATTGATGGCTAAGCTATTTATATTATTCAGCTATATTTTATTCAATATATTGCTTGCAAACGTTTTTCTGCAGCCACTACAACAATATAGTGGCTTTTGGCATTACTAGAAGCAGTTTTATGATAAAATATCACACCTATATATATATCATGTATTCAGGTCACCGGTTTATTTAGATTCAACTAATCATTTAAGTAAAATTGTCTGAATGGCCTTTACTCACAATCATGTTTTGGTTCTATTAGTCAGTCATACCCCATGGACAATGATTAGAAATTATCACTACAGCTCAAAATGGGTGAAAACTGTTTTCACTATTGGTTGCTAGTGACCTTTATCCACGTTTCACAACTTGCTCTCTGTCAACAAGGTTTAAGGTGCCAAACGAAAGCTATAATTGGCATGTATAGATTTTATTTAGTACAAGAGTTGAAAGTTGGTCCCATCTTGTGTCTATTCAGCATTGTGTAGAATAAGAAGGCAGGCACAGTCTGCCATAGAATTAATTTAAAGAAAGTTAAAAAAAAATAAGTGTCTACCTAAGATATTTTACTTCTGCCCTTCTGAACGTTGTTTATTTTTTTTTAAGTATCATTCATTTTTTTTCCCGTTCATGCTCAAGGGTGCAGAATAAGTGAGATCCGCATAACGGATAGTGTAAGAGATGACATCAAGCATTGATTTCTATCCACTCAGAAATGTCAGCAGCAATGCCACATTTTGTCTCATTAAATGTAATAGATTGTGTCATTAAGTGTCATGAGATCTCGTACTTTGATTTTTCAACTCATAGAGTTATGTACCTGGGTTAGTAATAATGGAGGAGTCAGACAATCACTATTTTTAAATGTGTAATAGAAAGTTACATGGCATAAAAAAAAAAAGTTCTGGTAAATTATGTTGCCATGGTCTGTTACAGTATGTGAAATGTATAATCAAATATAGTAAGCAGTGGAATTGTCCAATATGTAAAACTGTTCAAGGTACTGTACCACTATATTTTGCTATTTACATATGAGACTATACAAGGTGTACAGCAAGATAATGTGTGTTTGCATTGAGCATAGACCAGACTACCACCAAGTCAAATCTAAAATAAAAAACATTTTTTAATAAATACACTATATGGAGAAAAGTATTGGGACGCCTTATTTTTACACCCACAGGGACTGTTCTGCAATTGCAATTGCATTCTAAATACATAGACCTTAATATGTGGTTGCCCCCTTCCCACACACACAAACGTTACCGCTGTACAAGCTTGCACTCTTCTGGGAAAGTTTTCCACAAGATTTTGAACTGTTTCTGCACAAATGTTTGCCCATTCATCCTGAAGAGCATTTGTGAGATCAGGCACTGATGTTGGATGAGAAGGCCTCACTTGCAATCTCTGTCTCAGTTCATCCCAAAAGCTGGGTTGACATCAGGACTCTGAGCCAGTCAAGTTCTACCACATCAAACTCATCCAACCATGTCTTTATGGCCCCTGCTTTGTGCACTGGGCATAGTCATGCTGGAGTAGAAAAAGCCCCTCCCCTATATTTTTATCCATGGAGAAAAACAGCTGGCACCTATAGTGGCATCTATATAAAACTTTGTGATAATGCCACAAAGCATATTATTTGCAAAATGTTGGCCTCAAAAACAAGTAATCTATTTCAGATTTTTGTAACTCTTTGTGGCTATTCACTAAATACGGACTGTCAGTGAGCTGAAAAAAAATCAGGCCTTGATAACTGAATGGGAAAAGACATGTACGTTGGAGAATTTTTCACTGAATGCCTGCAGTTTGCTGTACTGGTAGCAACTAGCTCCCTTTGTTATATTGCATTTGCAAAAATGGAGTTTTGAAGAGGGTGAACTAAAATGGGGTCTATTCACTTAATTGTGAACTGGGGTGAACTGACAAGATATACGCCTGTTTTTTTCTATTCCATTGCCAATTCACCACAGTTCACTGATTAGTAGAACTATATATGAAATAATTATGGAGCATGTTACATAAATGATTTTTATCTATATTAGATATTACAATTCATATAAAAAGTAGACATCCACAATTGTTGGGGGCTTATGTATAAAATCATTTGTCCAGTGTAGCTAAAGTTTAGATAAAAGAAAGGATAGGAATAATTTCCTCCAAAGAACAATAACACTTCACTTTTTTAAAGTAAATCTATCTATTTGGTTAAAAAGTTATATAATAAATATGAATTGTATGAAATATGATCTAGCAATGAATAATTATAATACAATATATGTACTTTTAACGTATTGCAATTGTAAGTGAAATTTTTGAATTTAGTAGCAGGGTTCACCTATTTGGAGGAGTTAACCCCTCATCCTCAGGGATATTATTGAGTGTCAATTTCTAAGACATAGTTTAGTCATCAGAATGCTCATCAGTCAGCAACCTGTTATCTTCCAGATATTGTTTAATTACAATCTCCATTATACATCTTGGCCCCAAATGTCTACAAAGGTTCAAAGCTGAAGTAGTTAGACTGGCAATTCTGAGTTTTGTACAATGGATAACTTGTTAAATTTGGACTTACTACGCAGTAATCCATATGTGAAATTAAAAGAAAAATCTCTACAATTTAAACACTTTTTAATGACTTCTCTGATATTGCATCACAGTTTCTGTTAATAGAAAGAAAAAAAAAAACATTTTGTGTGCGCGCATTAGAAAATCAATTGTTTTCCATGAAAAATCAATGACTCTTTGGGGAACTGTTTTGTATCACGTTTCTGCAACATCTCAGCGTTGTGTCAGGTTTTGACATTGATTGTGTGAAAGGTGTTCGTTGATGGTCTGTTGTCAAGACACGACAAGAGATGGAGTTGTAAAGATGTCATTGTCAGACATCCAATACTGTTTATTAGCTGAAAACCTAAACGTGTTGGCCTGTTTGGAGGTGAAATAGAGTTACTGAGACCCCTCACGTATCAAAGGTTGGTTTGTCCGTCTTGTAAGAAAATAGACTGAATTGATATTGCAGGACTTTTAAATTAGGTATTTGAAACATAAATCAACATCTGTATTTTTACAGCGTGTAAGTTTATTTTGACTAATAGAGAACCTGTTCTCCCACGGTTAGAAAGTCTGCAACCTGCCTTAAAGTGCAATAGAAAGTCTGTCAGAACTTACGATGGTGGCTTCAGTTGAGTTCAGTACATGGCAGGTGAGATCCACTGAACACTTACAATGCTAAAGACTACATATTTCTGTTTAATAAAAAGAAATGATTATCCTACAGAAATAGGGTTTGAGAAAAAAAAGAGGGACTATAATGTCACACAGAGAATAATAGAATAATAATTGAAAAATGAGCGAAATAGAATGAGGAAAGAGATGGAGAGGAGTAATTTGGAGAATATGGCTGGATATTTACAATACTGTTGTCAGTTCACCACAGGTCCCAGTTTAGTGACTGTATGTGTACAGAGAATTGTCTGGGTACATCTTTATGTTTCCCTCACTGGAGGGAGATTGGTCATATGTGTCACTTGATAAAGAGGCCTGGGTGCTTCCAATGTGCATGCACAAATATCCTGGGGTTGCTCACATGCACATTGGAAATGCACATGAATATCTTTTGGAGAACTCTGACTGGATCCCACAAGATGCTGTGAGAACACTTTTCATTACAAGTCCATGTGCGAGGATTGATTCCAAGGAGAAATGTGCAAAACGTACATATATAAAGATTGATATTGCAAAAATCATAATTTTTTGGACTATGCAAGTGCCAGTTTTAGTATGCATTAGCTAGCTCCAGTTTAATGTTTCCTGACTACAGCCTTACAACAGTGCTACCACTGATACTACCTGTCTACTCTACACCCATGGAAAAACACAGAAATAAACAATGAATACTGTGCTGCAAACCCGCAGGCTGTCAAATCTGTATGCCCTAAGATTTTATGCCCGCCAAATGTAAGCTAAATGTATTTACATGGTATCATTTTTTAAACGAAAATTAAACAGTGTCCTTAGTCACTTCGCTTTCCAAATTATGAAAGAAAGTGCCAAGCAGACTCTAACCAATATGCAGTGGCTAAATAGAGCCCCTATTTGTACTGGAATAACACATTGATTTGTTTAATCTTTTGTAATGGCATTAGGAAACAATAAAGGAAAGAGAGAGAGGCAACCTGCTCCAAAGACAATGTCATATGGATCAGACCATAACACAGGTGTCCTAAAGGAAGTTCAGGAAGGATATGAACCCCTCATGGATGACAAAATTGCTGTGTCCATACCAAAATAATCTCTGTGTCACTTTCTAACTTGCTTCACAGAGCTACCACCTTCGACTCTAATGTGCTTCCACATTTATTTCAAAATGGACGATTTATTCATTCTAAAAACTGTTCAAAAATGTTGCCATGTAACAAAAGAAATTTTATTTAATTAGCTCTTAAAAAGACTAAAGCAGAGGGGTATATATATATATATATATATAATAACTTAGTTTTTTTAGATTAAGGAATCATACTAGTCAGTGGCACTGATAATGCATAACATACATGAACAATCAGTGCATGTACTGTATGTTTGACTTTCTAGATATGCTAGACCTGGATATCAAATGCTTTTTCAGTCTGTAGTGCTTGGTTAGACAGTCGACTTGTCAAGTGTCTGTATCTTGTAGAGAGCAGCTCATTATCCCCGCCTTAACCCAACCAAGCCAATTTATTTCAGAACTTGCCATCATCTACTTTATGTGCTATAATAAGATCCCTCTCTCTCTTCATCTCCTCTGCCCCCTCTATTACCATGCGTGCTGGGGCCAACTTTATAATGACATCAAACCACTTTGGTTGATGATGGAGGGGAAGAGATCTTCACAGGGGCGGATCCGGCTCCCAGTGCCGGTCTGTGGTTCTTTGTGCTCAATAGACCGACCCGTTCTCTTTGACATCCCACTCTCAGCGGGCGACTCAGCTACTCTTAGTCTGCAAGCTTTGATCATGTATACTACTCGCGCTCCCGCCGAGATCATCTCCTCAGGAGACCGTGACATGGCGAACCATTCCACTGGTTGTCGCAGTGCTCATAAAAAAAGATGGAGAAGATTAAACACTCCTTGTGGATGAAGGATGAATACATGTATAAATAGTATGCAGTTTTAAAAAGTCAAGTTTCCAGTAAGGCCCCAGTAATTTGCTAGCTGAATGTTTCTTGTTGGCCTTGCCTGCCTTGTAGACTTGCAAGGTCATGTGGTGCATTATTACTGTGTTCCAGAAATGATTCCGTGTTGAAAATGGAACGATCTCAATTTAAAATGTTGCTGGGCATGGCTGAATAATTCAAATTATCAGAGAAACACGTTATACCCAATGGCAGCACACATATATTACCATTGGAAAGGGGGAAAGGTATTTTATTTTAAAACCAATGTTGCGAAAGTAGATATTGGGGTTAAGTAATTGGGGTTAAATATTTGGAAGAGAATGGAAATAAACAGCAATGGGACATCAGATGGCATGCTACAGAAGAATAGCATTACAAGGAGCCAGACATTCAGGAACACTTTGCCACTTTTTCCTACATTTGTTATTGGCCTTGGTGAAAGGAAGTAAATGCTGCTGAAGGGTAGATGATGGAATATATGTTAGACTAACCTTACCTTTCCTCAGGAATGGTGTACAGATGTAGTGTCCTCCACCCTTACTATGCTGAACTGACCTTTGCCGTGTAAATGTGTAGGGTTTCAGGTATGGGAAGGTGGGACTTCCTCTTACTGGGGAATAGGCAAAGCTATCTGATCTGCAAGTGTAATATGCATAAGCTGTAGGGATGAGCAGATGCTAGCTAGTAAAGTGGGATAATTGTAGGCTAGAAGAGGTTAATCAGTCACATTGAAATAAAGCTAAATGGCTGTTGATTTAATTCATACGATAATACAGAGCTGTGGCTGAGTCCCTTCATTGTCAATCTGTATGCTCTTACATATTTGGTTGTTGGGTAAAGGATGTATGACTTAAAATCTCATACTTATTACTTGCAAGTTATCCTACAAGATTTAACCTACCAACTTCGTTACATAATAAAAAAACAGCCTTTCAAAGTCTCCAAAATCTTATTTCAGTCCAACATAATAATGCTCTTTTGAATACTCTTAGAGGCTCTACCTAAAATTTAAGGGTATCTCTAGATGTGGAGCCGTTGGTTGTTGTGCCCGCGTGGAACATCATACCTTCCTGAGAGGAATTACGACTGGCCAAACAGTAGATTTGGAGCTATTGATTGCATTGTGAGATTTGCTAGGATTTTGGATGTAGACTGCCTTTTGTTGGTGGGATGTGTCTGATATGTTCATAGACATTTTCCTTTTATAATGACACAAGATCAGAATGGGCAGTATTGGAGACTTAAATCATGCCTGTTCTCTGTGTAGCTGGTCTCCCACACTACTTGCAATATAAATTATATACCCCTGGTATGTTAAAGAAAAACAATATATTAATTTAGTTATTAAATCTAAAAAAAATGATTCTAATTTATTTTATTTTACTTGTTTGTTTGTTCTTTTTATTTCTTTAAAGTCAAACTATAATGGGGAAAAACATATGTCAAGTTGAGTTTTAATGCAGTGTCATTAAACTATTGTGAAGTGTGTGTTGCCAATTTTAAATGAAAGTGCTATCCAGAACTGCATTTGATATAGTAAGACATTTCCTCTTATATCTCTCAGAAGAGACTAAAGCATGCTACTGCAAACTGTTCTTTTGGCCCACAGGGTCATCGAGTTTCAAAAGTCAGTCTTACATTAAGAGAGCTTCTAGATTGACAACTTCGATGGAGCTTAGTGTGAACAGATCCAGTCAACTGGGACCAGAACTTGGAACTTCAACACATATTACATAGTTCTTCATTCAGTAATGGAATTTGGTCTCTGTGGACTGGTCAAATGGGAATTCACTAAACATCCAGGTATTGTGCCATTCTCATGACATCGATTTAACCAAATGTGAGATGATGATGGATATACCCACGTATTACATACAATGGAAAAACTCTGCAGCTTTAATACAAAAAACAAATGAATTCTTGTGGATTAAGCAGACAGCTATGTATTTTACTGTTTTTTTCTTTTACTTTATATCATATATTTTGTTGCTGCTGTTTAATGTTTTTTCTTCTTACTGACCCACATGTCTGCTGTTCATCAGGATAGTGAAAAATAACATGTTTTAAGATATGATTACCATACACAGGTTAATTCAAGGTTAACACAAAAACATTCCTGGAATATCTTCATACATAGATCTTTAGAGACCACATTGGGCATCTTTTCATGTTATTAATGGAAGCTAGATTTTATGTTGAGGAATCAGATTTTTGTTGGTAAATTCCACAAAAAAAAAAAAAAAACCAGGAGCTTATGCCATTGTAAAATAAAAAAATAAAATTATAAAAAAATATTATTGTAGCATTCCAAAGATATAAAATGTAAACTTCTAAAACTATGACAAAAAAAAAGAGATCATTTTACGTGTTTCACATTCTAGTCATTGCAGTGAAGATGTATAATACAGTGCTTTGGTTGATAAAAAAAAAACAACTATAGGAAATGCATTCATATGGAACAACTGCAGTTGAGAAGCAGATACATTTGAAAAGAGTATCATTGGATTTTTGCCTTCATCACCTGAACCAACAAATAGGGATGATCAGGTTTAACATAATGGATGGGTGTCTCCCCCCCCCCCCCCCCCTTCCTTTTTTTACAACCTCTGGCAACTATGGATAAACAATCCCACTAATATTTTGAAAACATTTGTAAACTAGATAATAGAAACACCTCCTAAAATACAAGATACAACAAGATAATAATAATAATAATGATAATGATAATAGAGGATAACAACACAATGAAAGATAAGATTGTAGGATTTAGCTTTTTCTGAAAGATACCCAACTTTTACTTACATTTATAAAATACTGGATTATATAGCAGCATTGTCATTTTAGAAATGCAGTGTGTTTAATAATACAAACATTAAAAATAGTATGCATTCGAACGGTGCCTTACATCCAATCCTAACTCTGCAGTTTGTGATATTTTTCTGTGTTCTCCTTTAAAAAAGAAAATCGTGTAATAGCTGCTAGCTTGTATAAAAAGTGTCAGTTGTAATGACAGAGGTTTGTATTTCACTTATTCTTGACTTTGTACATGTCTATGCAGATTATTATAAAATACAATCAATTACACTTTTTCATGTGTGTGGTGTAGAGAGCAAGTGAACACATAAAGCCAAATAATAATGCCATAACACTATGACTAGATGATATTGCGCTTCATCTATTCAATATGTTTCCAGATAATGTATTCATGTTAAACTAGCAGTGCATGCATTACTGTGATATAATACTCTATAGCTGCATTTTTTTATGTCAGTGGATGAGTCTTGGCAAGCAGATGGGAATAAGGGCTGTATATATGTAACCTTTGAGTTGCTTGCTGGAAAACAAGAATCTCAGGCTAAGAACATGCTTGAAATAATGCAACAGTGTTTTGTTTTTTTTTTAAGTTTCTGGAGACAGAGCATGGTTTGAACACCCGCCACGTATTTTACAATCCACAGAATCTATCATTTTAATGGTTTGCTGAAAACCACAGAAAAAAAATCTAACTTCAAAGTAGAGTTAGGTTCAAAGGTCACTGTACTAAAAAAAAAAAAAGTGCTAAAAGACAGGTTGATTCTCTACACTAGGCAAACTGGGAATTAGGAAAGTGGTGCGAAAATAAATGCTGTGGCATCACCAACCACTAGTAAAAGGTTTAAGTCAATACTTTCAGTGGCACAATTCTTTATTTTTCACTTGAGCTAAGAGGGACATCAAAAGAGGAAAAATAAACAGTCCATAAATCCTTCCTAAATGGAGATTATTTGATAGGTTAGTGGTAATGTGAATTTCACTGTGACAATATGGCTGGGCAAAGTTTACAAATCGCCACCATGTCACTGGAAAACTCTTTATTTTTAACTAGTCTTTTTCTACTGTAATCATGTAAAAAAAGATTGCCTCTAAAAAGTTTCATAGGCACATACTCTGGAGTAGCTATAGAAAAAATGGTAAGGGTCTACTCAATAAAGAGAGAGTTGCAGGGAATTGAGATGAGAATTTCAAACTTAAGGCCAAGGTAGATGAGTTGTAAAAATGTTCGCATTCAGCTGTATCAGTGAATTTTTCCAACTCGACTACATTGGCCCAAAGCTTGAAAGAGTAGATCCTTTACTCTTATTTTCTCTATTCAACCATCAATAGGAGTATCAGATCATAATAATTGATTACATCATGCTACTTAATAAATATCATTCATCTCATACTGGAAAGAGACTATTACATATGACAAAATCGGTATAAATTCATATGCAAATTGTTGTACCAGCATAAAGCTGTGGCTGTGAGAAAAAATAGGGACTGTTTGCGGGAATCTAACAGTTGGCAAGTATGTGTTATTAAGAGTATGTTACTCTTTAACATAATTGCTACTGACCCAGGAATAATTTCCAGTGTCCTTGTCACTTGCAGATACATTTTAGTCTGCCTGTTTTATTAAAAATTGCTTTGAGCAATGAAAATGCAAATGTCCTTTATACAGATAAAAAAAGAACATTTTTAGCTAATTTTAAACATTCCACAAGGGATTTTTTGCATTTAAGTCAGTTCATAATCTAATCATTATAGGTGACGGTCGGTTGTTATCTGTTGTCTGTGTAGTATACAAACTGCAGGGCCTTGTTCCTAGATAAGTAAAGCACTGTCATGATCCTGTATGCCGTGGTTTTGCTACATAGTATTCTGAATTGTGTTATGCTAACCAGTAGATGTCCCTATTGTTTGCATCCAGCGTGATTGCTCTCGACAGCTCTGCGATTCTGTACCTTGTCTGCTGGTGAGAATTGAGTCTGTGTGTGTCAGAAAGAGAAGGCTGGGAACTCTCTGTTATTTCTAAAGGGAATTGTTCATATGGATTTTTTCCTACTCTTGCTGATGGTGTAAACTTTAATCATCGAAACACATAAACAGACACTACAAATCTGAAACAGATCTTAACAGTCTTTTCCCACTAGAAACTTTGTAACTCAGCTGAGGTGTGATAACAGGAAAATGAAATTATCCATGATACGAATTGAAACACATCACCAAATCATCTTCAATTATTGGACCGGCGAACTTCTAAATTGGTTTGACTCCCTTTGGGTTCATTGGGAGTGTCAAGTTGTATCCATTATTAGAGACACATGTTAAGTTTACTTACACTTTATTTAACTCTTACCATTATTTCACCATTATTATTATTATTATTATTATTATACAATTTTTTATATATTGACATGACGCTTAATAAGATGCTTTGGGTGTGATAGAAATAGATAGACCTGGTACATAATTGGGGACAAGGCCCTGCCTGGAAGTGTACAATCTAAAGTGAACATATGGAATGCAAGGTACAGCAGAAGAATCAGAGATAGATAATGTGGTCTGTGAAGATGGAAATTAGTAGTTATAGCGAGTTGAGTAAGTTATAGGCTTTTTTCTTAAAGAAAGAGAGCTGGAGGTTCCAAGCACACAATGTCCCTGCCAAGGTTTCAGACTCCCTTACACTGTCCACTTTCCAAATACCTGTTTATATTTTGGGCCACTTTTGCTCAAAATCCACTATTATATAATAATTTTAAAACCCCATGAAGTCTTTTAATCTTTTTTTTTTTCAGAGCATTGTGAGAGAAGTGGTACCAATGACTATGGAACTCTGTCAATTAAATGCAGCTCTGTTTTTACCCTACCTTTCAACAACTACAGAGATAAGGTAGATGTTATTTCTTATCTTGGGCTTCTTTTCCTTTTTCACTGGGCAAGCCTTCAATAAAGTTTTATAGAGTGACATTCTTTAAAGCACATTTATTTAGCAGTTAGAAAAGATAATGATCCAAAAAAAAGCAATCATGAAAAATATATTAATGATCATTGCCATCCAGCCCCATCCCCTCGAAAAGAAAAATACCAAAGCCTGGGGCTTGTAAAATTACTCCCAACTCTCTAACTGTAGCTGGGGCAGACATGTAGCCCCTATCAATACACAAAATTACCCTGGTTCCCTAATTAAAAAACGGCCTTGGGCTGGCAAAATAACCCTATTCCCCAATTAATAAATGGGACCAGGGACTAGAAAAATACCTCTGACTCCAACCTATTATTAAATGTAGCCAGCTACTGCCAAAATGCCCCTTACCCCTGAAATGAATAAACAGGGCCATGGGCTGGCAAAATGCCCACCCGTCATAAGTAATAAACAAGACCAGCGACTGCCAAAATGCCCACCCCTCTATAATTATTAAATGGGGCAAAGGGCTGGAAAAATGTCCCTGGAAATGTCCCAACAGGACATAAAACCAATTACTTAGTATCTCATAATAATTTTATTGTAACAATTCAACACAAATAAAAACCACTGATCCCATGCTAAAATTTAAGGATATTCATGAATTACGGTGTCATTATACCAAAAAGCAGTGAATTTATTTTTACATAAGTTGCAATATTGCTATAAAAGAAATGAACAATTAATATGCAATAAAATTGCAAATAAACGACACTACAAGGTTTATACTGCATTCAGTTATGTTTTTTATTGGAAAAATACAGTGGGATCTATTCACTAAACAGTGAACTCCAATATAGCTACGTTGTCCTCAACTGAACATTTTGACTGTAGGTACTTTGACAAGGCCCTTTGTACCTTAGGTACCACTTGGTTTAAAAATTATTGCAAAATAGCAATTGGACCAATTCCATGCAGAAACAATGGGTTAATAATTAATAAATAAATTGGTGCCGATTAGCGGAAACTGTAGAAATACATAGTTATCATCCCCAATACTACTTGGGCATAAAAAGTACTAAGAAATCATTTGAATCAAAGGATTTGTTTTTTACTTACTTTATTAGAATATACATTATATTTATGTCCCATTTTCTATCCACCAAGTCTAAACTGATATTAACCTTGTTTACTTAAGAAACCCATAACCAATGTAGCAAAAGTTAAAACATAAGTTTGTTATATTTGATGCAGATGCTAAAAGGCAGGACATTAATTAGTTCAGGGGCCACACAGTGTATAGATACAAGTCTGATGCATATCCCCCTATGTGGATGTGCGTGGGTGTAATAAAGATATTAACAGGATGGAATTTTTCAGCTCTCCCCCCAGGGTGTCTGCCTTAGAGAGAAAGAGATGAATTTTAATAACAGATGCCTTAAAAACTGATAGTGGTATCACAAGGTCATAATTCATTGTGTCACCTCATGCAGGCTCTGACTTTTTCACTCTACCTCCAGGCAGCTTCCATTTAGTTGTGACCCTTTCCTCTAGACACCGAGAAGACGATAGAAGGAAAACAGAGGGAATCGGTTTATATAAACCTGTGTGCATACATTACCCGGCCTTTTATTATTTTACACTACATAATACAATTATACCATAAAAAAGAGTGTTACAGACATAACCCGCGAAGACTATGTGCGGAGACGGCTTGAAACAGGAAATCACAAACACTGAATTTAGAGGCCAACACGATTTACGTGACACAGAGGGATGACAATGGACTTGAATAGATAACAACCGTAGGAAACAAATTCCGCGATCTGACGCATGTTGCTGATACGCACTTTCCTCATGGTGTTGATTTTTCAAAGCCCCACCATTATTTAAATAGGCAAAACAAAACGATTGCTGTGCACAGTTTGATAAAGGAAAACAGCATTGTTAACCCCTGTGGTAATAAAATGCAAAGAAATGTATTGCCTTCTCTTGTATGAGGAAGAGTGTTGAGAACACACCAATATTGATCGACTGGCTATCACGTTAATATGGGCAATTTCAGCGGACAAGGGATTGTGGGAAATAAATGACAACATTTAAAAGAAGTGTTAAAGGAAAACATAGGTGTTCATAATCACTGTATAATTAGTTAATTTGACAAGATTGTTGTTAAAGCCTTGAGGTGGAGTTTTACTGATTACTTTTCCATAAATGGCACATTAATAAGTATAGGTCATTCCGACTATTGTCCTTCTAGTGTGTATTTCAGTTAACCACACTTGTGCTTATTGGGATCAGTTTGAGTTTATTTACTAAACAGTGAACTATAGTGATTTGACAACCAAGTTACAAGATGGGTGACGACAATTCTTCCAGTTCAGCCTAATTGGTCTGTGATTTGCAAAACAGTCTTCAATTCACCACTTAGTGAATAAATATTTCTAGTATGAAGCAAAACTGGGCAAAAATATAGTGTATATATATATATATAGGCCTCACTGAATAGAGCTCATCTTCGGCCTGCGCACATAGATTATGAATATGGCGGGAACCAAAGAGCACAGAATAACAATGCCTATTCTAAGTTACTTAATATGAATATGAAACAGCAGAGATAAAGACATCATTGTAACAATTCAATAGTAAAATGGAGCATCAGGCTGCTTTATTTGTTAGATAGAACAGTGATTTGCAAGGAATAGAACAGGGTGAAGTCACCTTTATCCTTTTGGTATTTTGTCCTTCTCAGGGTCGTTAAGCAGCAGCCATTCAGTGGCGAGCTGCTGGCCCTGCAGTCGCAATGTTGTCTGCCTCCAGTGGAGATGATACCATACTCTCAATACAGAGCTCCCTCCAGGAGATGCAGCATTCACTCTGTGTGGCCTGAGTCTCGAGGACAGTAGCGTCTGAATGGGAATTCTCAGCTGCTTAACATTATGGAGCATTGAGCAACACAATCCTGGTATACTATCCAGCTGTACCACCATACAATCCTGCCTCAAAAAAGACATTTAAAGCACAGGCTTCTATGAGGCAGGATGTCCTGCATAACATGCTTTGCTTACCTGTTTAAAAGCGTAGGCGTTAAATATTTCTATACTGGATCTTTCAGGTGATTTTCTCTAGAAAGTGTAAATAATACTTATTTGTGTAAATAACACTGTTATCCTTTGCTTTTCAAATGAAGGTGATCACATTAAAGGACAACTGTCAACAATTAAATATGTGTAATTTAAAGATTTCATCAAGTGTAGGTATTTTAAATAGAAATGTTTTAGTGAAAGATTACAAATAAACCACTTTATTGAACCACCACTGCTTGGGCTACCATTTTGTTTTTAGAATCTTGTGTCTGTTGGATCACATCTTCCTTCATCAGTCCTAAGATGTCAGCCCCCTGATTTAGCTGTACAAGCAAAGAGGTGCTTTATTTGTATTCCTTCAGTAAAACATGTCTATTTAAAATAATTCTCAATTGTTTCCCAGACTGGTCTGTTTTTTTTTTTTGTTTTTTTTTTGCTATCTGGGGCTGTAGCTTCACAATGTGACCAGCATCATAGGAGTCATAGTCCCATGCTAACCTTTCACATGCTCTTGACAGTAAGTTTCTGACATTGGAGAGAGCTACGTTTCTGAAATTCTCTCATTCTCTACCCGTGAGCAACAGATGGGCATCGTGGTTGTATCTTGGGCCACTAACTTGTGTTCACTCCCCAGACCAAAAGTTCCCAGACCTCCCCTGAACTCATGGGGAATATAGTCCATTTGAAAATATTTATTGCATGGCTGCATGTGCTTTTTGGGGAAGTCTGGTCTCATTATTGTAAATAGATATCTGTAGTGGAAATAATGTGATTTCCTAAATTCCAAGTTAGAAACTGCTTTCAGATGGGAATAGCAAAAGGAAGATGTTTTATATCGTGTTAACATCTCTTAAAGTGATACCAGTGCTCTCAAAATGGGACACAACGTATTACAGACAGCAATGGGTTAATAGGCAAGGGGTCACATGTTAATTCAATGCAGACAATGTGGTATGGTTCGTTTTAACCATGCGTTTTTTAACCATGCGGCTGCTGCTCTGGCTTATAGCACTCACCTAGAAAAGAAGGGAATAAACTTACTAATTCATTCCACTGACAGCGTGCAGACTAGCAAGATGTCATGTGCTGTGGTGTGCCCAGACTTCTAATCTGAGATGGAGCCAGCTCACACATTCCATTTATTGCAATGAACAAAGAATAAACAATTAGTCAGACATTCTGTCTAACAGGCCTACCAGACACCTGCCAAATCTTCCACTTCTGCAAAATGACAATCGCTACATTATGTATGTATCAAACGTACTAACATGGTGTGGATGAAATGGTACAATGTATGAGATGTATGTCCATTCACACATTTATGTCATCTTAAAATGTGCTCCTATTTATTTCCAATAATGCTATCTTTCTTCATCTTCTATCAGTCATCGCTTCTTTTCCCATTATGTCTAAATATACATGTGTTATATTAATAAGCATTTACTGACAGGCATGTAACATTTTTTGCATCCATATCAATGTATTTCCTTAAAAATAGGACACATGCTTGACCAAGGTACTGGTCCTATCACATATTATTAATGTTTATTTTTACAGAGCCAACAAGTTACGCAGCGCTTGGTTCAGAATTTAAAGTGGTGTGATAAATGCAATTGGGTGAACAAGGACCGACCAATGGATATATGGTACTACAGAGAAAGAGAGAGAACCCTACTTGCAGGATAGCAGGGAATTGAGAATGTAATTTCAAACTTAAAGATAAAGTAGCTAAGTTAGAAATAATTACTTCCATACACTCTATTAAATTCTGAACCAAGAGCTGGTGACTCTACAAAGTAGCCGAGTTATAAAAAGTCTCCCATTCAATTTGGCCATATTGGCTATGTTGGCCAAACGTTTCAAATTCCACCCTTAATTAATAAAGCTCAGCGTGTTAGGAAAGGCAGGGAAGAACAGTGGTGCCTGTCTGGTATTGGCGCACTATAACAATATATACAGGTGAACGCTATATTCTTGTGCATTCTAGATGAATGAGTTATAAAGCCTCTTTTATAAGGTGAAGAGTTTTGAGGAATGTGTTCAGCATTAAGACTATGGAAAAGAGCTAGAAATGTAGTAGCCGCTCGTGTGTTTACATACATGAGGGGGAAGAGATGACGAGAGTGGAGAAAAGATTTAGACCATGTGAAGAACACAGCAGTCGTGTAAAGCAGAACTTAGTGACAGGGGTGGCAATGTCTGAAGGGGAAGCAGTATTTTGTAGTGAGTGTGGTGAAGAGAGTTGAGTCAGGGTAATGCCATCAAGGAGAAGGTTAGTCCAAATGGGAAATAGTTTTACACGTAGGTGACATTGGATTGCCAAATTAATCAAAGGGACTCTTGTCAACCTAAACTGTGGTTATACCGTGAATGTAGAGGATGAAAAAAATGATAGAAAATTATCTATACATGATTTAGCAAAATTGCAGTAAATTCATAAAACAAAAGAAACATATTTTAACTATGCCTGTGGTGTCTCCTTTTTATGACATCACCTGTGGCTTGATATGCAAATGTGTAATTGTAATGTGCAAATGTGTAATGTGTAATTTGCATATCAAGCCACAAGTAGTTATAAACACCACAGACACATTTAAAACATATTTCTCTTAATTTATGTATTTGCTGTGATTTTTCATACAAAAAGTATAGTTCATTTGTTATCATTTTCTATTCTCTACATCCACAGCATGTTTAGCTTGACAGACTGCCCTCTAGTTACATATTAAAGATAAGAGGTGGAAAGTGAAAAATAGTCCACTCTTGTGGGATTCCAACATAGAAAAGACATTATACCAAAAAGAATTCCTATATGTTAAAATATATTTATACTATGTCATGTACATAAAAATACAATAATTTAGTTTATATACCCGTCTTGATGATATGCCAAACACTGACACATTGTATGGTGTAATAGCCACATATAAGATATAGATGTCCAAACACACAACTTTATCAAGAAAAGCACCATTCTTTTTGATTAATCCACTTTAATAATAAAAAATGACATATAGAGTAACATTTTAGCATGGTATGGAAAGATGCCCTATTTTCTTGCTCTTTTTGGGAGTGGGTTCAGGATTATATGTTTACATGATGTTAACACTACCACAGTGCAGGTCAGTATAATGTTGATGTAGATCTACTTATTAGAAATAAAATCCATAAAAATAACAGTTTTTCATGGGAAAACTAATAAGATGAGAGGAAATTCAGAGTTGAATAAGAATATAATAATTTCATATTTAAGCTGACACTATTAATATGTATTTAATATATTTTTCAAAACTTGGCTTTTTCATTCTTTCTCCTGGGGATTGATCCTCCCTTATCTATGATGATGATTTCAGTGTATGCCAAAAAACATTTATCATTTAATAAAATGTCTGCCTATCTTGCAAGGCCTAGGGTCCCTGTCTCCTTTGATGGGCTTTTACAGAATTTTGACTCGTTTTGCACCGAGATATTGCGTTTAACATTTGTAAATGTACCTTATTATAGTTAAAACTAATTTTATGATGTTAAAGTGTTATTGCACACAGGGTACAACAGAAAATATAGCAAACAATACTTTACACTGCAGACCATATCCTTGATGTGGTGATCATTGGCTTATAGTGCTGACATACTTCAATGTAGGTTTGCCAACTAAAAGGAAAAAAATTTGCTTAAGGCCAATGTTAAGTCTGTGGAAGCAATAGCATGGGCAGTATTTTTTTGGGAAAAAAAAAACATAGCAAACGTTAACTCCACATAAAAGTTCTTGTTGTTCTTTAGCTGTATTTACCAGAACAATATTTATACAAGTCTGTGGTGTCTCTTGTTTTTGACATTACCTGTGATTTGATGCGTAATATGTAATATGTAATTGTAATGTGCAATTTGCATGTCAAGTCACAAGTGAGATCCTAAGTAAAAGACACCAAAGACATGTTTAAAACATATATTTCTATTATTTTATGCAGGAGATACCACAGACATATTTAGAACATATATTTTTTATGTATTTTTTGTTCTTTTTACAGGTCACCCATATCCAATATACTGCTTGTGATGACATTATATTTCAGGAAACAGTCTATGTAAAAGAGAATAAATGCATTAGTGCATGATAAATAAACCAGCTGCCATATTGCTGAAGCAAAGGGGGGTGTGATATCGATATTTTCTATAAATAGCCCTGTTTCTTGTTCAATATTTCATTATATTCCTACAATGTTTTTCAATGGCTTATAATAATGGCTTATATATAGTCATTATAATGGTCGACTATGCCACAGGACACAGGAGTAATACCACAATCGATGATACGTTGTTGTCACACTTTCCTCTGTTTAACAAGAAAATCGAGCAATCTGGTTTATGTATTGTAATCTGTTTATTAGGGAGCCAATTTTGTAATACCCAGTCATAAAACAAAGATTCCTTTCCGTAACTGATGTACCATAATTATTCTCACGGGTTCCATAGGTCTATTTATTGTTTATAACTTTACTATGACTATATATAATGATTTAAAGCAATTTAGTGGACGTATCCATGCATTTCCTTAAAATGTCCAGTAGAGGGTGCCTAAGTTACACGATAAGGTTTAAACAGATTAAAAAATGCTTCAGAATCAACATGCTCCTGGAGACTGAGCGGTATTCACTAAGCTGCATTCTATCGTTGTATTCCTTTGTGACTATAGAATACATTATCATCTTACGTCTTTAAAACATTTACCTAACAATGGCTATTAATTATTAACCCTCTCAATGCCAAAGTAACGCAAGGGATTCCCAATTTCTTTCCATTCAATTACCCAGAAGTAATCATTATTTTATGTGTCATTGTTTTATAAAGTGACCACATCACTGTTTCTAGAGAAGAAAAAAAAAAGGGAATGGAGAGTACTACCCTAAAACTGAATATGTCATAACAATGTAAGATGTGCTGCTAAAGTGCATATACAATTCACAGAAATAGCAATCCACAAACAAACATAGCAGATACTTTTAAAATCCACAGTTTCACAACACTATTTAAAAGCAAAAAAGATAAAAAAAAAAAAAAAAGAGAGATTAAAATATATAATAAATAAATATTTAATAAAATGCATCATATCAAATAAAGAACAAAGACTTTACTGATTACATTTCCGAATCATGTATTTTTTTTAAGTAAGTGTCCCGGAAAAAAATGGGCACGTGGTCACCTTAATTAATGATATGTGATGTGTAGTAGTAAAAATGTACTTCATAACTGAAAAAGTTGAAACACTGTAAAACTATTTCAGGAAAAACTGTATTCCAATGCAATTGTCTTATCAAGTCTATTTTTTTTTTTTCTTCAGAAACATGCAAAATCCTATTTTTGTTTTGGTTTCTGCTGTGTTTGGTAATGATTATGTGTTCCTGTGTATATGTTTCTGTCATCTTGTTCCACTGATTAATTCATCTCAGGAAGCAGATTTCCTTTCGAAAAGGAAAAAGATCATTGGGCTAGCAGGGAAAAAGAGAGAATCATGTTACTCAATAATATACAATTAGTAAAGTGGAAATTATCTGTGCTCCAAACACATTTCTGATCTCTGCAGTGCATTCTGGATCAGCCTAACTGAACTTTACAGATATAACTGAGGGAATGAATCTGACATCCACAAGCCTGCAGGTGAATAACTGTAAACCTAGATCTCTATGAAATTAGAGCTACAGTTAGGGTTACCCAATCAACCATTTTGTCCTGGACGCTTATAGGGTTTAGATGCTGCCCTGTAGTATGTATAATTCAGATATTTTCTGAAGAAAACCAATTAATAATACTTGATTCATTAATTGATTAATTCAGGATACATATCAAATCTGAATACTTTAGGGCTGCATGTAAAACCCTTGTTACACTATATTTCAAAAAAACTATTTGTATACTTATAGAAATAAATTAAGAAAACAAAACTGTTATTTACTGTAATGTATTTTAAAAGTTATTGTTAAAGTAACTAGATCAGCACTATTTAATAATAAAAAATTGAAGGATAAATTGTTAGAACCTTTGTGTGTGTGTGTGTGTGTGTGTGTATGTGTGTATATATATATATAGATATATATATATATATATAGATATATATATATATATATATATAGATATATAGATATATATTTAAATACACACATACATGTCCATAAAGTGTACATATTTAAATATATACATATTTTTGTATATATATTTATGATATAATATATAATATATATATATATTATTCACACACATTACGGCAGGTGTGTAAATTTAAGCACCTAGCCATGCAGTCTGCAATTACAAACATTTGTGAAAAATGGGTTGTTCTGAAGAGCTCAGTGAATTCAAGCGTGGTACTGTGATAAGATGCCACCTTTTTTAACTTCTACTTATGTTAATAAAAGCACAACAACTGTGTGCATTCGTGTCTCACAACACTAATGCAATGCCAAGCATCGGATTGAGAGGTGTAACACTGTCACTGGACGTGTTCTGTGGAGTAACGTAGCACGCTTTACTGTTTCGCAGTCTCACGGGCGAGTGTTCGTTTGGTGGGATGCCAGGAGGACGTTACCTGCCTGACTGCATTGGGCTTAGCCCCTTACTTCCAGTGCAGGGAAATCTTAATGCTTCAGCATACCAAGACATTTTGGACAAATATAGTTTTTATTTATATAATGCTACGTAGCACTAGGTACAGAGCATAGAGGGGAACTACTAACTAAGTTAGCTGAACAAGAACAGACTGATACATGAGGTAGAGAGCACTGCTTGCAATGCTATGTTTCCAACGTTGTGGGAACAGCTTTGGGTAGACTCTTTTCTATTCCAGCGTGACTGTGTCCCAGTGCACAAAGCATGGTTCATGAGTTGGATGAGATGGTGTGGAAGAACTTGACTGGCCCGCACAGAGCCCTGACCGCCAACCTCTGGGACAAACTGGGACAGAGACTTCCAACATCAGTGCCTGACCTCACAAATATTCTACTGGATGGTATGAATGGGTTTCAGTTCCCACAGAAACACTCCAAACTTGTGTGGGAAGCAATTCCAAAAGAGAGGAAGCTGTTATAGTTGCAAGGGATCAACTACATATTAATGTCCATATATTTAGAATTTTGAAATGCAAAGTCATAAATATCCCTGTTGGTCAGGTATCCCAATACTTGTGCCCATATAGTGTATAAATACAAGGCATCCATGATATTATATTGATAATATAATGATAACTAGACAAATATATATATATATATATATATATATATATATATATATATATATATATACACAACAGCAATACAGGAAATGGTCAGAATTTTCATAGAGAAATAATATTCGGGCGATGTATAAAAGTGGTGCACTTAGAAACAATGTACCAATGAAATCTCTGATTCCATGTATAATGATAACTCCTATAGTCAGAGGTTTGCACTACATGGTCCCAAAAATTTGGGTTGCTCCGCCCCTCTTAGTGTTGGCGCAACCTATGTATAATAGAAAAAAAATTGGTAAATGTTTGAAGTAGTGACAAGTTTTCTGACAAAAAATTACAGGTGATCCTGCTTACACCATAGACTTAACATTTGCCTCAAGCCAATTTTTGTTTTACTGGTTCTAAATCTACATATATGTGATCTTAATTGCTTGACACGTTGAGCAATGAGCATGATAATTTGTACAAATGTATGTGCGCATATAACGAACATTATTTGCCTTTTACCTCTATAGTAGTTACTTTTATACATGGACCCCTATTTTTTACATAGCCTTAACCCTAATCCCTTGCAGTGGTGATACTACTGGACACTGTTTGAAATATTTACATATGTTCAAAAATGATCTAATAATTCTTGTTGAATATTCAATAGGAACTAATCTTGTAACTGAGATTGTGTGTGCTAGAAAAGCTGCATTTTAAAAGCATTTTATCAAATTGTTTTATTTTTAGTTACTTGCTCTTTTCTTCTTTGATACTTGACAGTTGAAATGATCTTTTGGTGAACTGCAAAACTGCATTCACTGAACTGTCTTCAGTGTATAGAATTAATAACCAGATGTTTGATGTGTGACAGTCCCATATAGCATTAGAATGCATAGCTGGAGCCTTGGACCGAAACATCCTTGTATAATCCAGGGACAAAAAAATCTGAAATCAGAACACAGCAATTCTGATTCTAAGTCTTGTAGTAGAAGGGGACATTTTTCTGACTGAGGTAAAAAAAAAAAATGTCAAGTAATAAATTTGTTTATAAACCCTGGTACTTTCTACCACATTTTTGATGACCTGGTTTATATAGTACTTTCTCCCCATTCACTTCCTTCATTAATTAGTATCCTTATCTGATTTAAGTTTATGTGCCTTGACCAATTCATAAAAATCATCATGTGGCATTTGCAACAACAGAAAAAATAAGATTAGATGGATATTTCAGAGGCAGAATAACTTGAACATTTTCTAAACAACCTTTTTGCAAATAAATGAATACATTTAACAAGCTACAACTCTCAAATGGGGGTATTCACTAAAAGGTGTGAGATGAGGCGAGATGAACATCTCATTAATTTATCTATACATTGTGCAGGCACAAACATTGTGAGTTTCCCCTGCTAATCTTCAGACTAATGCTCTGACACACTAGTAAGGCCTGTTAGACTGAGAGTCTGATAGATCCTACTCAATTGGACATAATTTAGGAAGAACATCTCTACTGCTTGGCTTCTCCCCCACATATACTAGTGATATCTTCTAAAAGAAAGAAAAAAAGATTGTAAATGTTATTAAATCCTTACCTCTGGGCCAGCTTATTAATAGTTTTAATATGTGTTATGCCATCTATAAAAAACTATAGATATAGTTTGTTTGCCAAATATTATCCAATTGTCAGGGAACATCCTGGTGGCCTCACATCTAAGTGTGTTGTTTGTCTAACTCGTTGGTGAAACTCAAGTTGCTTCTAAAGTCCCATGCTGGATTCCATTGCAATTGGTTTCTGATATCTCACTTTCTGTAGTGAAATGGGTATTACATGTGATAAATCTATATGCATATTATAACCATGCAACTTGACCATTTGAGATGAGTTCTAACAATCTTTTTGCAACACACTGAATTTATACTCTGCATTAATTTAAAAAAAAACTTATTGTTTTAAGTAGTCAAAATATTAACATTACAACAGGATCATATGTCATTATCATATTCCTGCAAAGTGTTCGAGAGCCATAATTCAATCGCTCTATGCAGTTTTATGGCATCAAAAATGACATCCCCAATTCATTTCCATTAGCTCTCTTAAGATTATAGAAGGTGATTTGTGATGCAATGATAAGGCAGAAAGAGCATGAGTTATTGTTCTCAATTATGGATGGCAGGATTTGTTAATTATGGACCAGTCACTTTCATTTCTACGTCACTCCCTCCAATAACTCCAGACATTTCTCTTTTTGATATCTTAACAAATAGGATTTTTAATTCTCATGCAATAATGAACATGCTAGCAATATTGGATGTCATGACAGCAAATAAATTGTTATGTTAAGATATGTTTTGTGAGCATTTTTTCTCCATTTGGGAATCCCTGATTAAATGAATAATGATATGCGGCAACAAATAACGCAGCCTCTTCCTGCAATTCCTGCATGAATAACAATATTGCTGTGATTGGTTGTGCCAGTTAAGAATGAGCAGCAGTATATACTAGACATGTGCAAAACTAAAATTTTCGTTTAGTTTTCGTCCATTCGGAAGAAAATGTTATTTATTTCATCTAAAACAAATTTTGTTCATTACTGCATTCGTTTCAGACGAAATTCGTTCATTATTTTCGTTTTGTTTTATTTATTATTGGCTTTCTATAAACCGAACGAGAGCCCCCGTTCATAAGAATTTCTTATGAATGGGGCCCTCGTTCAGTTTATAGAAAGGCAATATTATTACACGTATTCTATAAGCCGAAAGTCTATAAACCGAAGGTCGTTCGGTTTATAAACTTTCGGTTTTTAGAATAGCATAGAATTACATGTATTCTATAAACCGAACGACCTTCGGTTTATAGACTTTCGGCTTATAGAATACATGTAATACTATTGGCTTTCTATAAACCGAACTAGAGTCCCTATTCATACGAATAGGTCAATTGACTCTATTTCGGTTTATAGAATAGCATTGTAATGCTATTGGTATTCTATAAACCGACTCTATTTTGGTTTATAGCATGCCAATAGCACGAATGGACAAATGATTTTCGTTTACTAACCATTCGTTCATTCGTCTTTCGTTAGTTTAGCATTTTCATTATTCGTTTTTCGGAAGAAAACGAATGCACATGTCTAGTATATACACTACCATTCAAAAGTTTGGGGTCAATTAGAAATGTCTTTGTTTTCCATGAAAACATACATCAAATAAATATATATTCAAGATGTTGACAAGGTTAGAAATTGTGATTTTTTTTATTTAAATAATAATTGTGTCCTTTAAACTTGCTTTGTGGAAGATTAGTAAATATGCAGCAATTACAGCTTTGGAGACCTTTGGCTTTCTAGTTGTCAGTTTGTTGCGGTAATCTGAAGACATTTCACTCCATGCTCCCTGAAGCACCTACCACAAATTGGATTTTCTTGCTGGGCACTTCTTTCATATCATTCAGTAAGCTGCTTCCACATCAGCTCAGTCAGGTTGAGATCTAGTGACTGGGCAGTCCACTCCATTATACACACAATTTCAGCTGAATGTTTCATCCCTAAATAATACTTGCATTGTTTGGATATTTGGGTCATTGTCCTTTTGTAGAATGAAACTGGCTCAAGTGCCGTCCACAGTGTATGGCATGGCGTTGCAAAATAGCATGAAAGAAACATTTAAACATAGAATGTGTCGGCAGATAAGAACCATTCGGCCCATCTAGTCTGCCCAATTTTCTAAATATTTTAATTAGCTCCCAGTTCCAAATCTTATATCTAGAATAGCGTTGTGCCTTTCCCATGTATGCTTAAAATCCTTCATTGTGTTTACCTCTACCACTTCTGTTGGAAGCCTATTCCATACATCCACTAACCTCTCAGTAAAGTAATAATTCCCCTCTAATTTAAGACTATGTCCTCTAGTTGTGGTAGTTTTTCTTCTTTTAAATATACTCTCTTCCTTTACTGTGTTGATTCCCTTTATGTATTTAAATGTTTCTATCATATCCCCCCTGTTACTTCTTTCCTCAAAGCTATACATGCTTCAACCCATGAACCAGTTTAGTATCATTTTCTGAACTTTCTCCAAAATATGAATATCCTTCTTGAGATACGGTCTGTGTTGTTTTGCCCATCTTAATCTTTTCTTTGCATTAGCCAGTCTGAGATATGTTTTTTTTCTCTGCAACTCTGCCGGGAGGGGCAGCATCCATGAGTCACCTCTTCAGTGTTGATTGTAGCCTGCTTGCAAAGAATGCTGTAGATTTGCTCTGCAGAAGTGGTGTGGGACAATCTCTAGCAGACAAAGTAGGGAAGTAAGGGTTTTCACCTCAGTGGTAATACACCCTATCATCAAGGCCAGATTAAGGCATAGGCTTTAGGGGCTGCTGCCCAGGTTCCTAGGCAAAACAAGGGCCTCGAGGACTGCAGCTTGAGAACTATACCTTCATCTGGCCGAATAAAAGAAGAAAAAGATTGCCACAGGGGCACTGGCTGGGGAGATGCGAAGATCTCCCCTTGCCAGCTCCCTGTCAGAAAGCAGGCAGCATGGAGCCTGGGCGCACACAGACAAGTCTCCATGCTGCATGTATTGCGCTCCCCGTCGCTCATAAAGCAATAGGTCACGTGATCGACACGAGCCACTTGACCTGCCGTTGATCATGTGATCTTCTGCCATGAGAGTAGTGGTGGTGCACTGGAGACAGAGCAGCAGCAAGGTGAGTACTGGGGAGGGGAAGGGGGTAACAGTATATTTTCTGCTACACTGATAGTGGCATATAAGTGGCCATATTAATTGTGGCATATTAGTGGCCATATTAATTGTGGCATATTATTGGGCATAATAATTGTGGCATATTGTTGGGCATAATAATTGTGGCATATTTTTGAGCATAATAATTGTGGCATATTATTAGGCATTATAATTGTGGCATATTATTAGGCATAATAATTGTGTCATATTATTGGGCATAATAATTGTGGCATATTATTGGGCATAATAATTGTGGCATTTTAGTGGGCATACTAATAGTGGCATATTGGTGGGCATACTATTGGGCATATTAATTGTGGCATGTTTATGGGCATATTATTGGGCATACTAATTGTGGCATATTATTGGGCATAATAATTGTGGCATACTATTGGGCACATTAATACTGGCATATTATTGGGCATATTAATTGTGGCATATTAGTGGGCATACAGATAGTGACATATTATTGGGCATATTAACTGAGGGATATTATTGGGCATATTGGTGGGCATACTAATTGTTGCATATTATTGGGCAAATTAATTGTGGCTTATTATTGGGCATATTAATTGTGGCATATTAGTTGGCATACTAATAGTGGCATATTGGTGGGCATACTATTGGGCATACTAATTGTGGCATGTTTATAGGCATATTATTGGGCATACTAATTGTGGCATATTATTGGGCATAATAATTGTGGCATACTAATAGTGGCATATTATTGGGCATATTAATAGTGGCATATTATTGGGCATATTAATTGTGGAATATTAGTGGGCATACCGATAGTGGCATATTAATTGTGGCATATTAGTGGGCATACCGATAGTGGCATATTAATTGTGGCATATGAGTGGGCATACCAGTAGTGGAATATTATTGGGCATATTGTGGCATATAAGTGTGCATACTAACAGTGGCATATTAATGGGCATATTAATTACTAGCAAAACGTTTTTTTCATGTAAAGTCATCTTATATTTACTGGGGGCCTCACAATACCTATAGCCCAGGGGCCTACAATATCTTAATCAGGCCTATGCCTATCATTTGGCTCCACTTACTACCAGACAGCTAGTAAGGAGGAGCCAACTAAGAATAAGAAGAAAGGTACAGCAGATGAAGACAGCTAGACAAAGAAAATACAGGTACACAGGAAAAGGTCAGGGCTGGCGCATCTCAACAGTACAAGCAGAAATAAGCAACAGAAACCCAAATATATAACCAGAGGACTAGGCAACGAATAATTGGAGTCACAAGCAAAGGTCAGGGGCTGGCTGCCAACCAGTGCCAGACTGTGAATAAAAATCAGCCCCGGAAATAGTTTTAAACCAGCCCCATAGCATAACATTATTTTTTGGTTCACAAAAAGAAAAAACAATGCATTTTAAAAGCACATCTGAAGAGTGTATTATTTTAGATAAGACTTATATATACCCCTGCATATTGCAATATCTACCTCCAATATGTACACTAGTTAATATGTCACACACACTAATATATACCCCATGGACAAAGCAATACATATGAGCCAGTATGTACACAAGGTTACATGAATTGTCCTGTGCTGGGGAGATGGGGGCCAAATTGGCTGGGGCTTATTAAATGGAAAATAACACTGGCATATTATTGGGCAAATTAGCAGGGGCATATTAAATGGCAAATTACACTGGCATATTATTGGGAAAATTGGCTGGGGCATATTAAATGGCAAATAACACTGGCATATTATTGGGAAAATTAGCAGGGGCATATTAAATGGCAAATAACACTGGCATATTATTGGGAAAATTGGCTGGGGCATATTAAATGGCAAATAACACTGGCATTTTATTGGGCAAATTGGCTGGGGCATATTACATGGCAAATAACACTGGCATATTATTGGGCAAATTAGCAGGGGCAAATTAAATGGCAAATAACACTGGCATATTGTTGGGCAAATTAGCAGGGGCATATTAAATGGCAAATAACACTGGCATATTATTGGGCACATTGGCTGCGGGATATAAAATGGCAAATAACACTGGCATATTATTGGGTAAATTGGCAGGGGCATATTAAATGGCAAATAACACTGGCATATTATTGGGTAAATTGGCAGGGGCATATTAAATGGCAAATAACCCTGGCATATTATTGGACACATTGGCTGGGGAATATTAAAGGCACCAGAACACTGCAGACTTCCGCTTCAACTAATTCAGTTTCTCAGGCACCAGAAATGAAAGTGAAGGGGCCGTCACCAGAAGTCAGCAGTCAGATTAATTAGTTAAAGCAGCGATGGCCACCAAATTAGTTAAAGGGGCGACGGTTGTCTAATTAGCGTAGTTAAAGTGGCCGCTGAATTGTTTAAAGTCTCCGCATCTCAAAGTGGGCCCCATGGCATACGGCCCCCCAGGGATTTTTCCAGGTATCCCAGTGGGCCCGTCCGGCCCTGCTATCAGTGATAGTTAGGAATAGGAAAACATCAACAAGAATCCGAATATATAATTATAATAGGAAGAACGCTAGTGAGGCAACTATCACAGGGAAAGGCAAGCTCATAACTGACAGTTTAAATAGCTCTCCATTCACTGGGCAATCACACTGACACTAATGAGGGGTGGAGTGACGTTTATGTCTACGCCTACCACTAACCCTAATTCTAACCTAAACCCATCTGTAACCCTAGATCTAGGATTAAATTAGATCTAAGGTTAGTTTGGGCTTTTCTTTTTTCCTGCAATGTTGGTGACTGAAGAACAACTATACCCTCACATACAGAGAAAAAATGGGGCTCGTGAAACGTGTTAATTGTCTGCTTTCTCTGTGTGCACTTTTGCACAACATGTAACATCAACTTTCATTAAACTATTTGTTAATGTTGCTGACTGCCTCTATAGGTAGCAACAGAGCAACGGAGTGAACTCTGATTACTTCCTTCACTCTTGGGGCCAGGTACCACAGCACACCTTCAGAGGTCTGGTGCAGTCCATGCTTCAATGCCAGGACTATTTTCATTTCATTCATTTTCATTCATTTTCACAATATTAGACAAGCGGTCATAATGTTATGGCTATGGATCGGTGTATACGTCTATTTGTGCCAAGGGGTTAAAAGGACCACACACTCGAAACATTGTATGTACTGTGAATATAGAGAATAAAAACAAAAATCACCAAAAATGACCCATATATTGCATATCCAAATTTCAGGTTTATGCATAAATTAGGAGAACAATGTGTATTATATGTATCTTAATATGCATTTTTATTACTTTCAATGGGAACTGCATGCATATCAAGCCACAAGAGAATTTTATAAAAAGGAAACATCACAGACTTCCATATTGGAGTTTTAAACCTTTTTTTCTCTTATTCTGTGCATTTGCTCAGTATAAACCGTGTTTATCAAATCCTTTTAAGGCAGAACAAATCAGGTAAGCCGAAGTGGCTGCACTGAAAGGTTTACCCATAAATAAATTCAAAACAAAACATGAAAAATGCAGATGTCAGCAAGACAAGTAAAATAAGTATAAGAAGTACAGTAAAAAAAAAAAAAAAAAAGCCTTAATTTGTATGCACAGTGAATTAAACTCATATCACTCCTTTGAAACTATTTTTAAAAATCATTGCTGAGTGTAACCATGGAAAATAACTTACAAAAACATATTTCAAGTAGTTTACTGTGTTACTGGACACAATTTTCATCTAGTAAATATTTGAATATGTAAATATTTGCATTTTTTATCTATCAATTTGATAACATTACAGTCCTAATATAGTTTTAAATGTGATGGCTGCATCCTACATTCTGTAACATATTTTAACAAAAATACAACTTTTCTCACAGTTTTTGAGTAGAATAGTGCATATATTGACTAGAAATGGAAGGCCAGTTAAATAAAAAACAGCAACACAAAGGGGAAATACAAAATAAAATTGCATTTTTTTGTAACCTGGTAACCTTCTTGTTCTAACTAAGCTAATTTAAGAGCACATTAGAAATTCAGAGGCTGGAAGATTAAACATATAACAAAATATTATTTTACAGAAAGAGTAGTATATACCTATAATAACCATCCTGTTAAATCAGTCAAGGCCTACTCCAGTAAAGCACAATTTAGAGTATGTTTCACTGTCCCTATGAATAAGGGGAATGTGCAAATGGGAATATCGAACATAATCTGCAAAGGAAAACACCACCTAAGACACTCAGTCAGCCTTTGACCTCCCTGGCTGAGTATGCTGAGAATTGCATACCAATATAAATTATTCCATCTGCCATCTATAAAGAGGTTCAGCTCCAGCCATACATATTTGTTGTTTTGTATATTTATAGCGTTAGTATAAAGGGCATCTGATAATGAATACTTGTTATGCACAGGAGCAATATTGTCTATATTTTATTAAGATATTTACCAGGAAAGATATCTTGTGATTAACATCCAATTTTCAAGTATGTCCCAAAGAAGCCTTAGGGAAGGAGGTGATGTTTCTATAAAGACTGTTTCTGGAAAATAAGTAGCTGTGTATTTGAGGCCTATTAAAAATAATAAACTAAGCGTAGAACAAAGGTAGAGGTTACAATCCACAACTCTGTATACACTGAGCTACTTTATAATCTAGACTTTTCTTTTCCATGTTGACTATTGCATGCACCTTCAAGCAAAAGAGCAGTTCAACGTGGCCTCCAAATAAACTGATTTATTGAATAAACAACATACATTTATTCATTTTTCTTTCTAATAAACTATATATGTTTTATTGTAGTTTCTGAATAAACGGAAGACATATAAGGCTCTACTCAATTAAGGTCAAAGTAGCTTTGTTGGAAAAATTCTCCCATTCATTTGCATTGGAGATTTTTTTCAACTCGACTACATTGTCTGATAGCTTTAAATGTCCATCTCAGGTCCCGGCATTCTCTCTTTATTGAGTAGACCCTACAGCCTTGACAATGGAGAACTTGTATGTTTCTCTAACAATCTAGTATATAAATACATACTCAGATATCCAAGGTAAGATTAGTGCAATAGTCTTTACTAGTGTGGAGCGGACACCTGGATGTTCGGGTTCGGCGGGTTCGGCCGAACTTTGGAAAAAAGTCTTGACCCCGAAAAAAGAACTTGACCTCGAACCCGAACCCCATTGAAGTCAATGGGGACCCGACTTTCGGCTTATGGAATACATTTAATACCATTGGCTTTCTATAAACCGAACTAGAGTCCCCATTCATAAGAAATTCTTATGAATGGGGACTCTAGTTCGGTTTATAGAAAGCCAATAGTATTACATGTATTCTATAAGCTGAAAGTCTATAAACCGAAAGACATTCTGTTTATAGACTTTCGGTTTATAGAAAGCCAATAGAATTACATGTATTCTATAAACCGAAAATCTATAAACCGAACGTCTTTCGGTTTATAGATTTTCGGTTTATAGCCGAACCCCAAACTCCAACACGGACATACAGTGAAATGTCCTTGTTCGGGTCCGGGGGCCGAACACCGTAATGTTCGGTACGAACCCGAACAGTGCGGTTCGGGTTCGCTCAACACTAGTCTTCACCATATGCATGTTTTTCTTTTATATAAAGAAACCCTATTTTTTAGGGATAGTCATAGAAAATGACTTTATAGCTGTAGTTGATAAAAAGATGAGGACCGTCTTAAGCATATTAATTACAGCCATCGATAATGTATTTTTAATAAACATCCAGGGCTTTCATCATACTTTTTGGGGCCTACTTCTAACATGGAATCCTAGGCCCCGTTCATGTCACCTTTTCTTCTTGTGAACCACATTTGGAAGCTGTGTCCTCTTCAAATCCCATACTCCAAACTCCATATGTCCGACTGGACCTCTGCATAGCCCCATTAATACTCTATGGATTTTCTCTCTGGCCCCTTTGTCCTTCACATACCCTCTTCCAATGTCTTCTTTAGCTTTGTCTTGTAGACTATTGTCTACAATAATCTATTCCATATTTAAAAGCCACATTAAACTCCTATTATTTTTTAAAGCCTCTTTACTGACATGCCCCCTCCTTATTTCTCTTCCATAGTCACTAAATATTTTCACATGTCCTCCTCTATAGACTACATTTTCACTTTTATATGCAGCATTGACCCTCCCCTCTGCTTCATAAATGTTGCCTAAACAGTCCAAGTTAAAGGGACACTACCACATAATATGTAACTTGATAACCTGGTCATTTAAAACAAACACATAAATGAGACATATGGCACTGTTTTTTATATGATTGAATTCATTGTATATACAAGGAAACATAAAATTAGGTGTTTATGTCCTGGCTCCATTTTGTGAATATTTCCCATAATGCAAAATTGTTGAAAATCTTCTAGCCAGTCTCACTTTATAACTGTGGCAAAAGCCTGCATGATGATGTCATAAGATACTCCCCTGCTATCTTACTGGCTCCTGTGCATCACAGTGGGCAGGGCTAGGTGACTGTGTACAACTTTTTTCTACCTGTCTTCCAACACAAAGAGACGACATTAATCTGATCATAAGTCTGCCCACTTGTGTAATAGTTACATTACCCTCCCATCTAGGGTTGCCACCTGGCCGGTATTTTACCAGCATGCCGGTAAAAAATTTGCATCAGGCCAATGTTAAGTTTATGGAGACAGTACCAAGGCCGGTATTTTTTTGAAGAAAAGGTGGCAACCCTACTCCCATCCAATGCAATTCTATGATCAGAATTCTGACTTATGGATTGCATTCTGTGTCCCCATCCCCAAAGTGAGAAATCTGTGCTGTAAAGTGACTAGGGGGTGGCACCCAAAAACACTACATTTCACAAAATTTCAGTCACACTTATTTAGTTACATATTTTTTTAAATACAGTCTCATAAAACCAAAAACAAAAGACATATCTGAAATCAACAATAAAAAATTAAAAACATAAAATCTTTTAATCTTTTGGTGGGCGTGGCCCATTAGACACATTTCCACCAGGCAACATGGGAGAGCATGGCTTGGGAAGTGGGGTGTCAGTGCAATATGAAAAGAATAAAACTCGCTGTTGCGGTCTTTAATCAGCAGTGCCCCCAGAAAAGTAGGTGATTTAGGCTACTTATGTCATTAACGCTGCATCCCATAAATGTTCTTATAAGAAGGGGAAAAAAAAAAACCCTCTCTAAAACAGTGATATTATGCAAAGTGTTAACTTGCAAAAGGGGAAACAAAGGGAAAAAGTTTATAATCAGAGTGAAAAATAGCGGATTATCACTTTATTGCTATTGTGGAATTAATGAGTCCATAATCAATCACATCTGCCTGCCCCATCTTAGTTATTTTAGTCTGGGACATGCAGATGTTACAGCCCAGCAGAGCTCAGCTCATTCATGACAAATCAGTAGCTACACCTTGGCTTATTGCAATTATAACCAATTCACATGCAGGATTAGGTTTGACAAATGTATGTAACAAGCTTGGAGATTTGCATCAAGTCTTCATAATGAATTGCATGGGCTAAAGAAAAAACATCAGGGGAGAATTGGGGGGTGGAGCAGAAAAGAAAGACATTTCACTAGACCTTAAATCCCAAGGGAGATCTTGACTCTGACATTCCAGAATGAGTATTTTTTTAGGTTCTTGTAGGTGCAAATGGGTTAATTAAGACATGTTTAACCCTTTTTGTGTTTAGTATTACACAAAAACACTGAAAGGGACTGTGCCAGCTAAATATTTTTTGCATTGAGTATGTGGAGCGTAATATGGCTTGATATGTAAAGAACACACTCTCAACATAAGTAGTTCTTTATTTATAGAAAGTTACAGGCTGAAATAAACACACATTTTTCTAGATCCGTTCATTTGTGTATTATTCTGTGGCTGTAATGTACAGATCATATTTTGTTATTTATATTCACAGTACAACCAATGCTAAAGAATCATTCCAAGCAAACAAACAAACAAAAAAAAAAACATTTCACCTCTTTGTTACTTGTATGCTAAGCAGTCATTCCCCTTAATCACAGTTGGAACAATTCTCCAGTGCAGCTGAATGGGAGAACTTTTCCAAGCTCTCTTTATTGAATAGTCCATAAAAAGTTTTTGGTATGCACATAAGAAAATCCTATAATTTAAGCATCTAGCAAAAAACAATAACATCCCTAGCATAATGCCAGAAGCTCAAATACTTAAATAATAATAATTATAACTAAATGCTAAATCTGTCATTAGAGACATCTCCCTGATCTTTCTTTACCTGTATTTCCAACCAACAGCGTCTTAAGACAACGAATACAAACCTATTTAATAACCGTATGACCTTCCCGTCTTGATAGGGTTAATTACTGGGACAATTATTGCACGCCACTCTATCTACCTCTGTCAGCATTGCAAACAGCTGTTTATTGGAGACAGGGACTTGAACATATTAATGAATATAAATGAATTTACCCTTTACAGTTGCACATATGGCCAGGAAACCAATAATGGATTGTAATGTGGTTTAAGTTTAAGCTCAATCAATATTTTGATTTCCTGCCCGCGGCTTCACGAAAAAAAAAAAAAAAGAAAGAAATACAAAAGCTTGTACAATGGCCGGAGCCGTAGGAACTGCACCAGAGGCAAATTGTGAGTTCTGGGAAAAATGTAATAGGGTTTTCCTGTCAATCCTGCTGCTCTATGGCCTGCGTTATGAATTGTAGCACTGTGGGTTTAAGTTCCTGACTATAGTATATTATTAATGTTTAAAGTGCTTTAGACACATTGGCCCCTACTCAATGTGTGGTGAGGCGTCTCTCCTAGACTGGACCAGAGATTAGCTCTGTTCTAATTGATGGAACCAGACTATTTTTTAAATGTATTAATCACATGGTATACAATGAAAAGCAATGCATTAACTCATTGCATGCTGCCAGCATAAGGGCAATAATAGATAGATTTGTTTTTTCTTGTTATCAATGAAACATTTCCATGTTATTAATGAAACAAAGGTCAGCAGTACAAAAAGAGGCCTTGTGTGTGACAATGGGATTCGGACGTTTGTGATTTTGTGTGCATCCAACATTAAAGGATTCATTTTTATATATACTTTTACCTTTATAGAGTTTAGCGAGAGGTCAATCCTGTGTTACCATGGTAACTGTCCATAACTGCATCCTTTGAAGAGATGAAGGGAGTTGGTAATAAAGTTTATTCTTTTGAAGACATTTTTTTTTACTTATTTTTTTACCCTTACGCAATGATATAGATTTGCCTTACTCCTTGGAGGGTTACATTGAGGTTCCGTGATCTAACACAGGGTGAAGTCATGTTAACCCATCCCACACATACTATAGAGGTTTAATAAAAACTCTGTGCATATATCAGTTTACCAGAATGCAGAGTGGATCCATGGGAATAATGCTTTGTTATTCCATGTCCCTTATTGTTAGCAGAGGACTGGTATGTTGTCTGAGACCCTGGTGAACCCTGTTTTTTTTTTTCACTTTGTGTTTGGTATACTAATATCACATACTTATTTTTTATTTATTGCATCATTCATGTGGTACATGAAAAGGATTTATGAGAGGCCTTAATTTTTGTGTTTATATTGGTAAATCATATAACATTTCTGTATATAGTTTAAAGAAACATTGCTGCCACATCACACAATGTATACCCAAATACTGACACACATTATTTAGGGTCACCCAAGAGTACACAAGCACAATGATTCTACTTAATCTCTTTCCAGGTCCCATGAACCTGAGCCATCTGTTTGGGCCTGGCGTGTATGGATATTTTCATGTAATATTCAAGGAGGCTGCTTATTAATAGAATCATCTACCTGTAGGTATGTGCACAGAAGCCTGCAATTGGCATCTCCTAATTACGAAATAGCAGGATAAAACTATACCCAAGAAACTGGATCTAACAGATGACATGTCTTGGAAGGGGGAGCGTCACGGCTTCTATGTATATGGGCTGTCAAGTCATAGAGCTATCGGACATGTTCAGACCTCTGGGCATGCACAGTAATCATTCTCCAAGGTCCTGTACTCAGGAGAATGAAAGGATGGACAGTTGGGTTGTGGGCATAGGCCTCTATGCTAAGTACCAAGGGAAGTTTTATGTAAGGATCAAGGCAGGCTGAAAAAGAGCAAGCATTGGTATCCAGTGAATTCAAGGCCAAGGTTGAAATCAACATTGTTCTGGATAACTGATCACTGCAGAGAGGTAGGTGCAGGTTTAAATAGTGGAATATTATTATTATATAACCTAAAATCAAAACAAGTAATGTACCATTTAAACACTAATTATTAGATAGGTCTCTGAAATGGCCATGCATAATTAAAAGTACAGAAAAGCTAAACAAAAAATCGTAAATGTCATAAATGGCATAAGCCGAAAACAGGACTAATAGTGATGAAAACTTCAAGAAACGAGGCTTCTGACTGCAGTAGACAATATGAATAAGGCTTTAAGTTTTTGTCCCTATGTGCCTTGCCTTTGGCTTATGCCATTTATGACATATACAATTTTTAAACTTAATTTGCCTTTCTGTACTTTTAATAATGCAGATACCCATCTAATGATGAGTGTTTAAGTGATCCATTATACTTGTTTTGATGTTGGTTTGTATTATAATAATAATAATAATAATAATAACAAAGTGCTTAACCAGGAAAGATACATTCAGATATTCTTTGGTTTCTAAGTACATGTTACTTTTCCCAACATCCAGGGATCGTTACAATTAGCCAATATGCTCCAAGCATGTGTAAAGGGGATACTAAGGCAACAAAGGCAATCATTATTGATCCTATTCGCATACCATTACTGGTACTTAAAAAAATGCTGATAGTCTCTGGGTGCTCTGTATTCTACCACCACCTTTGTAATATGTTCCCATGTACATAAGCCTTTAACCAAGCATTTATCCAAGCCTTGATGAAAGTCCACGTCTAAGCACAAAATGCACAGGGTAATCTGGCCACTGGGTGAGAGACCTGCACATTATGCTGTTTGCCATTTCATGTATTAAAGCCTTATTCATATTCTGCAATCAGAAGCCTCATTTTGTGAAGTTTTCCTCCCCATTCTTCTTGTGTTTGGCTACTGTATTTCACCCGGCGCTAGCGCTGGGAGGATGAATTTGTTCCGAATTGGCACAGCGAATGTTCTCACAGCATAGCTGAGGGGTGGACTTCCATTTTCATGACATAACCCTTTTCTGCCCTGAGTCTGATGCCAACAGTCAGCATTCTTTCCAAATGTAGTGAATTGTACAATTTATTTGGTATAATTATTTAGATTAACAAACTTTTGAACTTTTGACTGAAATGAAAGATAAACATATTTATTTTGCATAAATCCATAGCGGACAGAGCCTTGTGGTGCCAGAGGTATAACAAATGCAGTTATACTTACCGTAGTGCTCTCTTTTATTTGAATATCTTTTATACATTTGTTACAATTCCATAGTGAGGCTTAGAGCATCTCATTTTCAGTAAGAAGAGTATTTATGTAAATATTATGCTACCAGAATAGGAATGAATTAATACATTTGTTGTTCTATTCATGACTTAAGGGAAGGGAAATGAAACAATGGATATACAACAGACAGGTTCACAATAGGTCTGCAGAGTATCCATATTGGAGTGTCGGGGATTAATGCTCTGATATAAACTGCTTCAATGAAATGCGTTATTATCCATGACATTTCAGTGATGGCTTTTTTTCTGCAGTTTCTACGTTATAATCAAACGAAACTGACCAAAGACATTGTACTGCTGGAGAACTGGATATTAAAATGGAGCTGTCCTCTTTTCAATATGTATGGGAACATATAGAAACATAGAATGTGTCTGCAGATAAGAACCCATTCTACCCATTTAGTCTGCTTAATTTTCTAAATAGTTTTAGTAGTCCCTGGACCTTTTCGTATATATCGCACCCATCCAGGTTATACTTAAACTCCTTCATTGTGTTAACCTCCACCACTTCCACTGGAAGGCTATTCCATGCATCCACTACCCTCTCAGTAAAGTAATACTTCCTGATATTACTTTTAAAATCATTGCCCCTCTAATTTAAGACTATGTCCTCTTGTATTAGTTCTTTTAAATATACTGTCCTCCTTTACTCTTCAGCTAGTAGATTCTTCCCAAGGAGCTTATTCGCATGCTCTAATGTACACCGATATGTCCTGAAAGCTTTAAAGGAAGCGTAAAAAGATGGAGCTGAAATATTTTCATATATACTTGACAGGGGTTAAGTAGATTGGAATCTCTAATGTCCCCTAACCCTTAATCACTAAACCCCAATCTCTAACCCTAATGCCTATCTGACTACAATATCTACCCCCTAATCACTAATCCTAATATATTGATGCTCTCCTTTACCCCACGTCCCTGCAGCAGAATCTGCGCACAGCTCATCGCGTGGAGCCGTGAGTTAAGCTCAGAACGTTCTATGCCGTCCTACTAGCCTTTAGGCGGTATAGATGGTATAGAACATCCTACAGGCAGGAAGGGGTTAAGATGAGTAACATTATGCTGCTGCACCTCACGCAACTCATCAATAAGATACCTATGGCATGCCATGAAACTATCTTATCTGTATATCTGTATAGTAAGATAAGATTTTGGAGAGAGTTCAGAGAAGAGCTACTAAACTGGTTAGTGGGTTGAAGGATAAAACTTACCAGGAACGGTTAAAGCTTCTTAACATGTATAGCTTGGAGGAAAGACGTAACAGGGGGGATATGATAGAAACATTTAAATACGTAAAGGGAATCAACACAGTAAATGAGGATAGTATATTTAAAAGAAGAAAAACTACCACAACTAGAGGACATAGTCTTAAATTAGAGGGGCAACGATTTAAAAGTAATATCAGGAAGTATTACTTTACTGAGAGGGTAGTGGATGTATGGAATAGCCTTCCAGTGTAAATGGTAGAAGTAAACACAGTCAAGGATTTTAAGCATGCATGGGATAGGCTCAAGGCTATCCTAGCTATAAGACAGGGAACTGGGGACTAATAAAAGTATTTAGAAAATTGGGCAGACTAGATGGACCAAATGGTTCTTATATGCCGACACATTCTATGTTTCTGTGTTTCTATGTATAGAATAACTGAATCACCATCGCATAGTAATAGCATTGGAAGTTTGGACCCTTTCCATATTATCATGCTGTACAGCCTATGCAGGGGGATTTCTTTCCAAATATATATTACTATCTAACACATGTATATGTACATTACATCTTTTTTTTATTTATTTTTATAATACAATGATTATATTATGTTAGATCATATTTCACAAACCCTGGCATTGCCAAAAGATAACATCCTTGAACTTATTTTTAATATAAGAAAAATGATATGCAGAAACAATCTTAATGTACTGCGTTTGTTGGATAAAATACAAATGCCTATTTCTGACCCAACGGTGATAACCTTTCCTATCAACCTTTACATATTATTTCAGGAGCTGCTTTCTCCAGGATGAGGCACAATATGCTGCTTGTCATCAGTTTCAAAGACAGAGTGATGTTATGTAGGTACACCAGATGGATAAACCTAGTGTGACTAATTATTGTGTATTTGGCTTTAATTATTATCATTTATAATAGCAGAAAAGACAATAGAGGTTCATTGACATGACAGGGAATATTGGCAAAACCGCAAAAGCATCTTTTGTAGAAAGTTTAGGGAGCACAAATTAGCATGTACGTGTTGTGAATGAACTGTATAGTCTGCCCTTGGGGTACCATATCACGAGCCTGTGTTTAACTGCTTAACCAAAGTGATACTAGTTAACGTAATACTATGTTCTAAGATGCAGCTGATGATAGTCTAGAAGAAACATATAACCTGCCATATTCTGGTAATTTTCTAACTTACTAATAACTCATTATGCAGTGAATTAAAAAAAATTAGTGTTTTATACTTTTCTGTACTTTACTTTTCTAGATAGAACAATTGCTGCTCTAGAATTTTATGAAATCCCAGCATCAGTGTTATACAACAATTCCTAATTTACAATGAGACAATTGTTTCTTTTCAGCCGGAATAAAAATAAAAAAAAAATCACATTTAGTCAGATAATCCTGATGTTTAATTAGTCACAGTTTGCTACTGTATAGTAAGTTGTACAATCTCTGCTCTTCACGCAGGGTAAATTACCTGCTCTGCGTATATATGCTATATGCTCATGTGTGTGTATGGGCCTTGTTTTTTTTTGCTGTGGTCCTAATGTTTAAGTTTATGTTACTGCTTTGGTAAAATAAAATGTTAATATACATTTTCCAAAGTACTTTAAATCCCAATATTTTAATATTATAGGCTATGTTTTCTGAAGAATTGTTTTTATAGTCCTATATTTTGAGCAAGCACCATAAAGGCCTTTATTTTATGCTTCAAATAAAATGTTTTGGTCCAACTTTCTCTCACACCACGATGTACAGTGCAACCAATTGTTGGTTTGGGATTTGAATATAAATAAAACAGATACTTTGGGTTTCATACCACTTTTAGTGTTCCCTCCCTCCCTCCTCGCTTTTTTTTTTAAACTTTATTGAAGTCGCTGTGACTCATTAATGAGCACACATACATGCGGCCATCTTTGTATCATAATGTATTGATTTTTTTTCCCATTTCCTATACGGTAATACCATGTCTTGTCTTGAAATAGTCATGTCCTATATAAATATATACATGCTATATGCACACACATATTATTTCCTGACTTCAATTAACACAAAGCTTGGACATAATAAGTGAGCTGGAGATAGAGGTGTGAGATCTGCCACACAGCTACTTTAACAGTGTTAGGTCTGTTACCTTTCCAATTAGCTTCTGATGTTCACTTTTTAAATATAGAACCAATATGGTTCACCAGGGACGATTAAGGATAAATTATATCCACTGGTGCTAACAGATATCTAACTGGACTTATTGTAATGAATCCTGCACATTAACACCAGACACTTGTAAATTTATATCATTGCACAAAAACAAGGTCCATTAATATGGCTTTGCACATAAGAGCAAGGCCTCAGATATATAAGTCTTGGTGAGGAAGGGGAAAAGAGCCATTAATACCATAAAAATGATATCATGTAGTTACAAATTATTTCATTATAGATTGCATCAAATTATGGGTTCAGCAGGTATTAACTATGGAAGCTACTTTAATGCATAGAATAGACATAGGAGGTCAGTTGTCACCTTGGGCTAGAAAAGCATGTTTGTGAACATCATGTGACAGTGTCCCAGGGCACGGCAGGGGTGGAGCCTAAAGTGCTGCCCAACACTGCCCATTGGCAAAGTGGGACATGTCTTGGAAGCAGGGCCGGCCTTGGGGGGTGTGCACAGGGCGCAACACCCAGGGGGCGCCAGAGGAGACACCAGTCTGCTTGCGCCTCATCTGCCCCCCATGCCCCTGAGTTGCACGCTCTCTCCCTGCCCTGTGACAAGCAGCAGGTCTCTGCCGAGGCAGCTCCCTCCACACCACAGCCAGCCCAGGAGGGTGCCCACGCAGACCACAAGAGACTACATGAGCCTCCTCCCAGGCCAGAAAGGTAGGATCCTGGGAGGGAGGATAATACTAGAATTTTTTTGAAAAAGAAAAAAAAAACCTGCTGTGGACTACTCTTCCAATGATGCTCACCCAGCATCATGGTGGACACCTGGCCGAGCATCATGGAAATTGTAGTCCAAACCTAACATCTACACTCTTATACAAAGTTGACTGCACTTCCCATGATACTCAGCCAGCATCATGGAAGCAGTATGTCTGGCTGAGCCTTATGGGTACTGTAGTTAACAGGAGATGGTGAGACAGGTGTTAGTTCTTGACTATAACTTCCATGATGCCTAGTCATGGTGGACACCTGGCTGAGCATCATGGGAATTGTAGTTCACAACTATCATATGCATCTTTATCTACTTTTGACTGCACTTCCTATGAGGATCAGTCAGTATCATGGAAGCAGTATGTCTGGCTGAGCGTCATGGGAACTGTAGTTAACAGCAGGTGGTGTGCCAAGTGTTAGTTCTGGACTGGACTATAACTGTGTGCTGGTGGGGGACGCCACAAAGGTGCCCCTCACAGGGCACCTGAACACCCAAGGCCGGTCCTGCTTAGAAGGGAGCATGTTCACAAACTTGGAGGCTGAGCATGTGCATTATTCAGTCTATCATGACCCAGACTGACAGTTGGTGGACATCGTTTTGATATTAAAATTAAACATTGCGACTGAGAATATTCAATTTTCATATCAAGCCACAAGATGATGTCATAAATAGGAGACACCACAGAAACATTTTTTCTTAATTCATGCATATGCATTAACCTCTTGTGACATATACAACTTTTCGAGTCTTCAGATTTGCAGTTTAAATAATGTTTTGGTGATGGCATTATCTGTGAACTTCAAATACATTTTTATTCAGTCTTCTGGTCTGCTACAATAGCCCCCAAAAATTATATATATATATTTATACAAAAAAATATAATATAAATACACTACCCAGAGAGAAGCAGTGGTTTGAAAATGTTCTCACAGATTTATATTTTCACATAATTCATAATTATTATAATACATATGCATACATAGTCAATACAAACCAATAAATATATTTTTTATTTCTGATTGAACATAAGAGTTATGGATTATCCTATTATTCCCGTTTATTTACTGCAGCATTTTCCTATTTTCTGTAGTTTTCTCTCAATGGCGTTTATTTGACTAAATACGCTGTAAGAATTGTGCTTCTTCTCATTTTACCTACAGTAAAATTACACATTTTTGGACAAAAATTTCTGTAAAGTGATTTTTATAGTCAATGATTTCCTTATTATGTTTTTTTTTTTTTTTTTTAAATTAAAATAACAATTGTCACGGGAGGGCTATGGGTAGCTTCTACCAGAATCAGTTCCACAAAATCACTCCTCAGGTCCGGTAAATAGCAAATAGCCAAACGGGGCTATAGTCACTGCTTCCCTGCAAGCAATTCCCCCAACATAGCAGACAAGACTGGTCGTGTTGGGTAAAACAAGAAGAACTGTTTATTGATTCCAAATACAGGATATATATACAGGAAAACATCTTGATAACATAAGTTAAACAAAAGAACTTCTTCACACTTACACAAAAGGACAATTGAATTTGGTGCCAGAGTATCTGGCAGCCCATCAGATGAAAGGTAGGATAAGTAGCAACTAATCCCCAGCAGGGGGCATGCTCACAGATCAGTAAATATATTCAAATCGGGCATTTAACTAAGCAACCAATCAGAACAGTGCCTACACTGGGGGCTTGGTCTGAGCAACTAATAGGAAAAGCGCCTACCTTTTGAACAAGTGAATAAGCTCAGCAGCCAGGATAAACCTTTATTGTGAAGCGGCTGCTGAAGCTACATTTCTGGGGAAAGGGTACACAGGATTAGGCTCTTTAACAGGGCACCATACATGTAAACCAATAAGTTAGCACAGGGGAAAACAGGGACCATTCTGAGGGAAGAAATGAAAAGTTCGGATTACATTTCGGTACACATGCAGTTTAAGGACCAATCAGAAGATGAGCTACATTTAGACCTTTAAACGGGCGACCAATCCATATGTGAGCTACCAGCAAGCTGGTAGGCGGGCTGTTTGAATCAGCCAATGGGGAGAGCGCCTACTCGGCAATTGTCCCTGGAGTCTGTAGCGGGCAGACGGATTCCTGCTGTACTCTGGTTAGACGGAGAAAGCAGTAGCGGGGGAAAGCACAGTCTGTGCTGGGGCCAGTGATTATAGTTCTCCCAGGAGCTTCTGGCTTTGGCAACAGACAAGGTCTGTAGTCACTCGGCAGGCGGCTAGTCCCTTGTGCCCGCCAGGGGTAAAAGTCACGGTGGGTACCATGACAACAATTTATTTCAAAGGTGACTACACGATCTGCTCCACAGCATGCTTTCTGTTGTGTCATCAGATCAGACCTCCCTTCAGCTACTACTGGTACAGACCTAACTTGTTATGGGCCAATGAATGATGTGAACATTGTCCCACAAATATGTTTGTCATAATATTTTTTCAATTTAGCATTATTCAGATTTTGTTTTTTTTATGATGACAAAATATTCTTTCAGTTTTGTAAAACTGAATAAGCACCCTTGGAAAAATGCTAATATTGGACAGGGCATGTATGAGTGAGGGGGAGTGTAAGAGATGACTGACAGTTGCCGGGGGGAGGGGTCCCAGGGGAGGTGATAAAGGTCCTGGGACCCCTCTCCCCGGCAGCCATTTTACTGCAGAATCCTGTCCACTCAGTAGTTAATAAATTCCCGCCCTCCCTTCCCTACATTTTGTATTATTGTTTGTGTATTATGTGATTTTGTACTAATTTTCTGTTTTGTCGCAGCAGGCGTGGGTTTTCGGTCCTTGCCAGTCAGGGGGTTTGTGTTTGGAAAATGGAGTTGGGGAGAGTACAAGAAGGAGGGGGGCGCTCGGTCCTCCCTTAACCTTTTAACTTGAAGTCGGTTCATTGGACGTGCCCACTGAGCTAAAAGAGACGGCTAGTGGTTAGCATTGTGGTAAGACGGAATGGTTAAGGTATGGGATACCTTATGGGACGAGGAGGGGAGGCGAGCGCCTCTGAGGTAAATGTTATGCACTATGTATATATGTTTTAATTAAGTTAATGTTTGGCTGGCAAGGGGTTAGATATTTTGTTAGGCTGTATCAGTTATATTTATATAAAGGAAAGATGGTGGTTGGCGGATACAGCCTAATACTGTTTTTAATAAAATTTGCTGTGGCCTATTTATACCATCAACCTGTCTCGTGTCCAGTTATTGGGGTACTGGGGGGTTGGGGGGAGGCATGGGGTTGTTAGTGGGTTGTTTTCAGGAATCGGGCACTCTATCCCCTCTGCGTACATACATGTAAACTGACTGGCACAGCAAATAAATGACCATCTTTTCACAGAGATCCCGAAGGTCAGTGAGTCGCCAGTCAAAGAAAGGTCCTATCATTACATGTCATGATCCAAAGAATGCTCATCATTGTGTCTTGAAAGTCGTTGCTGCAAAATTAAAACAAAAAGAGGAAGCAAGCAAAAGAAAATACCAAAATCAAAGACAATGGCGGCTGCATAGTCCTCAAGCGTCATGTTTTATTTTTTTCTCACTGGGGAGTCTATTCTGTGCTGAGGCTGCTCCTCACAGTCTTGTGCTTGCAAATTTTTCGAATGCATTATTATGAATATTATTAGGTAAATACAAAGCATATGCCAGCCCCATGCTGTCTCTCATCTGTCTCTATGGGAAGCCTCGCTGATCTCTGATGGCCTGTATCCAATTAAAAGTTTGTGGTCTGTTTGTCAAGATGGCTGAACGAGTAGAACCAATATTTGTTTTAAACAAATTGGCTTCTAAATAGTTTGATATTGTATAGCATAATGGGGTTTATGTGACAGATGACATGGCTACCTTTAACCCATTTATGCCAGAGGATGTGTGCGATCCTTCCTCTGACAATAGTACAGTCATGATGCAAATTATTACCTATTACATATAATAATGCATATTTTTTTTTTTTTCCTTACATGGTGTGCCAGGTAAATTATTTCTGTCTATGATTTTGGTTGTTTGAGGCCACACCAAATCAAAGGGGCATAGTTGCCAACAGTTCCGGATTTGCAGAGATCCAGGATTTTTGGTATTCTATCCCATCAAATTCTATGTAAATGCTGCATTGCATTTTAAGTATGTTTGTTAGCTATACTCTACACTAAATAATTGAGCTACAAACACCCAATATCATAACTGTGGGGGCTAAAAGCTCATAATTACACTTGTGCAGCAATTCATTAAAAGGAATCAGCAGGATTGTGTGGCAGTAATGCATGCTACATGCAAAAAAGCAGTGGGTCTCTGTACCTCTTCTAATGGGCATGTGCGCCACACATCTGCCTCATGAGATACTGGGAATGCCCATTGTCAGGCACAGAGGAGAAGGAAATGCAGCAAGCAGAAAGTCTCCACAATAAAGATAATAATAATTATTATTTCAGTAACAAAAGAAAATCTGAATTTATTATTGCCTTTTGTTAGTTAAACTATTGGTTTTAATATGCATTCATTATTTTATATTGTGACTGTGGCTGGGGTGGTCATTTAAGTTAAAAAGAACCTGATGTTTTAGCACATGGGGCATTGAACAGGGTTACATTGTGCTGTAATAAATAATGTACATTGCAGCCAGTTTCAAACACGGTATCAGTGCCATGTGAATAAAAAGAATAAAAAAGCTTTTGATTTAATTATCTATAAAATAATTTAGAGTATATTGTTGGCATTTGATGTCTGATAATGGTATGGTAAGAAAAGAAAATTTGACCAAAATCCTTCACGAGCTCTTCACAAACCTTTTAATGTATTTTTTTTTATCTCATGATATGTATTTTAACTGTAATATACACATTTTCACTGTCATTTGACAGGTCATTCATCTTGTGGGGCAAATAACATATACTATATATATGTAAATATTGCTTAATACAGGGCTGTAAAGTACAGACATCAGTCAAAGAGTTAACTCTTGCATGGTTTTTCATTTGACGCTGTTGTTTTAGGGCTTTGTTACGTATTCACTGAGAACAGATTACATCTTAAAAGGGACTTTATCTTACAGACAGACAGATAACATGTTAGCTTCAAGCTATATCTATATCTATAGAGTATAGATTTTTAGCTATATATTGTGGTATCAAAATTGGACTTAATGGTATAGATCAAACAACCTTTTCATGTATGTTACTGTGTCTTTGAGCGGATTGTATGCACTAACAATGGAACATAAAATCAATATCAGTGGTTCACAACCTGTGCCTCAGCCAAAACCGGTGTCATCCTTAACTTTAGCATTTATGGCATGGCATTTTTTGTGTAACAGGTCACACCCATGGGGATCCTCATCTTTGGTTGTTTGTGCAAATTATTAATTCAGTGAATGTGTGAGAGCATACACCTGTATATGTCCATGTAGGCTGGTTCCACTATCCTGTTAACACAATGTAAAAGCTAGAAGATACTCAACACTCCTTATGCACCTCATCTTGTTCCACCAAGCAACATATTAATACAAATTGTGGTTGAAATATTGTCTGGTGGAATAAAAGGGGTCACTTAAAAAGTCCTGAGTATCTTCATCTTTCTTGACATTGAACAAAATATAAGATTTGTCGCCAAACATACTATTATATGTAAATATGCACAAATCTTGTCCTCAAGAGCTACACAAAGTATTTTTTTTAACATTACTCCAGTTTAAGAATTCAGGACATGTAAAGCAAAAGTCGTTTCCCATTTTACCTGTTTTTGTTTCCCCCTTTCCTGAAGTTGCTCTATCTCAGTGTCCTCGTATAATTCACCTCCCTCCCTAAGTGGTGATACTGACAGTAATTGCACCCATGCCATTGGTTCGACATCACTACCTTAGATCATGCCTGTACTACAATTACTTTACAATAAAGAAACAATTTATAAAAAAAAAAAAAAAATCAAAACATTCTCAGCTGAAATGTATCACAGTCCTAATCCAAAAAAAACCCCAATTCAAAGCAAAATATACCTTTAAAAATAGTACACTTCTTTAATATAGAATCTTGGAATACTTGTAACATTAGTTTTTTTTAGATAGAAGATGTGTTCCATCTATAAACTTGTATGTTGAAACGATGTGTTCCTAAACCCAACTGATCTAGAATTATAGCAAACCTGGAATTTCTGTCTTTCCTGCTCAGTTTACAACACACTATTTTGGTGCCGTTTGCTTCACTGAGTCTGCTTGTCATTTGATTGTTAAGCATAGCTAGTATATTATATTTTAAAAGCTATAAGGTTACATGGCCAAGTGCTTTTACCTTGCAGCTTCCTGAGCGTATAAGTTGACAAGTTAGACTAAACCCTTGGTTCTTTTGTTACTTTGCAGTCTCCAATGCATTGCCCTGAACTTCCAATTTACAGTACAATCTCTAGATGCCATATGAGAAAAAAAAAATAATAAGAAGAGAGCATATATATCTCGATTTCAATCAAATTGGGGGTTGGAAGGAGAAGAGAAAAAGCAAAACTAGCGCAACCTCCATCTATGCATGGTTTATAAAAAAAATAAAAATAAAATAAAGCACAACAGAGTGTCCATATCTGCAATCCTTCCTTTAAGGTTTAATTTAACAATAACATTTGTGACGAGGGGTCCCGCACATCTCTGGGGTATTGCGCTTGAAATTGCACACACTCCGCACCATTTATCATAGGCTGACATGTGTCATGTTTCAGGCTTCAGATCCAAGAGGTTACAGCCCATGCTGCTCTTTTGTTCATCAGTCGCCGCACTTGTAAGCCACCTTTCTGTCTAGATATTTCTCTTTCCACTTGTATTATTATTAACCCCACAGAATCCTTCTGGTGTCAGTGATGGACATATTTTTTTTCTTTTCTTTCTGTGGTTGTGAAAGTACTTCTAGGTTTTCATTGATTGGAACTGAATGTCTGGGAGGAACTGTGTGCGTCTCTGACCTCTGCCCTTTAATTTCATAAAGAAAATCTCAAGCAAAGTCTTTTTTTATAATACATGTTGGTGTTATCATTTTGGTACATTTTTTGTTGATAAGTGTAAACTGCGTACAATGGAATCAGGGTTTTAGAAGTCTTTATCTTACTACTCCATATATTCCACAGGGATATACATTGAAAATGGTTTTCAACTCTACCTATGGCTGGTTCGATTCCATTATTTATGTACACTCTCCAAAGAAGAATTTCCGATTTTCACCACCTTAGAGCTCTTTTTGCCTTTGCATCTTTAAAAGGCCTGCTAACTTGGCCCTTAGTACAGGTGACCATTTGTTGTGGTTTGACTATAATTTTAATATGTGTCCCCCTTCCAGAAGTATTGAAATAACATCCTGACCAACATTCCTTGAGGGGGTTCTGTGACGCAGGTTGGACATGGACCATTGAGGGCAGGTTCACATTACCTTGCATGATGGCATATGACGCTGTCTTTATGTTCTTATGCTTTTGCCTCCTTGGTTCAAGAAGGAACCTATACCAGCCTGGCCTTCAAATGCCAGTGTAAGCTACTAATGACTCAAAACACGTATAACTTAAAAACAAATTCTAGACAGCTACTAGTGCACAATGTAGTGGCCTCTACACCGACGGTAACCACCTGGCAGTCCCATAGAAAAAAAAGGGGGACTGTGTCAGCAAATCCTGAACTGTTAGCAACTATGAAAAAAACATTAATGGCTCCAGAGCATTGTGGCACATCAGTGGAGATGTTGTGTTATGACACAGCCATGGTAATAGAACTGTGCTCCTGTTTGCAGTTTCTGCGCTGCACCTGGGGAAATCTGATACATGTGGAATTCTGGATTATTTGAAGTGCAGTCTTGAAAATTATGTGCTAGCCAAGCATTAAGCACATTTTTTTGCATTTAATAGATGAGCTAGTAACAAAGTTGCCCTGTGACTAAATCCCCATAAACCCCAGGGGGTTACGTATAAGACTTCCATATACATAAGTGTCAGGAAGTTAAGAAAATGGCGCAATCCTTGTTTGTTAGTGACGATTGCAGATTTTTTATTTGCTCTGACACATTTGGCAGTGGTTCTCCAATACTTATTAGGCCCTGATTCTTCATGAATTGCTTTGGTGGTCACAGAGCTTGGTTCTGGGGCATATATAGCAAACTCCTGACATTTGTTTAACAAGGTTAGTGCAATCAATTAAGGGGCTATCGATGTGTGCACTCCTTTGTTCTTAACTTCCTATGTATTCTGCATTCATCTTTACATGTTCTAGTGCTTTGCAAATTAGTTTTTTTTTTACTTGAAATTACTTGAAAGAACATTTATGTGCTATAGAAATTAAGTTTATTGTCCTACATGTTTAAAGGGATAGTTTAGTCCCCAGAATTACTTTTGTGCATGTTGAAAACCACTGTTTTTATAGTACACAGGCTTAGAGGAACAGGATATTCCATTCATTTGAATGAACGTATTCTCATTGATTCCTGCAACAACAACAACAACAAAAGAGGAAATTACTTTTACTCAGCTAGTGTAGGCAGTCCTGGTTTCTTGCAAACTGCTGTAATTTCTCAAATTAATCTAACTGTGTGTTTTTTATATTTTAAGCAATACAAAATATAAAACATATGCGGAAAATGCATTTTAGGTACCAGAAAAGTTAGGAAAATATATTTGTGTATTTCCTTATTTGCATTGTTATTACTTTATTTTTTTTTTAGCTGTTTCCAAATGTAACATAAGGATTTCATCATTCATTTAGTTTCTTTATTTTTAATCCGCGACACACTGAACTACAACAGACTCCTCTGTTCCCTTTCTAAATATTCTATTTACATAAACTGATGATAGTAATTGATTCATATGGATGTGAGACCAGCTCTCAAAAGCAGAGAAAACAGGGGTCATACTCAAGAGCCCTAGTGAATCAGTAGTCCATCTGATGCAAAATTTTGAGTGGCATTGTTGGAAAAAGTCCAGAACCAAGGTGGAAAGATAGACTCCCCTTCCTGTTGCTGTGGAATACAGCTATCTATTAATATTGTAATTTATTTAATCAACACAGGTTTTTGGTGAATGTCTCAAACTAATATGTTACAGGGCAGCCAAGTGGTGCTGCTACAACAGATGTTTGCTTGTTGCTGTGCCAAAAAAAGAGAAAATAAGGGTTAAGTCTGATTGCACTGGAGGACAAGCTAGATCAGCCGTACGCTGACTCAATAACTTACAGCATAACAATGCACCTGCCTGCAAATATTGCTGTTAAATGATGCTTTCCCCTGGTGAAGCATAGTTTACATGACTACTGTAGGAGGATGGTTCTTGGTGGTTCAAATTAATTTTAGTTTCCCAGGATGCATTGTTAAGTTGCACCTTCTCATACACTTCTCAGAAGAAGTTACAGTACAATTTGTAGATGCCATATGATAAAGTAAACTAAAAGAAAATATATTATGATTTCAAACAAGTTTGGGGTTGGAGGGAGTAGAAAAAAAGAAAAATCTTGTGTAATCATTGCCCGGTCCATACCTTAGCGATCACGTCTGTTTGGAGCCAAAATGGACTCGACTCGAATTCTCCGCAGAGCTCGTCATTCCCGTTATCTCTCACATCCAATCTGCATCCAGTTAGTGCTACTGAAGAACAGTCACATCACTGCTCTCTGTCAGATTGTCATCACAATACCAAAAAACAATGCATGCTCTCTGCCAAAAGAGACACGTTCAAGTATAAAGGGACTGGATCACCTGAACATAGTTTATTCCTGTGCATGTAGTGCATAAAAATGAAAATAATATATACATTGTATCAGAAAAACTGCAAGCAAATGCCTACATTAGGAGAAAAATGTGTTTTAAATGTGTCTGTAGAGTCTCCTGCTTATGACATCACCCGTGGCACGGTATGCAAATTAACTTCTTTTCAGTAGGAAATGTGTAATTTGCATACCATGCCACAGGTGATGTCACAAACAGGGGACTCCACAGACACATTTGAAACACATTTTTCTCCTAATGTAGGCATTTGCTTGCAGTTTTGCTAATACAAAGTATAGATCATTCGGAATAATTTTTGTATGCACTACATGCACAGCTAAAACACTATTCAGGTGATACAATCCCTTTAAGTAGACACTAATATAAGACATTTTCAGGAGATATACAAAAGCAAATATTTAGCCACAGGACCTTAAAGAAACAGTAAACCTCCATGAGGTCAGAAAATAAACGTAAAGTAATGCTAATGGAGGATCAAACAGCATTTCCCCCTATGTGACATAGTACACTAGTTACGCATTCACTCTGAGCATTTTATCTGGTTATTTTTTCTATCATGTCCTTGCATATTGCCTATACAGTCTCACATAAGAAAAACAAATCTTATATTTTGATGTTGATAATTGTCTAGATTTGTCCTTATAGACATTCACATTGTTTAAATAAAACTCTTCAGTGCGTTAGTTTAAATATATAGGATATAATGTTCCAATTCAGCAGCAGCATGTTACAATAATGTAATCCTAATGGAAGTGCATATCATGTTACATTGAATATTATTAGCTTTGGATCCATTGTCTTATGTGTTATTATTACTGTTCAGATTCTTTCGGTAATCAATGGGCTGTAAAGGGTCTATCTATCTGCCTCTCGTCCATTAATTTAACAACACAAACATATTCAGACTGTATCCCTCTGGTTATTGTTTTGTGGTGTCCCTATTCATCCATGCTTATTCATGCAGTAGGTTATACATTTTTTTTTAAAACACAGATTGCAGCCATGTTTAACCCCTTCATATCAGCAATAACAGGTGGCACTATTATTATTACATGTATTATGATTAATGCACCAGAAATTACTGCTAGCATTAACTGTGCATTAAAATGTACCAAAAGGTCACAAGAAATAATTGACAATTTTGTGTTTTGTGTAATATTCTAAAACAGGGCTTACTCAAGATTGACTCTCTTAGTAGTAGGGTTTTTCTTTATTACAATCCCATCATGCTCCACAAATACTCTCTATGGATCATGGGAGTTGTAGTTCAAATGTAGTTGTAAACCAACACAAGGTTAGTGACCTTGTTCTGGATTAGTGTTGTCCATCTGGATCTCTCAGGGGTTTTTCAGACAGTTTTTTGTCTTTTTTTTATTTTTTTATACCCTTTCAGTGACCTCCACATTTCATATTACTGTGAAATGCTTTGTTGGTTTCTTATAACAGATCAAACTTCCTGGAGCTTTATTGAGTTTGGCTACCGGTGACCTCTTCCAGCACTTAACTTTCTAACATTGTGAAAGCGCCATCACTCAGCCGAGCACACCGGGTGCAGCCAAGATTAGAAGCAAGGAACCTGCTGCGATTCAGGATACCTGAGAAATACTCTATTGAAAAGCCATATAAGGGTTTGAACGTTATAAAGAGAACTTTTAGTGAGAAAAAAAAAAAAAGATGGAAGTTGACACCCCTTAAAGTGTTTCTTTTTTTTTTTTTGCGACCAGAAAACAGCATCTTCATCGTGGGGAGGAATTCAAAGAGATGCTTTTTTTTTTTTTTACTAGACATATTACCTTCTAGAGAGTTGACATTTGAAGGGAGTGCTATTCTTCAGCATAGATGGATAATGAACAACCTGTGCTAATATTTAGTCACTTGTATCACATTGTGTCATCCATATCATGTATGGAGATCCATTTGGATGACTTTTATTTATTTCATTTTTATATGGCATTAACCTTTGGTGACCGGATCAATTTTGCTGTGTCTTACCGTTGGTGACAGAGGCTGTTTGAACACTTCTGTGGTGTTTGTGTTTAGCTGTAATTTTCTCCTTTCTCATTTAATGTACACATATTATATATTGTTTTATCGGCATAAGAAGTATTTTCTTTAGATACCATTATTTTCAGCATATAATATAATTTACTATAAAAAAAAAATATGATGAAAATGTAAAAAAACCCCACTTTTCTAAATTCTACTTACATTTATTTACACATCTACAAACGTCAATAAAAAAGCAGGCTAAATAGATTATAATGTTTGTCATGAGTATAGAAATAGCCAATGTGTACATGCTTTTCCTATTGTTTAGATTAATAACTTGTTTCACTAACCATTTTCTCCTACAGTCCCTAACCCTTACCCTGAACCTTACTTTTACACTAACCCTAGATTGGAGTCTAACATTGGATAAAATTTTGTTTTGTACTGTAATGTTGCTGACAATCTATCAACACCTGCAAAGTGACAGAAGTGATAACCTATCACTTCAGAAACTCTTGTCCACAACAAAGCATTTTAGAGAGGCATGCTGCATTCCAACATAGCCTACGATCTCTCCAAGGAGAAATCACAGGTAAATTCATTGGAAGATTAAGGTGTTGCTCAATGCCTCGGCATTGAGGCATTTTAGCAACACCATCTAAGTGGTGTTAGCAAACATTGATCACTTCCACTGCTCACTTAGCCACAGGACATCCCAGGCACCAAGGTGTTAATGAAATGAATTATATCCAGATGTTGGTGAACATTTTTATTTATTCTATTCATAGCACAATTCCAAATTTCATAGAATGCAATGGTCAACTGTTAAAAATACATACAACATACAGAGAAAATGTGAAGAGATCTTTGGAATTCCCTAGGGTGCGATGTCAGGTAGGTCTGTTTCAGAACTTCTCCCACAGGGTGTACATCTCTGATTGCAGCAAACAAGGAACGTACAATATGTCAAGGTGTTATGGCAATATGACATTAAATGGACACTTGCTTGTTTTAACAGTTAAAACGGTGCTTAGAAGTATTCCTTACAGAATACAACCCCCCTTCTTCCCCCCTGTTGCTTGTGCAGCTTTACTAAGATACGGGTATATTTGCATAAGCACACCTATTGTCCTACATATAACCAATCAACTAGTGGCACAATAGACTCCCCCCTTCCTATCTCCTAAGTGTATATCAAGCTGTATCACACCCAATAAAGTAGAGATTTGCTTTGACTCCACAGAGTGTGTCAGTGTCTTTTCTCTCCGTGCACGTATCATATCTAACTAATTTGGACCCCTTGGGGTTGATCTCTGCTATTTCAAGGCACACATTAAATGTTTGTTTGTGAGTGCAAAATTTACCACACGTACCAATACTGGGAATTTGTATATACTGCACATTATGTGTTGTTTTGTGTGTTTATAGTTGCCGGACGGATACTGTCAGATACACGCCTTTGAAGAAATATCGCTCATATATATTTACAAAGGTTGTATGGTACCTTTTATGCACATATTTCCTCAGTTTACCACATGGTGGGGACCATAATATTTTCACTTGTTTTTATTTATAGTGCACCTATACCCTTTGCTTCAATTATGTACTTAATAGTCTTCAGATATCCCCTATATCTTAATACCCCTTTAGAAATGTATTCAAACAATACTGAGCCTATTGGCATCATATTTTCTTACTGGTGTTATTTGTGAGATTTTCTAATGCTGAGTTGTTTTTCTGGTGTGCATTTTTTGTTTTATTAACCTCTTGACAACACAGGACATACCAGTATGATCTGTGTCTAACTGAGCATCCGAAGCGATCAACGATAACTTTTTCCCTTAGCCGGTGTTGCTTTAACGCCTTGATGGCGAGACATCCAGAAGCCCCAAAATAGTGGCTTCAGTGCATATGCGATAGCTCCCTGGTGTGATCGTATGTGCCATATTGAAAGATGGCCCTGCCCTGGTGTGCAAGAACTTCTGAAAATGATCACTCTGTTGGTGCTGATAAATAGTTAGCAACATTAAGGTAAAAAAAGAAAAAAAAAGTTAGTCTTAAATCTAGGGTTAGGGATGGGATTAGAGTTATGTTAGGGTTGGGGTCAAAATGTCATTGTATTAGAAAATGATTAGAAAAACCCCCTGCTACTTTCAGTTATTGCCCTAAACAACAGAAAAACATGTTGGGTTGTCTAAACTCAGAACAAATGTTAGAATCTAGGTAGCAGATTTTTTTTTATTAGCGTTTATAAATGTGTAAAATACTTTACAAGTAAAAGTTAGAAAAAGTGTTTCTTTTTAAATTTGTTATCACATTTTATGTTTTTTTATACTTAATTATATGATAAACAAAATCATGGTATCATAAGAAACTAACTTTTTAACTAAGTGAAGCTGCACTTAGAACTGGGAGTTCTAGCTTTTGTTCAGCTTGCTATTCACTAAGAACTGTGGTGAATTGACAAGCCTATTCCAAAAAGTTGAAAAATATTCTGCATCTTGCCTGTTATTCAAGCTCAGCTGTTAATGTCTGATCTTTTAATTGACTGTTTAGTGAATAGATCCTTCCTGCCCCATCGGCCTGTGGAGCTCTCACTTATACCTTACTACTAGAGTTGAGCAGACACCTGGATGTTTGGGTTTGGCAGGTTTAGCCGAACTTAGAAAAAATGTCCGGGTCCGTGCTCGAACTTGACCCCGAACCCGAACACCATTGAAGTCAATGGGGACACGAACTTTTGGCCACTAAAATGCCTCTAAATAGTCCTGGAAAGGGCTAGAGGGCTGCAAAATGAATTAAAATGTGGGTAAGAGTGTCCCCATTCATACGAATAGGTCAATTGACCTATTCTTATGAATGGGGACTCTATTTCGGTTTATAGAATAGCAATAGCATTACATGTATTACATAAAGCGAAAGTCTATAAACCGAATCTCTTTCGGTTTATAGACTTTCGGTTCATGTAATACATGTAATGTTATTGCTATTCTATAAACCGAAATAGAGTCCCCATTCATAAGAATAGGTCAATTGACCTATTCTTATGAATGGGGACTCTATGAAAGGTTTATAGAATAGCAATAGCATTACATGTGTTCCATAAACCGAAAGTCTATAAACCGAATGTCTTTCGGTTTATAGACTTTCGGTTTATGGAATACATGTAATGCTATTGGTATTCTATAAACTGAAAGTCTATAAACCGAAAGAGATTTGGTTTATAGAATAGCAATAGCATTACATGTATTACATAAACCGAAAGTCTATAAACTGAATGTCTTTCGGTTTATAGACTTTTGGTTTATGAAATACATGTAATCGCCGAATGTAGTGTTGAGCGAACCCGAACCGCACTGTTCGGGTTCGTACCGAACATTATGGTTTTTGGACCCCGGACTCCAACCCGAACCTACAGTGAAGTGTCCGTGTTCGGGGTCCAAAAACCGTAATGTTCGGTACGAACCCGAACAGTGCGGTTCGGGTTCGCTCAACACTACTTACTACTTTTTTGATGCTCACACACTAACCTACTGAACAATAACAGCCCAACTCACTTTGACTGCTTAGAGCCAGAAGAAAATATCAGCACAGGTAGAGAGAGGGAAAAAAATGCAACACCTATTCTTAAGTTATCATAAATTAAGTATGATATGGTTTGGGGTGTATTTATTAGGCTTACAATATTCTTAAAAGTGGACTTAACTCCTTGAATTTGACATTTACTTTTTTTCTAGAAAACCATAATAAGCCCAATGGTCATAAACGAGTTAAAGATATTTCTAGTGTAGTGAATATCAGTCTGTAACACGGTATTCAATTATATGACACAACCCCTACCCATGTGTATTCTTAGTTTTAATTCAGAATATAACATGTACACTTTGCACATCTCGTCAAATGTTGAAAGTAACCTTGAAATCAAACATGATCTTTTTTTTCATACATTCATTGCTTTTTTTTTTCTTTGCTTTTTTCTCTCTTTTTTTTTTTTTTTTAGTTCTGGGATGTTTCACTGTTCTCTCCAGAAATCACAGATCTAACATTCGACCCCTTCATACTTCTCCCTTTTTAGCCATTGAAGACTGTTTTGAAGTTCGATTGATTGAGCGTCTCCAAAGTCCTTTTTTAAAGAAGCTCTCAGAGAATTCACCCTTTCCACAACAAATCACATCAGTATATGGTAGGCCATTTATTTGTGCTGTCATGTGTCTCAGGAAAATGTTCACTTGTGTCAGATAAAAAAAAAAAAGGTTCTGCTTGAAATGCAGACCCTTATAAAAAGGGTGGATGGTGGTGGGAAAAGGACAAGGAAGATCATACATCAGCCAGTTGTGATCTGATGGGAAAATATTCAAGGGTATTTCACAGTATGAAATAAAAATGTTAAAATAAAGCCAAGGAAAGACATGACCTCACACTAGAGTACTGAATTCTTAATATTATTCCTCAGGCTAGCAGAGAGTTGGGATTGGGAATAGTGTGAGTAGGTAGAATATAGGAGATTAAGTAAAACTGAGTAACTGAAATACATTAGAGTGCTGACTTTGAAGAATAAGCATTCTGTGATGAAGCAACCTCTAGAGGTATATACCTAGGTCCAACAAGGTATTTGAAAATTCAAAGCCCAAAAAGTCCAACTCCCCCCACCCCTGAAAAAAAAACAGTGCTCATCATGGACCTAGTTGTAAGTCAGAGACAGCTGGTCTACTATTGATGGCTTTCAGACTGCTCAGATCGGCACCGCCCACTGGCTATGCTGAAAAGAGCTATGCTCAAAAGCATCCACTAGATCTTTTATATTACATATATTCTACCTAGAGAAACACCGTTGCCACCTCTAGTACAAGGGCCACAGCACACGTGCACCCATGCTGTTCACTGGACTCATGCCAGTACCAGAGGATTAGTCTGAAAGCTCTGTTTGTTGGACATGTGAAATTTTCGCTCTCTCTTTCATCCTTAATTTTCCTCTCTTTAGCCAACTGTATAATAGTTCATATGAATGAAAAACTTGATCTAGTGTTAACAGGATCCTGAAAGATCTCGGTATAGCATCTAATTATTTGAGAAACTTGTTAAGCACCATTTCTCTAGAATGAGAGAGATGTGTAGATGAGGTAGTAACATAGAATTGCTGTGAAGGACCCACTTAGATACAACAGACTAGGATAAAAAAAACATTACAGATCTGTATCATTTGCAGCAGCATATCACTTAAAATATTCAATTAGCCATAAACCTATAGACATATAGGTTTTTATTCTCATACCTTGCTGGGATAACTCTTCATAGGTGTAACTTATTTCTGACTTATCCTTGCCCGTTATACAGATGCACTTGTCTTCCTATGGGTCACTGAACCTTAAACTTTACCTTGAATCCAATGTATGTAACAACTAGTAGAACACTATACAGACCTATTTGCATGTGGAGTCTGATATGACTGTGCACTTCTTCCTGTTCTTCAGTGGCAAGTAAGTTTTATTTCTGTTTTACAAGGTTGCGTTGGCCGCCATTTTAATGTCTCTCCTTTTTTTTCCAGGTCCAGGAATTTTCTACTTTGCAATACCCATTTTGTAAGTTAGAATTATTAAAGAGAGAATAGTAGGGATTAAGTGCTACCAATTATTGCATTGCTAAGATAATAATATCTGTTGAATAATATATTGCCAGTGGCATTAAAAATCTGCATCGTTGTATATATTGTAATATTTGACATTAATGTACTGACTATAGAAGCCAACGGGTTATCAGTCATCTGATTCAGAATATCTGTATAATAATTGCTTTTGCAGTCATTTCTTAGATCTAGCAGCTTTCCGTTTACTAATTATGATTGGCTTAAAAATAAAATGAATTGTCAATATTGAAGTGCCTTCCATTATTAAGGCCAAGGACAGTTGCCCCATATCACTCCTCTTACACACAGGCAAAGGAAATCACACAAAATAGTCATTTTGTATTAATTCATCAATGTGATACTGGACAAAATAAGTTAAATACAAAGTAGATTAAATCATTTTTGCTGAACAGGAGGAATCCAGCATGTCAAAACTGAAAGTATAATGATTTCCACAGAAGTTAATTATTTGTACAATGATTAATGCCCAATACTGACCTATATTCAACAAGGGGCACTAAGATGTAGCTTTTCGTTACTCTTATACCCATGAACAGCAGGCAAGGATTGTGGTGCTTAATTTTCCCATTAATACATGGTGTGAAAAATCATTCCATATGGTTGCGTATACTTTTATCTCAAGCATTGTGAAATTAACTGGGAAGTTGAACCATCCATAGTAACGAGTAGGAAAAGTACAGGGCCAGAGTTTCATCCCAGGTGCTTCTCTCAAACACCACACATTAATAACAGGTTAATTTATTTTTTTAAGCATTGTCTGCCAGGATCTATTTTAAGGAAACATTCTCACTGCTCTTTAAATCATCATTACGCCAGACTCATAGGATGCCACTCTTATTTTTGTGTTCGGAATAAAGAAAATGCATGTTTAAAGCACATGTTAAAAATACACTGTTTTATATGTACTGCTTATTAATAAGCCCATTGAAACACACTCTGCCACTCACAGGTATAGTTATCAGATAATAAAAATAATTTTTCTTTTTTTATATATTGCATCCACATAACTTGCCCCAGCACCCGGTTTGAGCCCATGGGTCTTGCTAGAGCACCAACATTTCACCCACAGGGCTTGCAAGAACACTCAGATTACACCCACAGGTCTTGCCACAGCACCCAGATGTCACCCTCAGGTCTTCTCAAAGAGCACCCACAGTACTTGCCCCAGCACCCAGATTACACCCACAGGTCTTGCTAAAACACCAATAATATACTGCAGGTCTTTTCAGAACACCCAGACCACTGGAGGTCACCACAAACCATCAAGCTGCCTGCTAGCCCTCACACAGTGAAAAATGTAATCTATGACTACACAGATTCCCTTTTTTTACAGCTCGAACTTAGGTGAATAAAAAAACAAAAAGAAGGTGGAGTTATGGGTGTGAATGGACCCTAACAGGATATTAAAATATTTTTTTATTATTAGGTCATTTTATTTCTTTATTCCCATTTTGCTTCCATCTGTCACTCATTACATTAACTTTTAATGGCAGAGCTTTCAGGTGCAAACTAACATTTGGGGGTAAGTGGCAGGAGGTGTTAGCATGGCAGGAGGTGTTAACACTTATACATGAGGTGTTAGCACTTATGTTGATGGAGCCTAATACATACATGTTCCAAATTAGCATAATATAACCATTCCAGAACATCTACAGGCCTGGCTGTGTCATCACTTCTGATTTCCCAATAAATATAAATGAGGAAAGTCTATTCATTTACGTAAAGTTATAATATACCCGACCTCTACCCCACAATAACAGGCTGGCACATAATTATTTTGATAGTGTGTGAGGGGGAAACACAGCTTTTATTAGCAAATATAGTTTAAGCAATAACTAAGTTATCATAACTAGTGTGGAGCGGACACCTGGATGTTTGGGTTCGGCCGAACTTCGGAAAAAAGTCCGGGTTCGGGGTCGACCCCGAACAAGAACCCCATTGAAGTCAATGGTGACCCGATGTTCGGCTTATAGACTTTCGGTTTATAGAATAGCAATAGCATTACATGTATTCCATAAGCCGAAAGTCTATAAACCGAACGACGTTCGGTTTATAGACTTTCGGTTTATAGAATACATGTAATGCTATATTATTCTATAAACCGAAAGTCTATAAACCGAATGAAATTCGGTTTATAGACTTTCAGTTTATAGAATACATGTAATGCTATTGGCTATTCTATAAACTGAAATGGAGTCCCCATTCATACGAATAGGTCAATTGACCTATTCGTATGAATGGGGACACTCTTACCCACATTTTAATTCATTTTGCAGTCCTCTAGCCCTTTCCAGGACTATTTAGAGGCATTTTAGTGGCCAAAAGTTTTTTCGGTTTATAGAAAAGCAATAGCATTACATGTATTCTATAAACCGAAAGTCTATAAACCCAGTGTCTATGCTATTGGCTATTCTGTAAACCGAAAGTCTATATACCGAATGACTTTCAGTTTAAAGACTTTCGGTTTATAGCCGAACCTCGAACTCCAACACGGACATACAGTGAAATGTCCGGGTTCGTGGCACGGACACCGTAATGTCCATAGTGCGGTTCGGGTTCGCTCAACACTAATCATAACCTATTATGATAAATAACCATTTAATTTTTAAACTTTGAAGTGACCCCCGATCAAGACCTCAGCATTGCCTAAAGCAAAAGGGCCCACATTAAACTCTGCTCCATTAAACTATCAGACCGACTCAAGGAGAGCCTTGGGGAACCTATTAATGGAATTATATTTCAGAGGGACAATGCCCTTAGAGAAATAGAAAAAAACAAACCTTGCCAAACTTCCCAGTTTTGTATGAAGATTCATTCCTTAGGGTATAAAACCTTGCACAATGTCAGGGATCATTCGGCCCCAGGTAACAGTGCTGTGACATCCCAATGAGTAAAATGCGTTGGCGTAGAAATAAATTAATCCCCTGAAATAGAAAGAAACAGTAACATGACACAGAAAGACTGGAGGAGGGGAAATTGAGAAACACCAGGACAAAGAGGAAAGGAGGGAAAACCTTTCTTTGTGTGATAAAAAGAGGCTGAGCACAGAGTTACCCTTGCTTATATACCCCTTATAAGGCCTCTCTCCACCCATAGAAGCTCCACCTCAACACTCCCTTGGGTCTTGAGCCCCTTTCTCTTAAGCTGCGCTCATTTGAATACCTGCGGCATGGTATGCAAATTAACTTCTTTTCAATGGGAAATGTATAATTTGTATACTGTGCTACAGGTGATGCCATAAACAGGAGACTCAACAGACACATTTAAAATACATTTTCCTAATTTAAGCATTTGCTTGCAGTTTTGCTAACACAATGTATAGATCATTTTCAATAATTTGTTTATTCTCTACATGCACAGTACAAACAATGTTTGGGTGATACAGACCCTTTAAGTAAAAATTTCACAAAATGTCAATGTCAGTGAAAATGTTTTAACAAACCTCATAAAAACATAATGTAGGCACAGACATATATACATTGATCTAGAATGGGCCTTGAGTGCTTGCAATGTCTTCTCTCTCTGTCGCTTCTTAGCCTCTTTTTTATACGATTATTATGATTTGCTGTCTTTAGTTATTATGATTTGCTTTATTCAGTGTTCAACACTTTCTTTGTTATTGGATTTTGTTTCCTGGTAGAGCAAACACATTGCTAATCAGTGGACTGTGACAGTAGCTTTAAATTGCTCCATTGTTAGCCTATTATCACAGCTCATTGATTATCATCAGTTACACATTCTCACAGGAGAGGGACATGTGTCAGGCATTAGAATCAGAGGCTACCAAATTGGCTAATGCTTTCTAAAAGGTTTTCCAATCTAGAACTCTCTTAGAAAGCAAGCTCTATTCACCACGCTCTTTACTTTACTTTACTTTACCTTTTTTCAATTTGTTTTGTCTTTCTATTATAAACCTCTACAGAGTTGGTAGGCACTCCAAAAATATAACCAGTTATAATATTAATAACAATAATAGTATTGCTTATGTTCACATATTTCAAGTAGTATTTGTTCATACTGCAAATGTAGAAAAAGAAAATGGATCTAAAAGGATCTATACATTTAGTTAGCCAATGCATAAATTAAGTGAAAGGTGTGTTGTAATGTGTCTATGGTGTCACCTATTTATGACATCACCTTGTGGCTTCATATGCAAATTACACTTCCCATTATAAGTAGTTCATTTGCCACAGGTGATACCGTAAGCAGCAGACACTTAATCAGTGCATTTGTTTACAATTCTGTTAACACAGACGTTTCTACACTTCCATAGTTGCCAACATCGGCCATGTTTCCAGGGACACATATTTGTTCCACATGCTGCAGAAAGAGCATGCAAATTGCAGCCCGGCAATCTGTAGGAAGCATATACTCACAGACACAATTCAATTAATGAATCATGGTAGGTCCTATGAGATCTCCACCCTGATTAGTTAATTGGATTGTGTCTGTGCGTATATCCATCCTACATACTGCCGGGCTGCACTTGTCCGTGGAAACATGACTGATGTTGGCAACTATGCATTTTATATTGTTTGTTCCCTGTGCTTACAGAACAAACAATGTTTAGGCAACAAAGTCCCTTCAAAGCCAGGGTGGTTAGCAATGCCAGAGCAAAAGTAGCCTTTACCAGGCGGCCTATTGCAAACCCAACGAGTGCCACAGGGACATGTAAAGCTTTGCTTATCTCTCTTTCACTAGCAGGGTTAAATATTCTCAAGTTTAAAATTCCCTTTTGCTTCCTTCAGCAGATAAAAAAAAAAAAAAGACAGCATCAATTTTCTGCTTGAATTTCTCCCTGACTAAACCCATTGATCATCCTTTCTGTCTCTGAGAGGAGTATGTTCTTTCTTTAATAACTCCTATACTTTGCCTTGTTTTTTCCCCCCCACTTGTTTGTGTTGTTGGTCAGTCCTCAGAGCTATTCCACTGAGATCCACAGAAAGTGCAAAATTGAAGTTATTTAATGCTCGGGTTCTTTCCTTCCCAATTTTCAAATCCTCTTGTCAATTTTTTTTTTATTTTTTATTTTTTGCACATGGCTGTCATGTGGAGAATGTTATGGAAATTTTTCTTCTGCTCCTTGGGAGGTGATTTATTTCTGACCCTCCCCTGTCATTGCTCTGGATCTATCTCTAAATCTATAATTAATGTCATTTCAAAAATCTAAATGCACAACTCCCAGTGTGGTCTGTGGAATGAGTAGAGAACAAATGAACCAAACATATCATTTTATTCTTTAATTTAGTGTTAGGGGAAACACTGTATGCAGAGCTGCGCATTTGGATTTAAATGGTTTTCCTTTAAGCCTAGAAACAAATCGGTTTGCTTTTTTTCTGTGAATTATAATTATTGATAGTTTTTTTTTATTTCCTTCACTGCTAAGAATGTATTAAAGCATATCAAGGGATGCATCGCTAGCTACACCTAAAACAGAAGGTCAAACCCATCCTGTTAATTTTTTATAATTCCACTTGTCAAACTTCGATAACAAACACAGCGCTCCCTGTAAATCGCGAACCATTATGCAATTTCAGTACAGATCTTGTTTTATTGCTCCTGATACACTAGTGTACAGGGGAAAGTCCTAACCAAGCATGATGCCTCATGGTCATATTTGCCCTTTCCTTAACCCCTTAGTGACCTGAACTAGAACTAAAAAACACTTAATTTTTTCAGTTTCTAGCTCAAATAAAAAATAAAAATTCTAGTCCACTCCCTTATCATAAACAGTCCTCATGGTGAACATTTGGTGGCCATTATAATGGACAATTAAACCCCTTTTTAACACGTGGTGCTTGAATCCCAGACGACGCAAGCACCAAAACGCCACTTTTTGTTCTTGGCCATTGAACAAAAGGTGATCGATAGCCATGGATACAATGGCAGAGACCCGTCCAAGGTCTAAATAGACCTTTTGGGTCCCTGCCAAATAAATCACAAGACCTCTCAATGCCACGTGTGACTTCACGGAGGTGTACCAAACACTGAAGTGCGGACATGGGTCGAAAAGGTAAAATGTAGCTGTTGTTCCCTTTGAGCATCGGCTACATTTTCCCTAACAGACTGTGGCCACTCAAAGTGGCCTGATCTGACAGGTGAGATTCCTACAGTGGGATCCGAGCACAGCTCATCGTGGGGAGCCGCAATCAGCTGTTAAACGCAGGGCGTTCTATGCCGTCCTAGCGTTTTTGGGACGAAAAGAATAGGACGGCATAGAACATCCTAGCGTCGGGAAGAGTTTAATGATGTTCTCACAGATCTTACACAGACATCAATAATACTTTGCCCATCCCTAGGTATACGTCTATTCAGCTTTCAATGTAAAATTATTTCACAGGAATCATCTTCCTCTATCAACAAACATCTACTATTGGTCGTACATCCAGTCAGGGTCATGAAGTAGTCAAGGCCTTTACAACTGGAAGGCCTTGGTGCAAAGGTGCCAACTGCATCAGTGGTTGTTCTGTCTCTTACCCTTTTGTTGAGCTTTAGGTGACTAAAAGATAATGACATCTTTGAAATGATTTTACTGAAAAATATAACTGAAAAAAAGAAACAAAGAAAGCAGTAAAACACTATAACAGAATCTTAGAATTCACCAGATTTGGATAAGCCAATCCCACAGATCGTTTGATTTGATGTCCCAAGCTATGGTTATGCATAGACGGGACATATTCATGAATAGTAAGCTTGCGAGCAGGGCTCTCTAACTCATGTACCAGCCTGTTCTAGTTTGTCTAACTTAGTATGTAGTTCCCTTCTATGCTCTGTACCTAGCACTACATAAATTGTTGGCGATGTATAAATAAATGTTAATGTAATGTAATGAATAGTTCTAGCAGTTGAACTATTACCATGGGAAAATGTATAATGCCAACTCCCAAAGAAAGTCGGCAATTAACACCGTGCACACTTAAAGCGTATAAAAATAGGGGAAGATGTAGGGGCAGTTCCAGTAGGACTCTAGTAATGTATAATAAAGGTGATTGCACCTGTATATCCCTTCCCGTAAACAGTGCACAAAAAAATGGTTTGTACATACACATGATCATTTGTGTTGGTGCAGTTTGCTGTGAAGCTATTTCTCAGTAGAGGACAAGTCTTCATATCTATTAAAATGATTTATATTTAAGTGTTCTAGAATATTAGGATAATGGCTGCAAATGCCTTAAGGCTCAGCTCGTTATCACTTTAATTTTTATTACAATGGCCAGTATCGTAACACACATACATTTTATTGTAATGATGTCCATTTAATTTTCATCTAATGAGCTTAAGAAATAACCACCTTAAAGGGAAATTGTGACATAAAATGAGAGCAGCACTTAAATGGTATTTTATAATCTGTAGCTCTCCCTTTGGGAAATAAATTTCCCATTTTATTAAAATATCACATGACATGGTAGCTTCTATCATTGGGGATATGTATTTGCCTAGAAATAACTGAACTTAAAACCAGACTGTGGGGTAAAACAATGGCCACAGCACTTTATTTAAATAGTCATTGCATTACATTATATATACATTCCACACATATATATCCGTATTATACAATGACTAAACATAACATTCCATATAACAGAAAAAAACGACCAAGCATGCACCAGTATCCAGGTGGCTGCCGAATAAGTCCATGTTCTGGGCATATACCAATGCCCCCAATACCTGAGGTTTGAGGTACCACTTTCCCCTCGAACCTCCCACCAGAGTCCCGATTGACTCTCCCCAATCCATTCTTCCATTAACCCTCCTGGATACTCTGCAAGCATCCGCCAACGCTGTGACATGTAAATAAATAAATGCTCATAACCAGAAAAAATAGGGAGGGTGGGTGGAACAACAGGTAGGGGAAAACTTTTCCTAAAATGGCCCCCAAACTTCCTGTTCCTAGCTTTTTAAACTCCCAACTCCCACTAATTCCCACTATAGGCTGAACATATCTCCCTCAGCACCCTGTCATGAATGCCCCTCCCCGACCTTGTCTGGGGGCTACAATAATGCACTTAGGCAGCCACTGCTGCACTTAGCACTTGATCAGTGTGTAGAGGAGGGGCTGAGAATATGCTCGTAGTCACAAATGAGTTGTCAGCACTGCACCTTTTGCATAATAAAAATATGTTTGTACCCTTATATCTTCCTGCTATTCTATATTACAGTTACTGTGATTGGTATAGTAACATATTACACCCACGTGCCTACAATGCTATGGAAGGGATTAGAGGAAGTACAGATTTCTATGCGTTATTACAGTGGACCACCAGGAATATGGGCCTGTTCCTTCAGACTCTGAAATGCATGGAAAGCAGGGGCGTCACTAGGGTTGGTGTCACCCGGTGCGGAAACTCATGGTGTCACCCACCTGGATTTCCTCCATACAATGCCAAACAGATTCCTTAGTAATGCCAGTTAGATGGCCTATTAACTATGCCACACACAGGAGCCCCATAACTTATGCAACACCAGAGCCCCATAACTTATGCAGCACCAGAGCCCCATAAATTATGCCACACCAGAGCCCCACTATTTATGCCTCACCTCTGCCCAATTAATTATGCCACACACACAAGTGCCCCATAATTATGCCACACACACACAGGTGCCCCATAATTATGCCACACAAAAGAGTCCCTTAATTACGCCACACAAAAGAGTCCCTTAATTATGCCACACATGGGGCCCAATAAATATGCCACACACAAGTGCCCCATAATTATGCACACATGGGACCGCCATTAATTATGCAACACACAGGAGCCCCACGAGGTGACAAGCTTACAATTATAGATACCAGTAATATTGTGCCATTCAGATCCCAGTAGTATTGTCCCACTCAGAGCCCAGTAATATTGTGCCACTCAGAGCCCAGTAATAGTGTGCCAGTCAGATACCAGGAATATTGTGCCATTCAGAGCCCAGTAGTATTGTCCTACTCAGAGCCCAGTAATATTGTGCCAGTCAGATACCAGGAATATTGTGCCATTCAGAGCCTAGTAATATTGTGCCAGTCAGATGCCAGTAATATTGTGCCAGTCAGAGCCCAAAAATATTGTGCCACTCAGAGCCCAGTAATTTTGTGCCAGTCAGATACCAGGAATATAGTGCCAGTCAGAGCCCAGTAATAGTGTGCCAGTCAGAACCCAGTAATATTGTGCCAGTCAGAGCCCAGTAATATTGTGCCAGTAAGAGCCCAGGAATATTGTGCCAGTCAGATACCAGTAATATAGTGCCAGTCAGATACCAGTAATATTATGCCAGTCAGAGCCCAGGAATATTATGCCAGTCAGAGCCCAGTAATATAGTGCCAGCCAGAGCCCAGTAATATAGTGCCAGCCAGATGCCCAGTAATATAGTGCCAGCCAGAGCCCAGTATTATAGTGCCAGCCAGATGCCCAGTAATATAGTGCCAGCCAGATGCCCAGTAATATAGTGCCAGCCAAATGCCCAGTAATATAGTGCCAGCCAGAGCCCAGTAATATAGTGCCAGCCAGATGCCCAGTAATATAGTGCCAGCCAGATACCCAGTAATATAGTGCCAGCCAGAGCCAAGTAATAAACTGCTCATTTAAACCACCCTCCTCCCCCCCTTCCCCATCACTTACCGAATCGCTTCTTCTCTGTGCTCCCGGATGGACGCCTCCTCTGTGCAGTCTTCCCTCCTGCACGGAGGAGGGAAACACAGTCACCTTACGTCACATCCGGTTGCTGTGATTTTTATTTATTTTTTCTCTTTTTTACGGCGCCCGCGTCCAGTGGATGCGGGGGGGGGGGGGGGGGGTGCCGGCAGCATGGGTGTCACCCCCGCTGGAGGTGTCACCCCCTGCGGTCCGCCCCCCCCCGCCCCCCCCTCGGGACGCCACTGATGGAAAGTGTTGGCTGGAGGAAATACATTTAGGAATACTCTTCACCCCAAAAATTTGAAGGTCCCATAATTGCCACTATTGTATTGTAAATTGAAATAATTAGGAAGAGAAAGAGATATAGAAGAGACATGGAGGCAAAGTCCTCACAACAAAGTTCCAAAACTAGTAGTGATGCCTGCTGAAGATCAGAATAGCATGGCCAATGAAAGGGCACTAGTATAGGTGAATATTAAAGAGCCAATTAACTTTTTTCCACACACCTGCTAATACAGAAGCACAAGTGAAAAGTGAGGTGCCCTAAAATGAGGTTAAACTGGCATGACCATTTTTTGACTTGTAGCCCTGTTGCTTCTGGTATTCCAGAGTAAACTCAACATGTATCTTTTCACATACACGCAGGTTTACACTGAGCTCTGCCCACCAAAGATAAATTCTGGTATGTTTAGCCCTAAACTTCTATAATGGAAGTAGACAAGTGAAAGACGGCATATATTGTCTCAATGTATGTCTCAATATACATTAGACATGTGCATTCGTTTTCGGACGAATGCATTTTCGGACGAAAATAGCATTTTCGGACGAAAATAGCATTTTCGTCCATTCGTCCGAAAAAAGAATAACGAAAATTTTAACTAACAAAATCCGAATGAACGAATGGTTAATAAACGAAAATCATTCGTTCATTCGTCCATTCGTGCTATTGGCATTCTAAACCGAAATAGAGTCAGTTTATACAATACCAATAGCATTGTACTACATTCCATAAACCGACATGAATGACTTTCGGTTTATGGAATGCATGTAATGCTATTAGCTTCCTATAAACCGAAATTGAGTTCCCATTCATACGAATAGGTCAATTGACCTATTCGTATGAATGGGGACTCTTTCGGTTTATAGAAAGCCAATAGCAGCATGTATTCTTTAAGCCGAAAGTCTTTAAAACAAACGACGTTTGGTTTATAGAATACATGTAATGCTATTGCTGTTCTATAAGCCGAAAGACTTTCGGCTTATAGAACAGCAATAGCATTACATGTATTCTATAAACCGAACGTCGTTCGTTTTAAAGACTTTCGGCTTATAGAATACTATTGGCATTCTATAAACCTAACTAGAGTCCCTCCTCATTCATAAGAATTTCTTATGAATGGGGACTCGACTCTAGTTCGGTTTATAGAAAGCCAATAGTATTCTATAAGCCGAAAGTCTTTAAAACGAACGACGTTCGGTTTATAGAATACATGTAATGCTATTGCTATTCTATAAACCGAACGACTTTCGGTTTATAGAATAGCCATAGGATTACATGTATTACATAAGCCGAAAGTCTATAAACCGAAAGTCGTTCGGTTTATAGGCTGTCGGCATTTAACTATACAGAGACAGAGTCTCCATTCATAAAATTATGAATGGAGACTCTGTCTCCGTATAGTTAAATGCCCACAGCCTATAAACCAAATGTTCGGTTAATAGGCTGTCGGCTTTTAACTATACGGAGACAAAGTCTCCATTCATATGAATGGAGACTCTGTCTCTGTATAGTAAAATGCCCACAGCCTATATACCGAACGTTCGGTTTATAGGCTGTGGGCATTTAACTATACAGAGACAAAGTCTCCATTCATAATTTTATGAATGGAGACTCTGTCTCTGTATAGTTAAATGCTATTGTATTCTATAAACCGACTCTATTTCGGCTTATAGAATGCAATAGTACTACGAATGGACGAATGAACGAATGATTTTCGTTTATTAACCATTCGTTCATTCGGCTTTCGTTAGCTTAGCATTTTCGTTCTTCGTTTTTAGGGCGAATGGACGAAAATGCTATTTTCGGACGAAAATGCATTCGTCCGAAAACGAATGCACATGTCTAGTATATATTCACATGTAAATTGCTTTTTTAATAAAAAATTATGATATAAAAAAAAACTTGTTTTTATTTCCTTTTATGTGACAATGCTGCCTCTCTCTTTCCCTTGCCCACAGATTTGTTGCTCTCCCCCCCTTAGTGTTGTCTCTCTCTCACCCTCCCTTTGGCTCCCCCCTCGCTCCCCTTGTGTCTGTCTCTTCCCCCCTTCCCTCCCCTTGTTTCTCTCTGCCCCCCCCCCTTGTTATTCTGTCCCCCCCTCACCTGTTTCTTGCTCCCTGGTGGCTAGTGGGGGCAGCCGGGGGATGTATGCACTATACATAATAGACGGAAGTGTCGGGCAGCATGGAGGTTGTCTGCACGATTCGTGCAGACATCCCCCAGCTGCCCGATTCTCCCTGGTGGCTAGCGAGGCATTTTGTAATGGCTATTTTGCTATTGGTATTCCATAAACCGACTCTATTTCGGTTTATAGAATGCATTGCCAATAGCATGAAATGATTTGAATTTAGTATTAAAAAATAAATTGAAAAAAGTGGAGAGTTTTAACCCCTTTGTGACGCATGGTGCTTGCGTCCCAAATGACGTAAGCACCAAAACGTCACGATTTGTTCCTGGCCACTGATCACAAGGTGATCGTTAGCCAGGAACACTATGGCAGAGACCCAATCAGGGTCTTAATAGACCCTGTGGGTCCCTGCCCAAAAATTGCAAGCCCTTCGGACGTCAAGCACGATTTAGAGAAATGTAGCTGGTGCTCGTTTTGAGCACCAGCTAAATTTCCCCTGTCAGACTGAGGCCATTTAAAATGGCCTCATCTGACAGGTGGGATCCCGCTGCAAGTGCCTGCAGCATGATCCGAGCCGCGATATGAGCTGTTTAACACAGGACGTACTATGCCGTCCTAACGACTTTAAGGGACTTAAAATCAGGACGGCATAGAACGTCCCAACGTCACGAATGGGTTAACGTTTGCTCTGGTCATAATCACAGCACAGGCTTGTAGGAGTTAACTGTAATTACATTAATACATGAAAAGAATATAAGTAATATAGTAAAAATTTACAAAATAAAATTTATTTTGAAAAAACTAAATGAGGTTCATAAACTTGGAAGGAAACGGATCACAGTAAAAAGAAACTGTGATCAGCAAGGGAAGTGTTAATACCCTTTTATAATCGAGGTCGTCTTATAATCTGACCTCACATTGAGGTCAGACTATAAGACTGGGATCCAGGTCCCCAGCAGAGCTGCAGGGGACCTGGATCCCCCTCTCTAACAGCAGGGGATGTCTGCGCGATGAGCACAGATCTCCCCTGCTGCTGCCCGGCATGACCGCCGGGATTTCTTTGATGAAGCTGGGTACTTCCGACTTCCTCATAAAAGTACTGGCGGTCGTTCCGGGCGGCAGCAGGGGAGGTCTCGCTCATCGCGCAGACATCCTCCGCTGCCTCGCTAGCCACCAGGGAGAATCGGGCAGCTGGGGGATGTCTGCATGAATCGTGCAGACAACCTCCATGCTGCCCGACACTTCCATCTATTATGTAGAGTGCATACATCCCCCGGCTGCCCCCACTAGCCACCAGGGAGCAAGAAACAGGTGAGGGGGGGACAGAATAACAAGGGAGGGTGAGAGAGAGACAACACTAAGGGGGGAGAGCGACAAATCTGGGGGCAAGGGAAAGAGAGAGGCAGCTTTGTCACATAAAAGGAAATAAAAACAAGATTTTTTTTATATCATAATTTTTTATTGAAAAAGCAATTTACATGTGAATATATACTAGACATGTGCATTCGTTTTCGGACGAATGCATTTTCGTCCGAAAATTGCATTTTCGTCCATTCGCCCGAAAAACGAAAATGCTAAGCTAACTAAAGCCGAATGAACGAATGGTTAATAAATATCGTCCATTCGTAGTACTATTGCATTCTATAAGCCGAAATAGAGTCGGTTTATAGAATACAATAGCATTTAACTATACGGAGACAGAGTCTCTCTCCATTCATAAAATTATGAATGGAGACAAACGTATAATTAAAAGCCGACAGCCTATAAACCGAACATTCGGTTTATAGGCTGTGGGCATTTAACTATACGGAGACAGAGTCTCCATTCATAAAATTATGAATGGAGACTTTGTCTCCGTGTAGTAAAATGCCCACAGCCTATAAACCGAACGTTCGGTTTATAGGCTGTCGGCTTATGGTATACATGTATTCCTATTGCTATTCTATAAACCGAACTTTCGGTTTATAGAATAGCCATAGGATTACATGTATTACATAAGCCGAAAGTCTATAAACCGATCGTTCGGTTTATAGGCTTTCGGCATTTTACTACACGGAGACAAAGTCTCCATTCATAATTTTATGAATGGAGACTCTGTCTCTGTATAGTTAAATGCCGACAGCCTATAAACCGAACGACTTTCGGTTTATAGACTTTCGGCTTATGTAATACATGTAATCCTATGGCTATTCTATAAACCGAAAGTCGTTCGGTTTATAGAATAGCAATAGGAATACATGTATTCCATAAGCCGACAGCCTATAAACCAAACGTTCGGTTTATAGGCTGTCGGCATTTTACTACACGGAGACAGAGTCTCCATTCATAAAATTATGAATGGAGACTTTGTCTCCGTGTAGTAAAATGCCCACAGCCTATAAACCGAACGTTCGGTTTATAGGCTGTCGGCATTTTAAACAGTTTTGACCGGCTCAAAAAAGCCCAAAATAGGATAGGTAGTGAGTGTAGTAGTATATTACCTCCAGGTGCTGGAACACAATAGGGTCTACTCAAGGCCCAGGATTAAGCAGGAAACAAACAGGGTGTGTCAGCAGTAATCATCCGGTAGGTAAATAAAATAAATCCAAATTGAGTTGCATGAAAGAAGAATCTTCTTTTATTGTGATCCAGAATATATAAAAAGCATCAGGCAGAGGGATAGAGGACAGGCAAAAAGACAAACGCTTAACGCGTTTCGCACCAGACGGTGCTTTATCAAAAGCAGTCTTTTGATAAAGCACCGTCTGGTGCGAAACGCGTTAAGCGTTTGTCTTTTTGCCTGTCCTCTATCCCTCTGCCTGATGCTTTTTATATATTCTGGATCACAATAAAAGAAGATTCTTCTTTCATGCAACTCAATTTGGATTTATTTTATTTACCTACCGGATGATTACTGCTGACACACCCTGTTTGTTGTCGGCATTTTACTACACGGAGACAAAGTCTCCATTCATAATTTTATGAATGGAGACTCTGTCTCTTATTAGTTAAATGCCGACAGCCTATAAACCGAACGACTTTCGGTTTATAGACTTTCGGCTTATGTAATACATGTAAACCTATGGCTATTCTATAAACCGAAAGTCGTTCGGTTTATAGAATAGCAATAGGATTACATGTATTCCATAAGCCGAAAGTCTATAAACCGAAAGTCGTTCGGTTTATAGACTTTCGGCTTATAGAATACAAGTAATACTATTGCCTTTCTATGAACCGAACGAGAGCCCCATTCATAAGAATTTCTTATGAATGGGGCTCTCGTTCGGTTTATAGAAAGCCAATAGTATTACATTGTATTCTATAAAACGAACGAATAAAACAAAACGAAACGAAAATAATGAACGAATTTCGTCTGAAACGAATGCACTAATGAACGAAATTCGTTTTAGACGAAATAAATAACATTTTCGTCCAAATGGACGAAAACGAAACGAAAATTTTAGTTTTGCACATGTCTAATATACATATATAAAATCCAAAGACCAGTACACTCAGATCAAAACAGGTTACAAAAACACCTAAAGCTATAGGTTTCATTAATGCTCCTGAACAACACCTTTTCTATGATAACACAATTGGAGATTTAGTAACATATATGGCCATATTATGCTAAGCCCACCACCAGGGCCGGACTGGCCCACCGGGATACCGGGAAAAATCCCGGTGGGCCGCCTGCCCCGGGGCCGCCTCGGCCACTAAAATTGAAGAATTCGGCTGCTGCAGCATCCGGCCGCAGCAGGCGAATTTCTTAAAGCGGCGACGGCCGCCGAATTGCTTAAAGTGGCGGTGGGCCACTTTAAGCAATTCGGCGGCCGTCGCCGCTTTAAGAAGTTCGCCTGCTGCCGCCGGATGCTGCAGCAGCAGTTCCGGCGGCGGGATGGGAAGTAGAAACCAAGGTGAGTGAGACATACAGGGGGGGGGGGGGGTGAAAGACACTACAGGGGGGGGGGTGAAAGACACTACAGGGGGGGGTGAAAGACACTACAGGGAGAAGGGGGGGTAAAAGACACTACAGGGGGGGGTGTGAAAGACACTACAGGGGGGGGTGAAAGACACTACAGGGGGGGTGAAAGACACTACAGGGGGGGGTGAAAGACACTACAGGGGGGGGTGAAAGACACTATAGGGAGAAGGGGGGTAAAAGACACTACAGGGGGAAGGGGGTGAAAGACACTACAGGGGGAAGGGGGGGGTGAAAGACTCTACAGGGGGGGGTGAAAGACACTACAGGGAGAAGGGGGGGTAAAAGACACTACAGGGGGGGGTGTGAAAGACACTACAGGGGGGGTGAAAGACACTACAGGGGGGGTGAAAGACACTACAGGGGGGGGTGAAAGACACTACAGGGGGGGGTGAAAGACACTATAGGGAGAAGGGGGGTAAAAGACACTACAGGGGGAAGGGGGTGAAAGACACTACAGGGGGAAGGGGGGGTGAAAGACTCTACAGGGGGAAGGGGGGGGTGAAAGACTCTACAGGGGGAGAGGAGGGTGTGAAAGACACTAAGGGGGAAGGGGGGAAGAGAGATGCCACAGAAAGGACACACTGAGAGAGAGACGCCACAGAAAGGACAGAGAGAGAGACGCCACAGAAAGGACAGAGAGAGACGCCACAGAAAGGACAGAGAGAGAGACGCCACAGAAAGGACAGAGAGAGAGAGACGCCACAGAAAGGACAGAGAGAGAGAGAGAGACGCCACAGAAAGGACAGAGAGAGAGACGCCACAGAAAGGACAGAGAGAGAGAGAGAGACGCCACAGAAAGGACAGAGAGAGAGACGCCACAGAAAGGACAGAGAGAGACAGGATACAGGATATGTCTCACACACTGCCCTGATATATACCTCTGCACAGGGCAATTCATATAACTCTGTGTACATACTGGAGGTATATATATTGCCCTAGACAGGCTTTTATATCAGTCTTATCTATAAATAATACACTGTTCAGATGTGCTTTTTAAAATGCATGATTTTCCCTTCTATGAACAAAAAAATTATATTATGCTATGGGCTGGTTTAAAAATCTTATGCGATGGGGCTGGTATATACATTTTTTCCAGGGCTGGTTTTTGTTCCCAGTCCGGCCCTGCCCACCACTACGTACTCCAAAATTGATTACCAGGAACCAAAAAGGCCTTCCTATGGTATAATATAGAGACACTCCTGCATTTTTGGTCTGGATACCACTTGTGGAGCATCTCTGATGGGGAGGGGTACTAAACCAGAAGCTTGGTCCAAGCTACAACTGGTAGGAATGCACTCACCTAAACAAAGAAATACACATGAAGAGATGAAGCCCCATACGTAACAGTATTTAGCATTAGGACACACCAATATTGGAGTACTTTGACTTAGTGGTGGGCTTAGCATAATATGGCCATACATGCAACTAAATCTCCAATTTTGTATCTTAGAAAGGTGTTTTTAAGTAGCTTTAATGAAACCTATAGCTTTAGGTGTTTTTGCAACCTGTTTTTATGTGAGTGTGCTAATCTTTGGATTTTGTATATGTATATTGAGACGTGAGCAGAGAATTTATTTGCAACATGGTGTATGTATGTAGACGAGTTTGAATGCTACACGTTGAGTGAATTGTTAGAGTTTTGATCATCCAGTCATTGCTACATCTTTCATCAGCTTGAGGTTTACAGTATGTTTATGTGAATGCAGCCCAGAGACCAGGAGGCCTAGTGTGGGATGAGATATATATTTTTCGCCTGTTCTTGGGAGCACAGACCACTGTTAGACTGACACATCCACTGCAATTTTCTAGTTGTAATTATTACTCCAGAACAAAATGGAGTAGTATGACACTGGATAACAATTCATACATATTAGCATTCTATTTATCATAAGTATGAGAAGTTATAAGTTACACTACTACATTTCTCCCATGTAAAAATGTGCTGTGGGTATAAATTACATTGTTCATTAACAAGACATAGAAATCCAATTTTATTTATTTCCACTGGCTATTTATGGCCACATACATCTCCATTTAGAAGGTCAGCAGTGTCTTGCATGGAAAAATAATGTCTTTATAATATCGCTACCAAATATAACTCTTGCTTCTGCACATCCCAATGTGATTTCTCTGGGTCTTATTCAAGTAGAAATTTGAGCAAGTTCAATTGTAGGTGAAATGTATGGTCTAATTTATAGAATTCGAACTCCTACAACACTTAGAGAGGGAGTGGGAGGGGCTAGCTGCTGCTGACCTGGTGTGTGGGGGGGGGGGGGGGGGTAAAAACACAATTTAGTTATTTAGTTGCCCTTGGTGCCACTTCATCACTCAACCTGACATTATCAAAAATAGTCACACTTAGACATGCAAGACAGATTTGCTGACAGATAAGTTATAGAGATTGATAGACAGACAAAACAATTGGATAGAAACATTGAAAGCGTGACCGACTGCACAACATTTAAATAGCAAAAGTGGGGAAGCATCAGCCATCCCATTGGATGAGATTAGAGAGCAGCCTGGGGCATTTGCCCTCCTGCCCCCTTTTCTGGCACTCCATGTTAGAAGGACACATAACAAAATAAAGCAATACGTTGTTCTGTGTTAAAGTCATGGGAACTGGGGTAGAATACCAGATCTGCTTAGTTATCTTTTTCAACCTGCACAGATTTTAATGCTGCCTGTGGAATTTGTCCTAATCATTCCACCTCTGCCTAGGGACCATGGGCATGTTCTAGACCCTGTTATGAGCCATGAGAAATGGTAGCTTTTTGGTAAACTGTGGGTCTCCAACTGTAAAAAAAATGTCCAGGAATGCTCAGTAACAAATGGAACCTTATATAAATAAAAAACACACTAATAGTGTAATACATTAAAGCAGCAATGCGATCACAATGGTAATACAATCACAAACAGATGTGTAAATGAAGCATTCAGGATTATAGGTGGGATTCACATGAAGCTTTAATCTGGAGAAATAATAAAAACAGCCCTGGGCAGCAACAGAGGTTGCATACACTGGATACCCTGTAGGGAAACACTAACAAGATGAAGAGTAACAGTGAGCATGTCGAATAAGTCCAAATCCAACCGGAAATAGCACAGGAGGTGAAAGGGACTTCTGCTGGAGGATAGATGAAAGTGCCAGGCAGAGAACAGATGATAGCAGCTTTGGTTTGGAGCAATTCTGGCATTTACAAGCGTTTCACCAGATCTTCAGCCATGTCTTCATCAGGAGATATATTTAATTAAATAATCCAGTTGTTGCAAGGCTGCATCTACTATACTCTGCCAGCCTCTTAGCTGAAAGAACATTATGGGAGATGTAGTTCTTCAACAGCTGAAGTGCCACAGTTTGACAACCCCTGGTATACAGCCATGTCTAATCGTTACAACACTCAACTACTGTGAAATGAATGCATGTCTGCAGTGGTTTAGTATCTTGTATTGGGCACTAGTTAGTCTTATTATGGCTCTAAAATAAGTCAGGCCAGTAGTCATCATCCTCAAATGGCCTATACATTTCTATAACAAACAATAATTAAGTTGGACTTCCTTTCTTGAATTATTATTTTCCATTATTATTATTTTCCATATTCAGTAGATAAACAGAGTGGAAAACTGAAGAATGCAAAGCATTGTTTAACTAAACTAAAAACTCTTCAATGTAGTATATGCCTCTTCTAAGCTGATAACACTTTTAGAGCGATAAGTGTGATCACTGCATTACAGTATCACATGGTCAAATCATCCACTGGGTCATTCGGTATTTGGATGCTCTAGAAGGGATGTTCTAAATGACCAGTTGTATGTCATTGTTTTCATTGACTTTTTCTGGTAAACAAACAGTGGTACTCAGGACTTTATCAGGCATTAAGTCAATACATGTGACTGACAGTAGATGATTGTCTGTAAGTGCATTAATAATGGGCTTTGAGTTTTACAGGATAGAGGTCCTATACAAATCTAAAAATTCACAGACAAGCTTTTCTTTATAAACATCTTGACCTTATTAGTATCTCTATTGTTCCTATCCTAGCATAGAATATGACATTTTTCCAAACACAGATAATGCTGGGTTGGGTCAGTTTTGTGTATTTCGAATTAGAGAGTTTAACCTCTGAGATCCCTGGCTAGATGATACTGACTACAGCTTGTCCTATGACACATACAGCATTCAAAACATGTTTTGCCTATTCACTGACTACATTTATTCTCCCCAATCATAACTTGTTGCACCACTTTTGAAGATATGGAAAGTATCTGTTGCACGGTACATGAAGGTCCAAATATTATTAATATGTGTTTTACAAAGCCCGGTATATGTCCACTTTGAACAACGTTGGTGCTTTGAATGTGTGGACCCCAAATAACTATGCACGGTGCTTTGTAAGCCCCAGTCACTTTCCAGTGCCACGAAATTCAATGTAGGTCTGCACCAGCGAGAAATATGAAAAAGGAAGATAAGAAGGAAAGAGGAAAACGGTGGTTGTAATAGACGCTACTTAATCATGCTGAAAACTACAGGTTCCACTTTTAATCGACAAAAAAGGGGAATATAATTCAATGTTTTTAAAAAACGTGTGTATTATTACAAAAGTGAAAAAAACTGAAAAATAATGTGTGTTATATCGTATTCGCCATTCATCTTTAGGTTGCTTTGTTTCCAGGGTAAAAATCCAAAAAGCCTTCCTCTGACTCGCCTAAGATTATGTGCGCCTCTTGGGTTCCTATTAACCCTGCAAGTAACTAATACTAAAAAGATCTTTAATTTGCCATGACTCCATTCATTAAAGTGCTCAGCAATGGTAGTGTTTGCCTTTGAAGTAACATCTAATAAATACTCATTTTAACATTTTAATTGCTGACCAGTTCACCCAACAAATTGGAAATTCAATTTTTCTCAATGAATGACAATAATTTGAGTCGTCTTTTACTATTTGCAGTAGTTTTAGATATAATGTGGCATTGATTTTTAACATATTTGCAGGTCTTATAAATATTATGCCCACATTGAACTGTACCCACAGATCTTAACCAGTTAGCTCCAGCACTACCTTTATTCATATTTTTTACATGACTAGGAGAAAGATGATCATGTAATGTACAGTATGTGATCTACATGCTGTAAATTTGACTTTATTTTAACTTAAATTAACTGTTTTCTTTCCGACTTCAATGCTTTTCCACATAGTGCGCATGCGCCCTATTATGTGGAGAAGGAGCAGATAACCGGCTGTGTGTCTATGAGTGTTTATGTGTGTGTGTGTGAGTATAAGTGTGTGTATGTTTATAAGTGTGTGTGTATATATGTGGGTATGTGTATGCGGTGATTGCACTTTGAGGTCTGCAAATCAGTTTTGGAAAAAAATTAGGCACTCAGGCCCAATAACTATCCATATCACTGCTCCGAACTGTATGAGGTAACAAAGGAGGTACCAGGATGTGCTATTTTTTTTATTCCCTAAGTACATTTTTTTTTAGTTAAAGTTAATCTTTTTTCATTTGTGGCCATGGTAAAGTTTAAATTGAAGTCATTGTTATTCACAAGATTAACAAATCATTCAGCTGAACCAGGTGACACATGTGGGGACGAAATACCAATGCATACGCACCTTTCTGTCTGGGTGGAGCATTTGTAGGCTCCCGTCATGGTAGTGATTTACATTTTTATGTTTTTATGATAGTTGATTTATCCACTTCTTTGTTTCTACTGCTAATAGGGCAAAACCTATATTTGATTTGTTAAGTTAGTATACAGTGAAGCCTTTTTTGTAATAAAATTTTTAACTCCTAATTTTAACTCACTCTCCACCAGGATGTCAATCAGTGTGAACGAGTAATTTTTTTTCACATTTTTACACATGTTTTACATAGATTCCTTTTTTTATATTTCTTTTTTCGTTCAATAAATACATTTACACCTATTACACTTTGTTTATATATCCACATTTATTCTAATATGTATTATTATTATTATTATTATTATTATTATTATTATTATTATTATTATTATTATAATGATACCCACTATATATTAACATCATTTCACAGTTTTTGTTATTTTTTTCTATCATTTTTGTCATTATTTTGTTTATGTGATATGCTCATGTGTAAGTTGTTTTTCATTATTTATTGTCTAATTGGAGTTAATTGTTATTAGTCTGTGATTGATCTATTCACTGAATGGACTTTTAAAATATTGTATTTAAGTATTTAAATACCTTATGCAGCACTTAACATCACTTGTGAATAAACGTTTCTGCACACGAAAAGCGTCAAGTGGTCTGCTTTCTGCACTCCTTGCTGTTTATACTTAATACGTGATATATCCTTTTGGGGATTGAAATGTGGAAGGGCTGTTATAAACCCTGTGTAGTTCCCTTTGTCCGAGAGAGGGTACTGTGTTGTAGTGTGATGGGTCTAAGAAGAGAACAAATTCTTAGTCCACGCTATTTAATGCAGGTTGAGTATCTCTAATCTGAAAATCCATTATCCAAATCTTTTTTCCAGATTTTGGCAAAAGCAATTCAAGATTGCATTAGGAAGATCAGGAATCACATCTTTCTGATCTGAAATGAAACTTTATTTGGCATTTCTGGAAATGGCCGGGAAAGTGTTGTTAATGGATTATTTTGAACAGGATTTCATGGGCCTGCAAAAAGGGCAAATGCCTTGGTTTGTTAGGTCTGTTCCAGTGACTTCCTCAAGACATATCAGTCCAAAATCTTTCACCAGGCACCTGAATATAATGCAACTGGTGTTAGGTGATGACAGTGAGTGGAAAGGCATCGGTTAAAAAAAGGTATAGCAGCAGATGACTACTATTGCCGGCTACAGATAGCCAAATTATTCTACTTTCTATTCATTCTATAAGCATCCAGTGTAAAGAGGTTAATTGTATTTTTGCTGCACAACCACCGAACACAACCAAAAAGGATTGGAAACATGGGTACATTTTGCTTTACCTGAACTCCATTGTCCCTCCAGGCGATTCTCACCATAAAGCGTTTCTGCGTTGTTCTGTAAATGGTGGTAAACAAAGGAAATACAATGGAATGCACTCAAATCTTTTTTTTTTCCATTTCGCCTGGACTGAATGTTAAGTTGCACTTAAAAAATACAATTTACTGTCACAATAAGCAGGCCAAAGGTAAAATGGCCTAACAGTGGAATTTTATGCTAGACTAGCAGTCAGTCAATCATTTTACTCTCTAAATCTTTCTCTAACCATCTGGCATTTAAAGGGTTTTCCTGAATCTTACTTCACAATATTACTTCACGGGTAGATTCAATGGCCCCCGTTATGTTAAAAACTGGCTTTAGTGGTAAATAAACGGACATTGATTATTCAATGACCACCGCTTACTCCAATTACGGGGTTCAGTAAAAATATTACCACACCCGATGAAAAACTATTTGGCACTATCTGTGCGTGCACCATGTTTATACATCACCCCTACTGTTCTGTGAGGTAATTACCACACAAACAGTGATTCAATGACAGCCGGTAAAAATTTACAATTTTACACACACACAAAACATGATAAATGTGCATCGGCTGCTTAATGGAGGTGACATGGGCACATTTGAACCCTTTCAATGCTATAAGGAACACTACAGCACTGTAATGGTTAACCTGCAAAAATAATGTTGGGAGAGCCACAGAGGCTCCCCCCCAAAAAATTGTTTACAATTGTGATGTTTATGATACTAAACATATTACTGCCTTCCTTTGTTGCCAGTTACGAGGTTGAGACCATGGATGGCCACTTTTATTTAACCTTCCTCTGACATGCCATGGAAATGATGGGATTATGCATCCTGCTCTTTGCTCATATAGTCATCAGATAATAAAGACACATATTTAAAAGGCAGCTGTAACATGTGTGCCTTACGTTTATACTATTTATACTATTACCCTTTCTATCACAATTTGACTTTTTGAACTAGATGATCACACAAGGAATTCAAGGTAACTACATGGATCTCTATAAATAGAGCCCACAATTCCAAGACATTTTATTATACAGCATTTCTCTTTTGTTCGGTGGTTGATTGAATGAATTAACCATTAATTCCTCAGGTTTCTATTCATGAAAGGAAATAAATGTGCATGTTCATTAACCGAGGTCTAAGGTGACATTCCCAGCTATAAAACAGTAACAGTGAATTACAGTATTTTTCAATACATCAATCTCAGAGGTTATGGGAGAAGACCCGAAGGAGTGACAACAAACAAGACAATTTCTCCGTACTCAATGCCACGTTAATATCTAAGTTGTGTGAACAACTGTATAAACGGTCATTTTTAGTCCTTAATAAGGACATCTAGAAATTCTATCTGTGAGGTCATATTATTTTGTTCCAGAAGCTCAAAGTAAGGCAAAAGGGTTTTTGTTCATGATTTAATCTGATTAGTACACATCCACAGCTACAAAAGAGCAGTCCATCTTTTTACTGGGTAACAATGTAGATGAATTTGAACAATTTGGCACAAATAACTTACTGAAGACTTGGTGACATTGAATCCTCTTATTTCCCTTTATTTTTTATTTGTGTATTAGCAGCAAACTAAAATTAAATTAAGGAGACTAGTTGAACTTCTCCATTTATTTATTATACGAGCAAAACATCATGATTTCTGATTAAACTAAAATATATTTGATTTGCTAGATTTCAAAGGTGGGCTTAGCAGGACAGCATGAATAAGCAGTCTGGCAAAAGCCAAAGTATGGGGGTCATGTACTAAACAAGTGCAGTGGGGAAAAAAAGTAGGTCAAATTTAAATATAGGTAAGGAGCAATTTACGACTATTTGTAACATTTTGCTTTTGTTTCCCCTGATTTGCGCCTCTTCCGTTTCTTCTAATTTACCGTGCATTTTTCGGTTAGCGCTAATAAATTGCGATTGGATTTGCGAATGTTAAAGAGTTTTGCGAATATGTTGTCAATGTCAATCAGCAGTTTTCTTAAAGGGTGCGGTAATATTTCCCGATTTTTGGGGTCTCTCCCACTGTCTGCTGTGCTCTACTTCTGTCCCGCTTTTTGTGTCAGAGCTTGGTAGGGCAGCGGGATTCAGGACCCCCATTCCGCAGCCCTGATATCATTCTCCTTTGTCTGAGATATCTGAGAATGCATACTACGTGTGTGCATGCTTCCAGATTCAGTGATAGTGCTGCTGTTGCAGGCAGAAGTTAGATGTAAGAGTGAAGTCTGGCAACTTTTGGTCCAGGGGCAAAGACATTCCAGTGGCCCATTGGAGCAACTTCACCAGTCAACCTGCTGCCATCATCATCGAAAGACAGATAAGGTACAGAGATTGATAAACAGACAAGACAGCTGAATAGAAAGACAGAAAGTGGTGTGGTCGCACCTAATACATTTTTATCCTTTTATCAAATTCTATATCGTATCCATATATGTGTATGAGGTGGAGACAACAAGGGAATCTCTTCTCACACGTTTGTAATAGCCCCTTTTGCAGTCCTCCCCTGAATGTTGGGCATTGTTAACATCCCCAAAATATACTTACAAATTGGAAATGATCTCAGTGTCCCACATAAATACTTTGATGATATTATCATTATTATTATTTTTATTATTATTATTAATGCAACTAACTACAATATGAATGCAACTAGCCATTATAATTATGAATTCTTTATTTGAGGGAGCAAAGCTAGAAGTTAAGTACCTACCTTGCCTTTTGCTGTCTGAAATTAACTAAATCTCATACTTAAAAAAAGGACTTGTTTTGAAAATTGCATTTAGAAATCTAGAACCTTAATGGCATGTAGGAATCTAAAAAAAACCCAGAGGTTAATTTGATTAGCTACATGATATATTTCAACTAACAACTTCCATGTGATAAATTCATCCATGATAGTTGTAAAAATATGGAATAATGCCTTTATACTGAAAGTATAATAAATGGGGAAGTCATAATTTTCTAAAGCATAATCTATAATGTAAGAGAGGAATTTCCTGGAGGAAAAGGTATTATCTAAAATAATTAAGACAATATTTCTTCAACAGCTATTTTTGCAGCACACTTTTTCCTCTAAATATTCATTAAACAATACAAACCAATATAATACAATGTTTGGTTTTAGAAGAACTAGTATAGATTTTCCCTGAAGAAAAATAACCTCATAATTGCATGTTTTCTATTAAAACGGTATTTCAGTTTGTCCAAAAATGGGTTCTGAACAATGAAATAGCTTCCAGCAGGTGTAGAAAAATATTCCGCACAACTGCTGTGATCAGCACTTTGGGCCACAACGAGTCTAGAGACTGAGCTCAATAAAACTGTTGGATAGGTTTTTCATGTATCTGTTTTCATTATTGTTCTTTTTAATATGATTCATATAAGACCATCATTTTCTTAAAGGGACTTAACCTGTTGTGTTAAACTAAGGATACATTTCTGCCAGATATTTTGTATTTTTGCAGTTAATATTAAAACGTACAGTTATTCAATAGTGGCCCCTTTACCAAACCAGATTTCCAGCCATGATGGTCAATAAGATCATGTAATGCTATATAAGCAGTTCTGTTATTTTCTGTTCTTGTTCTGTCTTTCCGGTCATCTGCTGTATATTGATGACTCTCTCTTTTCCCATTGGCTTCTTAACTGACTCTGCTTCTCTTCACTGCCTGTCCTGATTTCTGCACATTTCTGGACATTGCTTTTGCCTGCCGATTCTGTACCATTCCTGACTTCTGTACCATTTCCTGAAGACTGCTTTTGCCTGCAGATTCTGTACCAAACCTGACTTCTGGACCATTTCTTGGATATTCTGCCTGCCAATTCTGTACAGAACCTCAGGACTCCATATTTGGGGTAAGTAGTTGTATTACACACTTCCAAACATAATGTAAGCTGGAATTTTAGAGGGCGGAAAGTGTTTTTTTTTTTTGCAGAGGATTACAACTGGGAGATAGGAATAATAAGTAACCAGTGGTTCCATGGCTACTACCATGATGAGTAGATCACAGTGTGGAAAATGATGAGCTACGCACCTATCTAGCAATGTCAGTATAATTTTCCTCCTTACCAGACTGACTTTCAATCCCCTTTGCTGATGGGAGTTGCCTCTAGAGCAGTGGCACCCTCTAACTTTGCATACTTATGGGGTAAATTTTGCTTAATTGTACCTCAAGACTTGGTTGTGGTGTTGAGCTTGAGACTGATACTCCTGCTGGTACATTATTCTCTCCAGATTCGCAACTCCCACCATTTTAGAAACTGACCCTGCCATGGAACTGATCCTGATTACTTATCCTTCATGTTGAGTTCATCAGCGACATCCTGGTGGATTCCAGAAACTGCACTATGGACAGCAGCCTCGCATGTCATGATCGTCGGAGGAGTTGGACGTGGATGGGCACCTGTTCTTGTCATGCAGCTTCCTCAACAATGTTTGGCTGTAAGTTTAATAATTTGTATTCATTTCTTGAATCTGGGCCTATTTTGTATGGAGTTTCAGGTTATTTTAGACTAATTTTGGATTATGTTTGGAATTTCTTGGCATTTTTTTCTTGTCTGAAATCCCCCATATAATAAAATGTGTCATTTGGCTGCATTGGATTTCAGCAGATATCAGTGTTTAATCGGCTATGATTTCCGAATTGCGTATCCCTGATGTGTCCCGAATCAGTCCGGACTTTTGAAGTATCATTTTGGGGCTGAATATTTTTGCATGTTGGGCCGACCCTATTGTTTTTTCAGTGGTGAAATATTTTCTGAAAAAATTAAAGTGCATCTATTTTACTTGTAGCTTTTTTTTGGTCATAATTGATCATAAAGATTTGCTCCTGAATTATAGGTTATGTCATTCTGATCCAGAAAACCACACTCTATTAACGGAATTGAAACATATTTAAACATTTTTGTACCTATAGCATTACATGAATCTCCTTTTTTTCCATTATGCTCTTCGACAGTGTATAACAGAACTGAGTTAGTATTAGATGTGTACAGAACTGTCTATGTCAGCATCATCCTTGGGATGTGTGGCTGAATCCAAATGTTAGTAAGCCACATTACTGCAAGAAGTCTCTTAATAAGGTAGCTGTAGTTTCTGAATTTAAGATCTTTCACCTTCTGCTGCGTAATCTTTTAATGCATGTTGTGCGAGGCAAATTGATTTTGTTTGTTTTTTATCTATTTAGTGCCAAAGTGTAATTGAAAGAAGTTTTAGAAGTGTCAGCCCGAAGACATAGTTTATGGGTGGGTACGGCATTCACGAGCTTGCTCGTTACAGAGAACAAGACCAATTTCATGTAAGGATGACCTTACTGAGTAGATGTCAGGTACTGTGTGGTGTTTTCATCCCACATACTCAGGCATATTTGGCAAATTAGCAACACTGCAAAAGTATGTTAATGCTCAGAAATAACGTTATACGTGCCAAGATTTTACAATAAAGAAATCAAATTTACATTTAGTGACTCTTTTTATTTTTTTACATAGGAGCAATTCCTTGGCTGAATATTTGGGCACTGGTCCCATTTTCCCAGATAAGTATGTCAATAGTTAGCTAACAAACAATTACTCCAAAAATATATCACGTTTTGGAATCAGAAAAACAATACTTATATAAAATGAAAAGGAACAACAATAGTGTTCACTGTATATATATATGTATATATTTATTTTTCATTTGCTATAAACCTTTACACACCCATTTTGGATCACTACAGCTAGTAGCCTGATAAACTCTTGATCAGTATCTTAAGATAGCCAGGATTCATGAGTCTATACAGTGGTAGAGGAGGTCCGCACATTGTAGTATTGGTCTCCACCTTAGTCAATTGATATACTTAGAAAGATCTACTCACACTGGGACAAGAAGACTCAGATGCCAGATTTTGCTATAGAACTTGTAACAGAAGGTGCAAAGCCCCAACCTGTGGAAGCCTCCACTGTGGGTCCACTACCACCTCCAAGAGACCAACCAACCCACCATGAAGAATGTGGGGCTTCAACAAACACAGTTTTACTATTCTTAATATCTCTCAATTCTATGATGTCTCTCAATTCCTACCCAAAAAATACTGAGGCTAAGGTGGGTAGAGGTCCAAATGGACTGCCTATTAATATCCGTGCATATAATTCTGTTATAGTTTTGTGAACTATATTTTGGGAAATATGTGCCATCTTCTGGCCAACAAACAAAGACAAAGGGAACTAATAACCCTGTGAAAGGAGACACAGCAAATACTGGGAAAACACCCAATAGTGCGTAACATGAAAAAAATATAACTATTTCTAAGGTACACCATTTTATATGCTTTACTGGCTAAAATAAGTGCCAATAAAGCATATAAAATGGTGTACCTTAGAAATAATAATGAAAGACAAGGTACCTGAAAAAAAAAGGAATCAAAATAAACTCGCAAAGGGTGTTCCAAAATGATGTGGATCTATGTGTATGCGCAAAAAGGGTATGACCCAACCCATCAAGAAATGACAAAACTGGAAGCAGATGTACAACCAATAAGAGCTTTTTAACAGCACATATCACTTGGAAATACTTCATACAATAACTATATAATGTCTCTGAGGTTTAATGATATAGAACAACTGTCAAAAGATGAATCCGAGATTCAAACGAACACAAGCCGAACCTAACACTTAACCATGCAGCGATGGCGTCCCAGTGGTAATCAGAGTCTCAATGCTGGAATAAGTGTCTCAGAAAGTCCAAAAAGCCAACGCTTTTCATTATAAAGTGACTTCCTCAGGGCAGACCATGGAGAGACAATCGCAGCAGGCATATTAACCCCTCAAATACCAGTATGATTCAAATAACTAAAAAGCATACAAATACAACTTTGATCAAAATGATGTGATTCTAAAAAAAAAGAATAACTGTTAAAATTACATTTTATTGATCCCAATAGCGATGTTTAAAAGAAATAATACATTTAATAAAAGTAAAATGTTTTCTAACTATTTCTTCTACAGTGCCCTTTTTACCCCAACCCTAAATTTACCCCAACCCTAAATTTACCCTAACCCTTAATCTACCCCCACCCTTTAATCTAACCCTTGTACTCACCCGAACCCCCCTGTAACCTCAATTATGACCCTAATTATGACCCTAACCCTAGATCTAGGGTAAGTAGATCTAGGGTTAGCTTTTTCTATTTATTTATTTTATTTATTTATTTTATATTTCTAACTGTAATATTCTTGGGGCAGTCAAGCAACGGTTTCAGAGCGACGGAAGATTTTTTTTTCTCTCTTCCGTCGCTCTCCTCTGGGCACGCTGTATTGGAGGAGCATGCTGGGGGGCACAGAAGGTGTTGCATGATGCTTTCACTGCCTATGTGTGTAACTTGCATACGATCACATTCGCGGTGATCGTATGCGCGCGGGGAGGGGGGGCTTGGGGCAAAGCACTCTCAGAGGCTGATTCACATGCGAAGCAGCCTCTGGGAATAGCTGCAGACATGTAGCGTTGCGCTAAGGAGCGCAACGTTACATGAAAACTGAAGACGTATATATACGTCCTTATGGTCCTCAAGGACCATGCTTTTCAGGACGTATATATACTTCCTTATGCATTAAGGGGTTAAAGTACATATACATATATATATATATATATATATATATATATATATATATACATATGTTTTTAATTTATAGACCTCCCTTTGAAGGAGCCTCCGGACTCTGTCACCTCTCTTCCCAGATGGTTTGATTTGTTCAATGCCCATAAAATTTAAATTGGAAAAACCTCCCTGGACAAGAGTTAAATTGAAGGGGGACAGCATGATCAGTGTTTTTAGCCTGAATAAGACCCATGTGCTCTAAAATGCTTTAGACAAAGAATAAGAAGAACTAATTGGACCTAAATACTAAACAAACAATATTTAGTGTGAAATGATGTGGCATGGCTAAATAAGGACATATCACCCATGTGATGATATCATTCAGTGCAATATACTACAAGAAGAAACATTCCACAGATGTGTAATTGATATGGATAACTAGTTGATGACTTTGGATACTTTATGGGCAAGTTTCAGAAATATGCTATACTATCTTGCAATCATATCTCTCTCTTCTTATATGTCCCTCTCTCTCTACTTATATATATATACACCTAACAAAACTTATATAGTGGACAAAGCTTCTCAGATTCTAAATCAAGGATCCTGACACTTATCAAGTATTCTGTCAGGAACATTAAGTATCCAAAAGTGATAATGCTTCAATTTGCTAGTCCATTAGACTAATTACTGCAATAATTAAGTAACTACCTGATTAGAACTAATGGGTACCTAATTATCCGGGAGAAAAGTATCAGGTGGCAATTATCAGGTGGCAATTAATAGACGGGAGTTAATGTCTTAGCACTGTCTTTGCATGAATTCATAAGCAAGGAGAAGAAAACAAACAATAGTGTATTAATATTTATCATCCTGAATGTGTCTTCCAGCTTACTTCATTTGTAGAGAGCCAATTAGCGTCAGGATGATATGGGTTGCAAGATATAAGGTGCCTGAAGTTGGTATTAAATTGAAAGGGTACACACGCTTAAAAATATTATTGAAATCGCACATACTCAGAAAAAAAAAGAAACAAATTAACAGCTGCTCACAATAAATCATATTTCATACATTATGAAACGATTCACGAGACTGGTTTATTAATTACTAAACAATCAATTAACTGCACAGATATGGAAGATATATATTCTGATTTCTATTTTGTGTGCATGGAAATATTGATGCTGCTACTGAAATGACCCTTTTTTAAATAATCAACCAGGATATACAACAAATTACAAAGCTTATTGCATAGGTTGCGTAGTTCTTTAAAACAGAAGTTGACCAAATGACTGATAACTGGAGATCTAGTACATGGAGCCTTCTGTGGTGAGTACTATACAAAACGTCTTCTGACAGATCGTAGATTTGTGGTTGGAATTTCAATACAGACATAGCATGACATCCACCACTTTTTATTGATTGAAAGTTGTATGGCTATATTGCAGCAGCCTTAAATCTCATTCCGATTTGGATATAATAGGGGAGGTTCATAAATTAACCCCCCCCCTAAAAGTGACCCAGAACCCCCATACTAACCCCCAAACCCTAATACTAACATTAATCCCCCGAAACCTAATACTAACATTAAACCCCCCGAGCCCTAATACTGATTCATAACTCCCCGAACCCTAATACTAAAATGAACCCCTATTAAACATTAATAATACTCAACTTCAGCGATCCAGCGTTGAACTGTCCCGCGTTGAAAGATCTGCCATCACGCGAGAATGGACGTTGAAGCGGCTGCGTTAATGCAGCCCCGATGAACTTTCCCATCCCCATCCAGATCATCCCCCTCCCTGAAAATGAAAGGTAAATTAGCAGGAAGGGCGATATAAGTCGAATTTAAGTGAATAGACCGTCCACTCACCAGTTTCAACCTAAAGGTATTAAAATAACTCTAAGGTCTACTGTAATACCTAAATAAAGTAGTAATATCCACCCTCCCAACCCAACCTCTGGTTTGCTGTGCTTCAAATATAAAAAAAATGGACAACACTGCGCTAAACAAGGATCTGCATTTGAAGATTGCTTCATAACATACATGGAAAAGAGCTGACACTCTGATATTGACATACCTAACAGAAATGTCATTAACTGCGTCATATTATGTAATGAAATCAGTTTGGGGTCACTGGCGTCCTTATGGTATAGTATCGCAACTTGAAAAAACTAAATATGTACCTTTAAATATATTTTTTCATTAACCACGCAAAAATCATAAATACAAGAAAAATTCTATAACATAAGCAGTTGCCCAACATAACAAATACTAATAGAGCTTTGAAATTATTCATTTAGTACAAGCACACATTTTCCACTTGAATGTTGGCAGCTTTAGAATTTCGTGATACCTTGAAACCAGTTAAATGGAGGGAGATTTATTTATCAACCTCATCAACTCTCAACACCCACTTAAGTTCAAATTGACATATACACAGAGAATGCTGCAAAGTCAAGGTTGTGTAATATGATTCCCGCCTGCTAGAATGTTTATCTGTCTAAATCATAATAACATGCTGAGGAAAAAATATCTACTTCAGGTCTATTAACAATGAAAGGAAAAAAAGTGTTCACCAGTGTCATTGAAGTGGGGCAGATGAGATATGAATGTCAGCCTTGAGATATCATTCTAAAAGTAGGGAGGTTATACATTTTGCCTGGATAAAAAGGAACACCACAGCATCATCTACGGTTAGAGAGATCTTTTCTATCACTGAGAGAAACCTTTGGTTCAGAATTGATTAGCTTAGTATTTGGCTGCAAGTTATAAGGTGGTCAATTGATTTGACGCTTAAATGTGCTTATTCTTTATTTTCACATCAGTATCTTTTTTGGAGCCTTACCTAAAATAGCACAGAGGTGTTCACCTGTCAAATGTTGTATGTTTTTCAAAAGTATTTAATGCAAAATCTAAATCGGGGTCTATTCACTAAAATCCAAAATTGGAGGTCAAAATTAGCGCAAATCTCGAGCTCCAGCCTCGAATAGACTCGCCCCCAGATGCCTTATCTCCACTTCGTATTTACAAAGTCGAGTTGAGGCAACTAGAGGTCTGCCAAGGAGGTCGAGACTAAGTCAAACTCGACCTCTGAGATAGGAGATCAAATTTGGCTTAGAAAAAAAAATGCTAGTTTATTATAAGCTATGGAAGGTGAATTGAAGCTAGCAGGCTTTTTTCTTATTCAAATTTTACCTCATAATTGGAGGTTGAATTTTACTTACAAAAAAATGGGGAGAGATTCCCCCAACAAAACTTGGTTCTGGGGGCTCCCCAAATGGACCCCAGGACTTCTAACACAAATGGAGGGCCTGGGCCACTTTCTCTGGCCCCCCATAATTATTAATGGGGTTGCGAACCTGCCAAATGGCTTCCAGCACCACCAAAAATGAACTTGCCTTGGGTCCCTGGCCCGTCAATAATCTAAACCTCCCTTGCCAGAGGCCCCTGGAAAAATAAATAATAACCAGCACCCACACCCATGGAATTTCCCAAATCCCTGTGCATAAATAATAAATAACAATACAATATAAAATTACCGTATTTGCTCGATTATAAGACGACCCCCCCAAATTTGTACATTCCTTTAGGAAAAAAACTAAAAGCCTGATTATAAGACTACCCTATAGGAAAAAAGTTTAACTTGTATATATGTAAATTGCTTTTTAATATTTAATAAAAAATGTATATTATACAAATGCATTTCTTGTTTTTATTTGCTTTTATGTGCCAATGCGGCCTCTCTCCCGCTCCCCCAGCTGTCTCTTTCCCCCCCAGCGTTGTCTCTCTCTCCCCCCAAAACTTCTCTCTTGTCTCTATCTATCCCCCCTCCCCTTTTCTCTCTGTCCCCCTCCCTCCCCTTGTCTGTGTCTCCCCCCTCCCCCCCTTGTCTGTCTGTGTCCTCCCCCATCCCCCTCCCTTTGTCTCTCTCGGTCCCCCTCCCTCCCCTTGTCTGTGTCTCCCTGTCTGTGTCTCCCTGTCTGTGTCTCCTTGTCTGTGTCTCCTGTGTCTCCCTGTCTGTGTCTTGTCTGTCTGTGTCCTCCCCCCATCCCCTCCCTTTGTCTCTTTCTCCCCCCCTCCCCTTGTTCGTCTGTGTCCTCCGTCCCCCCCCCCCTCCCCCTTACCTGGTTTCGTTCCCTGGTGGCTAGTGGGGACAGCTGGCCCGTCATAATAGACTGTCGTGTCGGGCAGCATGGAGGATATCTGCACGTATCGTGCAGATATCCCCCAGCTGCCCGATTCTCCCTGGTGCCTAGTGGGGCAGCAGAGGATGTCTGCGCGACGAGCGCAGTCTCCCCTGCTGCCGCCCGGCACGCTCGCCGGGACTTCTGTGACGAAAGCGGAAGTACCCGGCTTCTTCATAGAAGCCCCAGCGGTCGTGCCGGGCGAAAGCAGGGGATTCTGCGCTCATCGCGCAGACATCCCCTGCTGTTAGAGAGGGGGATCGAGGTCCCCTGCAGCTCTGCTGGGGACCTGGATCCATGTCTTATAATCTGACCTCAATTTGTGGTCAGATTATAAAACGACCTCGAATGTAAGACGAGGAGGATTTTTCAGAGCATTTGCTCTGAAAAAAACCTTGTCTTATATTAGAGCAAATACGGTACTTCTCCTAATCTAGGGCCCCCTGTCTCAGTCCTACTATTGGTGATATTTTCGAACCAGCCAATAGTTTTTTAGCAACATTTCCATGGGCTGAAGATGAGGAGTGAGGGTGTCGCTGATCATCAAGGTATTCAGACAATATTTTATTTACTGGGTACCCTTTGTGTGCCTGAGGAATGGACACAACTTTCTCTGACCACAATCCAAGAATGTTTTTTTTTGTTACAGGTTTTAGCCACTAAATTATTATGCCAGGTAGGTCAATTTGCTCGTGAAACTTAGCTGTTATAAAAGCCGAAAAAGACTGATTAATGAGCAATGTAAAAATGAGTGACCTTAAATAATGAAGGGAAAATAGTTTATTGTAGTAAGGCTTCAATAAATATTAAAAAATTCTGAATTCCCATTTAAACCCAAACAGAACTCTCCCAATTATAAGCAAATGCGAGGGTGATTAATGGGGAATGAACTTAAGTGTATAGAAAGCCAGCATTTAAATACACTGCAATCTGCAAACATATAGGCTATGAAGCAAGAGTGTGGGAAGTTACTTTATCAATAAAAAAAAAAAGTACAGTCTTAATGATTAACATAATATTTCACTGGGACTTATCTTATTAAAAGCATAATTGTTTTGAGACGCACAAGTGTCAGCCTTGGTATTAGCCATAATCTGACTTGATATTTATACCAACCTAAGAGGAGTGAGTGTGAAAAATGGATGCTTTCGGTGATGCATAGGCCTTTTATTAATGTTTGAATAATAAGTGCCTGAAGGGCTTGTCATAAATTAAAGCAAAGGATTGAGATATAAATTTTTATGATCACTAGTTATACATTTCCATTATGTGTTTAAAAATGAAGGAATTATTCTGTGAACACGAGGAGGGGGGGAGGAAATCCCATTTATTTGAGTTGATTTGGTGTATAGCACAGAGCAGTTTAAGAAGCTACTTGACGGCATTGAAAAAGATGTATCTGTCTCTCTGAAGAGATATATCAAATGCTGTGTCTGGAGTCCATTGTGCAGAAGAATTTCCTCAGTTTAGCTTCTCCAACGCAGTTATTTATATGACAGTGGCAGGTGATGATATATCAGTATGTTTAGGCCACTTAAATGAATGCCGTGTGTTAGGATATGAGACAAGAATTGGCTCCTGCGCACTGAGACTAGGCTCACATGAATAAAGCAGGTCAGGAAATAAAACATCTGTACTTTGCGTTCACAAATGGTCATTATGAAGTCACAATGGCTGCGTATAAAAACATGTAATTGCTCTGCTCTGCAATGGCACCAACATCTTTTCTGTATCAATGATGGCTATTGTGGCCTTTTCTGGAAGGAAACCCAGAATGCAATAGCTTCTAAAGAAGTCAGCAAAATAGGCCTGAGAGATAAATTATAATGGAGCCACTTGCTCTTAAGGAGAGCTGAATACTGACTGGAGCCGAATTATTAAACACGGGACTGTGGTAAATTGATGAGGGATTTGACAAAAATTAGGCCAAAATAGCCACGTTGGAATAATTTGTCCTGATGTTTAAAATTCCCTTGTTGACACATCGCAGTTCGCTGCTTAGTGAATAAACCCCACTGGTTGCCCTAAAGAACTAACAAGGGAAAATAAGAGTTGGGTAAGTCATGACTGGCAGCAAACAAACATCAGTGAAATGGACAGGCAGCAACAAATCAAACCAAGAAATGTCAGAACAACAGGAGGTATGAAAAAAAAAAATAGTTAATGTGAATCAGACACTTAAAAGACAATAACACTTCTCTTACATGTATCTGTTAATGCACAGGGGATATGCAATTTCACGGTGTGACCTCACGTCTTTTGTCATGGGACACAGCCCCTCATTTGAGGTTACATTTTAAGGAACATATTAGATAAGGGAATAAAGCAGTGTAGACAATTCAATTCAAGAATAGTATAGCCAACAGGCAGGGCCGGTGCAAGGATTTTTGCCGCCCTAGGCAAAATAAAAATTGCCGCCCCCCCACACACACACATTATCAGCTGCTAGAGGTGCTTCCGTGATTCTCACTGTGAACATTACAGTGGGAGGACGTGGAACATCCAAAAAACCAAAAAAACATTTGCAGCTTAGAGGAGGATCGGGAGGAAAGTTCCCAGCTTTGGCGCTGGAGAAAGGTAAATGGCTGAAGGGGTTTTAACCCCTTCAGCTCAGTGGGAGGGTGCTCCACTCCTAAGGACTATATAGTGCCAGGAAAATGAATTTGTTTTCCTGGCACTATAGTGCTCCTTTAACACCAGAACTGCACAGTGTATTTTCTCTGCAGCGACAGGCTATAGACACCAGTGCCACTACATTAAACTGTAGTGGTTCTGGGACTATAGTGTCCTTTAAATGTGAGGTAAATTAGTTTCCAATGTAGTATTAATAACTAAACAACTAAATAATAAACATATTGAATTGTCTACTTACCACCAGGACATTAAGATGATCTGGTCTCTGGCTGCAGTCTGGCTCTTGGTCTGGCTCTGGGGACTGGAGACAAACACCAATGGATTTTGCCCCCCAATATGCCAGGACTTAGCCTCTCAATGTGCCAGGATTTTGCCCCTCATTATGCCAGGATTATGCCCCTCAATATGCCAGGATTATGCCCCACAATATGCCAGGATTATGCCTCTCAATATGTCAGGATTATGCCCCTCAATATCCCAGGATTATGCCCCTCAATATGCCAGGATTATGCCTCTCAATATGCCAGGATTATGTCCCTCAATATGCCAGGATTATGTCCCTCAATATGCCAGGATTATGTCCCTCAATATCCCAGGATTATGCCTCTCAATATGCCAGGATTATGCCTCTCAATATGCCAGGATTATGCCTCTCAATTTGCCAGGATTATGTCCCTCAATATCCCAGGATTATGCCCCTCAATATGCCAGGATTTTCCCCCACAATATGCCAGGACTTAGCCACCTAATATGCCAGGATTTTCCCCCACAATATGCCAGCCAGGATTTAGCCACCCAATATGGCCGGATTTTCACCCACAATATGCCAGCCAGGATTTAGCCACCCAATATGCCAGGATTTAGCCACCCAATATGCCAGGATTTTCCCCCACAATATGCCAGCCAGGACTTAGCCACCCAATATGCCAGGATTTCCCCCCACAATATGCCAGCCAGGACTTAGCCACCCAATATGCCAGGATTTTCCCCCACAGTATGCCAGGATCCTCCTTCCCCCTTACTTACCTCCTTGCTGCTGCTCTCCCGGTGCTCTCATCTGCCCGTCTGTGGCTGTGAGGGAAGCATTGTGCACTCCCCTCCAGCCAATGCGCATTCAATAAAGTTTTTTTTAAACAAACTTTATTGAATGCGCATTGGCTGGAGGGGAGCGCACAATGCTTCCCTCACAGCCACAGACCTCCACCGGAGACAGAGCAGCAGCGACGAGGTAAGTAAGGGGGAGGATTTTTTTTTTGACACAGGGTTCCGGCGCCCCCAGCTAAGATGCGCCCTAGGCAGCTGCCTAAGTCACCTTACTGGTGGCGCCGGCCCTGCCAACAGGACCAAAAGGTAGTGAATCTCTAATTGGTGTGTAAAGCATAATTTGTTATCTCAAATGGTAGAACATTATTTAAAGAGAGATGTATAATTGTTATTACTTTATTTATGAACCAGCATCATATTCCACTGCTTTGAAAACCCTATTTTTGAGCCTTTATATGTGGGTCTGCATATGAGCTGCCTTTGTACAACAAGGATGTCGATGGCATTAGCCAGCAGTGTAACAATGTGTAACCTACACAGGTGACAAACAATTTCAATGTGTATTTTCCAATTGATTTAAAAACTATTCAACAAAATGCCTCCCAACAGTCACGCTTTTTGGGACAAAGGGAGAGCTCACAGGACAACGGGATTCGAGACAGCTATCCTATAGTCCCGATCCAATTCTCTAGTGCTGGGACACCACAATGCCTGCATTACATCTGCACCTCCCAGACTCCACCCACCAGCATTTCAATTCACCATGGGCAGAAGTTGGGAGATATGGCTGTGCAAGCTCTCTGATTCCCACCTCTACTTAATACCAAGCTAATCATCTTGTAAAAGTGTTCCAATAAATGTAGTATGAAGAAGGCAGGGGGCCTGGCATGAAACTTCACTCAAGTCTCCACAATCAGTAAAAATATATACGATTTACACAGCACTCCTTGTTAGGTGGGTTTTATTGCACAAATCCTAAAGAAGGCTTGAAATGTTGCCCGAGCACAACAAAACCCACATTACACGGAGTGCTGTACAAATTGTCTTTATTTTTCTTGTAAAAAATATAACCAGAGCACAGGGAAGTGGTACTACAAAAGGTTGGTTCATAGTATGACCAGACAACAATTAAATAAATGCAAACCTCCATGCTGCGATATGATTCTGGGTGGAATCCCTGGACTCCACTTCGTGTTTGAATCTATGAATTTAAAGTGTGGTGATGTTAGTTATATTTACGTAGCTTTGTGATAGGATTAGTTGGGAGGGTAGACTTCTAGTTGAATATTTGCCATGCTTCCTAGCTGTGAGTCTTTTTATTTATTTTTTCACATTTTTAATGTGGTTCAGACTTTTGTGTGTACCAACACAATACTTGGACATTGGACGTAGTCTCCTTCGAAAGGTCTTCCAGAGGGAAAGATTGCATTTGTAGTCGTCTTGCTTTTTAGAAGTAGGATGTATAATGTAATACTGATATTTTAATGTAAAATATACTATGTCTTAATATAGCTAAAGAAGAAGAATCCAGGGACTCAGCACACCGTCTTTAAAGTTTGAAAAAAGCTCATCACAGAGCTGAAACGTCGTGTTTGTGCGAAATGAAACTCCTTTAAACACGGTGTGCTGAGTCCCTGTATTTTTCTTCTTTGATATTTGAGCATGAGTGACGCTCCCTCCTGCACCCGGCATTATTTGAAAGAGAAGTGCGGATCCAATTATTTTCTTGTTAATATAGCTAAAGGCTACTGGCCAGTGCTTTATGGACAGTACCACACGGTTTCTTGCAAACCAGCAACAAATTCCTGGTTCTGACATATGCACATATGTTAGCGGCAGGCCAATGTCTAGTCTGTGGAGACAATAGAATAGAATGGCCAGTATTTTGGTGTTTTATTTTTGATGAAGAGGTGGCAACCCTACTCATGACTGACACCATACATCTATTAAAGAAAAGAAAACATAAAAATTGTGCAATTTAACTTAAAGTGAGACAATATAAAATAAGTGCGTAGCCATTTTAGATGTTGTGTGCCTGTCCCACGTGCCGCCCATCTCAAATTGTGTGAAACAAAACTACACAATGGAAATGCTTGTATTGTGAAATGCTAATTAGCTCTGCACATCTACAATCTAAAACAGCAGACCAGAGTCTCCTCACATACATCAGGTGCATGCAGTGTAGCAGCAGCAGAAGCGTCTAGAAATCATAGACATTTGTCATTCCTTGGCACTCTCTGACAGCTCTGACAATTCATTAGGCTCAGCAGAAAAGAGGTTTAGCGGTACTGGAGAGATTATATGTGGAGTCCGAGTACACTACCTAGTTTGGGTACCTTGATGGTAACAGTGTTTGGATTGTGCTCAGCAGGGCATATTAGGCAGTCATTGGTTCCATAGGCCATCATCCTAGGTTTCTATTGCTCTGCTATTGAATTAAATAGACCGTTTTTACCTCAGAAACTTCCTGTCGCTGGTTCAGCTCAGTGAGTTGCACTTGAACCGTAACATTGAATTAACCGTGCATTTCTACCCCCAGAGACCCACAATGCATTGTGAATTCCGTGCTGCTGATCTGTAAACTGGATGTGGCCTCTGAGTGGATTCAGTCCACCTTCTGACATGGCCAATGAGTCAAAATGATGGGAAAAGATATCGGTGAGCGCTTGCAAGAGCATAGACTGATGAAGGACAAAGAAAGGTTGGGGACAAGAAGTAAAACGATAACTAGGCTTAATCTTTAGAATAAAAGAAGGGTGATTTACACATGCCACTGAAAGCCAAAGGCATAATAATATTCTTTAACAATTAAAACACATTATAGACCATATAGCTTTTTGCAGTTTAAACAATTTATTGGCATTTCCTATGTACACTATAAATAAAAACCTGCATCATAAAATTCAGGTCATATTACTGATAAAGGATTTGTTCTGTAAGATGTGGCATCCACCATTCATCAGATTAATTAATATGTAAAGTAATTCCTGAAGGGGCTAAAAAAAATGTTGATTTGTATAAAATAAAATAATAACCATTTAGGAAATCTACTTCGTCATACCTAATATTTATTAGACACATTGTCAGAACACATCATACAGTTAAATGAGATTAGGAAAATCTCACAAACCCTAATAGAAGAGAAGACATCAACCTCTTTGTCCTGTCATCTATCTAATAGTTCTATGCTAACAGCTTTCATTGAGTATGTCAGGATTTGATTAGGTAATTACATTAATACTGAGTTCAATTTACATGATAATTGCAATATGCTTTTTTTTTTTTTTTTTGCTTTAATTGTCTTTGCAAAACAAGAATCGGTCACAAGGTAAAGTCTTGTGACCAAAAGTGTTGGAAGACATGTTGAAATACACTCGGGTGTAATACCACTTCCTGTTAGTTCAACAATAACCAACAGGAAGTTATATGTGTGTTTTCTTTACCTCGTACAGCACTGCAGAATAAAGATGACATTCCATCAAAAAAACTTTTTGTTGTCACAAATTAATACAATTATAAAAGAATAGACATACTGTATTTTTGTTAGTTGTATATTATAAGTTTTAGAGCAACGAGAACCCCATTAAACCTGATCATTAGTTGGTCATTTTTAGTGAGAATAACTTCCACTTCATGTTCAGAAAATCACACAGGAACAATTAGCTTATACAAACTGTTAGAACCATTGGTAACAAATAAGATTCCCCACGATGACTGAAACAAAAATCCAACACTGGCTTTTTTTTATATGTGATTAGCTGTTGAATAATCTGCATTTCAAACTAGCAACATAAGTAAAATATACAATAGCATTTATTCATTTTTATTTTTTCCCTTTTAAATTATTATTTTTTTATTCATTTTTATCAAATATACAGAGAAAAACAGTACAATACAGACAATAAATACAAGGTACACAAAAAGACCTGAAAATATCGTAAGAGACATGGAATTAAGAACATATAATTCATCCCCTTCCCTCCCCCTGGCAATAGTTCCATCCCTTATAGTAAGATAGATAGTATTACCCCTTATAATAAGATAGATTCTAGATGGGCCAGGACAACCAGGCTGTTAAGTGGAAGCGATAACAGGGGAGAGAAGAAAAAAAAAGATACATTTTGAAGAGGGGGGAATATAAATGGATAATTTCTTAATAGAGGGAAGAGGAGTAACAAATTTAGGTCTATTATGTCTTGAATACATATAATGCTCTGAAACCTCCACTCACACGCACATTCCAATACCAAACCTTTCACTCCCACCCATGCATGCCCCATACAACAGCATTTAGATGCTCATGGAAAGAGTAGACACATTAATTTAGGGGAATTGTTAATAAGCTTAAATTACAAGGTGATTGACCACATCTTCAGCAGTACAGTCCAAATCCCATGTTAATACCACGTTTAGCCACACTGGAACAAAAGATAGGGTAGGACATAAGCAAATGCACTGTACTATAAAAGCATTCCTTTTGTTAGGTTATGAAATTCTAATAAGATACAGCGTTATACCATTAAACATCCACTTGTCTCTGTTCTGTTAACATTGTTACAGAATTTGCTGACCCATAAATAAAAATAAAATGGATAGAATTAACAGTTAGTAGAAAAAAGTCTTGCTGAATGTTAAAGGTATGCACAAGTCACAAAGCATGACATGTCAAAAGGCATGAAATCCACAAACTAATGTATAAAGATTTTGTTATTTTAAATGTCAATAGTTTGGCCAGACAAAGCCAACAATAAGTCTCCGGCCAGGGGAGGGCTGGAAACTTTTGATCAGGTGGAAAAACAATTTAGTGGCCCATTTTGCCATTTCATCAGCCCACCCATTATTATCAGAGACAGACACAAATAGAAAGGCAGGACAGATATTCTGACACATAATGTAAAGATTTTGATAGACAAAACAATTAGAAAGAAAGATAGAAAGTGCTACACACTGGATTCTAGGCCAGGTAGGCAATCTGTGGCCCTACAGATGTTGCAGAACTATATTTCCCATCCTCCTGTGCCAGCCTCTCTGCTGAAAGAGCATTATGGGAGTTCAGGACCGCAGGCTGCCTACCCCTGACCTAGGCTTTCAACTGCAGCCCTCCAGCTGTTTCTGCACTACAACTACCATACTTCCCTGACATTCTAGAATGCTGATAGGGCATTATGGGGTTAGAGATTCTGGAGCAGCCGAAGGGTTACAGTTGCTGTCTAAGCACTAGGGTATTTAGAAGTGAAAAATGCTGCTGTCCCAGCCCATTTAGCTAAGGTAGAGGACAACCCAGGGGGAAATTGCCACTCTGCCCCATGCAAGTTTCCCCTGTCTCCTTCTTAGTCTCTATATAGAACACATATAGAAGTGGATGATAACCCTGTAGCATTCAGTATTGGTTAGGGTGACAAACTGCTCTAGATGGCTGATTCAGATAGGGTCATTTCTACCCTGAGAGGCACTATGTTAACATTAAGTGTTCCGTTGTCTTTACTTATTCCTTTTTTTAATTTTCTACATTGATTTTATTTCCATCACCAATATACAGATTTAAAGGCTTTATTGGAAAGAAAGAGCTAAAATGTCTGGCAACACAATGCATTATATTGTGAGGTTAAAATGGAGCAATCATTGACAAAAGTCTCCCAATCTTTTGTCTCTAATTAATTATTATGACCTTCGTACCGAGACTCAGGTTTAAGATTTAGGGATACTGAGCTTGGCAACAGATCTATTGAGATTCACCTGAAACATTCTTTCTAAATTCCAATTCAATATAACACTTAAATTAAAATGCCAACAAGAGCACCTTCAGTGCTATTGTATAATGATAAAAGGTGGGAAAATCATTTTAGTTAATTAACAGAGTAGATATAGTGGTGACATGAGTTATAAGTGCTAAGCTATACCATGAATCTCAGACGACAGTGTGATGTCATTTTATTCACCAACCTTCTGTGTGATCTTCTGAGATTCCACTATTAAATAATTGTAAGAATAAATTCACTCATATCTTAAAATGTATCGTTAAGAGATATATACACGAAATATATGGTCTATATATACACTCACAGGAATTTACAGCACGCACACCTTTTAATTTTATAAGGTAGATTAAAAGATTGCTAAAAGTAGGCAGGCTTATTAAACTACATGCAAGAATTAAGCTCCTGGATATGGTGAGGAGCAAAGGTGCAGACCTGATAATACAAGAAAATTGTTCACCTGGCACCCACTGCTCCCCTGGAGTTATACCGTATTTGCTCGATTATAAGACGACCCTGATTATCAGATGACCCCCCAAACGTTCGATATTACTTTAGGAAAAAAACTAAAAGCCTGAATATAAGACTACCCTATAGGAAAAAAGTTTAACTTGTATATATTCACATGTAAATTTATTTTCAATATTTAATAAAAATTATGATATAAAAAGAATTGCATTTCTTATTTTTATTTCCTTTTATGTGCCAATGCTGCCTCTCTCTCCCCCTCCCCCCAGCTTTGTCTCTCTCTCTCCCCCCTCATCCCCCCAGCTTTGTCTCTCTCTCTCTCCCCCCTCATCCCCCCATCATTGTCTCTCTCTCTCTCCCCTCATCCCCCCATCGTTGTCTCTCTCTCTCTCCCCTCATCCCCCCAGCTTTGTCTCTCTCTCTCTCCCCTCATCCCCCCATCGTTGTCTCTCTCTCTCTCCCCTCATCCCCCCATCATTGTCTCTCTCTCTCTCCCCTCATCCCCCCATCGTTGTCTCTCTCTCTCTCCCCTCATCCCCCCATCGTTGTCTCTCTCTCTCTCCCCTCATCCCCCCAGCTTTGTCTCTCTCTCTCTCCCCTCATCCCCCCATCGTTGTCTCTCTCTCTCTCCCCTCATCCCCCCATCGTTGTCTCTCTCTCTCTCCCCTCATCCCCCCATCGTTGTCTCTTTCTCTCTCCCCTCATCCCCCCAGCTTTGTCTCTCTCTCTCTTCCCTCATCCCCCCATCGTTGTCTCTCTCTCTCTCCCCTCATCCCCCCATCGTTGTCTCTCTCTCCCCCCAGTGTTATTTCTTCCCCTCCCGCATTGTCTCTCCCTCCCCCGAAACTTTTCTCTCTCTCTCTCTCATGCAGACATCCACCGGCTGTTAGCGAGAGGGAACAAGGTCCCCTGCAGCTGTGCGGGGGACCTGGATCCCAGTCTTATAGTCTGACCTCGATTTGAGGTCAGACTATAAGACAACCTCGAATATAAGATGAGGGTTCTTTTTCAGAGCATTTACTCTGAAAAAAAAACTTGTCTTATATTCGAGCAAATACGGTATAATAAAGGCACTCTGACAACCTAAACAATGCTTATACTGTGACTGTAGATTGTAATGCTACATGCATTACACAAGAGAAATGTATGTTTTAGTGTTGTGGTGTCTCCTGTTTATGACAACACTTGTGGCTTGATGCACAGCTTACACATTTTCCACTGAAAAAGTAGTTTATTTACACAGATATGTTTAAAACTAATATACTTGCTTTGATGCATTTCCTTGCATTTCTTTTAACACAATATATACATAATTTTTCTATCAATTTTATTCTCCGCATTCACAGTATAAGCAGTGTTCCCTTTTATGATTTATATAACACAACTTAAGATGGTCCAGAATCTAAGGGGACCAATGTTCTCGATTGTATTTGCAACAGTCCCGCAAAAGGAGTTTACATCCTAGGTCCCAGCCTGCCTAATTCTGGGACAATGCAGAGTGCTGGAATGATAGCTGTGAGTGAAGGAGGTCCCAGCCAATCAAGGAAAGGATCCTAATTAGCTGAGCATTCAGAAACCTCTCCTGATCCCTCAGGTGAAGCTTAGTGTAAGCTGCAGCAACACCAGGTCGCACTGTCGCACTGTGTGTGACTGTGTGTGTGTAACTGTGTGTGTATGTGACTTTGTGTGACTGTGTATGTGTTTTCTTTGTGACAGTGTGTATTTTACTGACATCACAGGTATTGGTATACCACAATAGCAAATATGGAGGTGTGTTAAATAATATAAGTTACTTTATGTACATATGTATATGTGGTGATTTACTAACTTTATTGGGGTTACTAAGCGGCATATGGATACATGTTTTACTACATGACTGGTTGACTGACAATTGCACAATCTAGCATATTTAACAAATATTCAAGTCATATTGTTTGTTTGTTAAATATGCTATTACAGCATATAATAAACAATTTCCTTGTCAGTTAACCACTACAAAAATGTTACCTTTATTTTTGTGCACTTAAACGTTACAATTTTGTTTTGGCCTTTTAGCAATACAGGAATTCCTTCAGGCAAAGTTCCACAAACCAAAATATATATATATTATATATATATATATTAAATATATGTGATGTGTGTGGCTGTATGCATACTGTATTATAATGTACATATATTAACATAAATATATTACTAATAATATACTAATTATTACTAATGACAAATATATATATGTGGTCACCTTATCATAGTTGCCAGTGGATGAAAATAAGTTTCACTGACCTTTTAGATCAGCTGATAGTTAAAAAAAATATTTGTTATAGTATGTTTAATGTGGCATCAATATAACACATGCAGAACTTCTACCTGATAACTTGGCTCCAGGAATGAATGTTTTTTTAATGACTGTCAAGGTGTCCAAAGTTCAAGGTCAGCAATACACTAGGTTAGATGGCAGAACATGTACAACTTTCACAGTGGCAGAAGGTCTGACTGAATCAAACTGTGCATTATCAGTGTGGGGCCATGTCTGGGGAGGGCTGGCAACTTTTGGCTCAGGGGGCCACAATAATTTAGTGTTTCTGATCTTCACCAGAGACAGACTCTTTCCCAGTCCTCCTTGAACCCTCCAATTACAGTGCTCCATCTGGAGTGAGGACATGCCACCCTCACATGTCTCAGACACACTTGCACTTGGTGAGCATTGCGTGTGTAAATAGAGACTGGGGATGCAACCTACTCTGCGGCCACATGGACACGCAATGACGGGACCTGGAGCGTGGAGGAGCCATCTGGTGAGTTTTATTAAGGGGATGACCCAGTATGTTTACCTAGTATTGTGCCCAAATTAAGCTGATGCCTGCCCTGGTTAAAGGATATCTTCACATTATGCATGTGATCAGAATAGCATGTAAATGATGTGCAAACATGCTGTTCATCATGCAGACAGTACTCCAACTGGAGGGTAAATTTGGATCCATAGTCGGATTACAACTTCCATCATTTCTTCATGACTAGACACATGTTTATACAGATACGATAGACAAATGTTTATACAGATACGATAGACACATGTTTATAATGATACGATGGACAATCATTTCTTTGCATTAAAAAACATGTTTTTATATTAGATTCAATTAGATTCATGAATCTAAATAAAACATTTGATTCATGTCCTTTTAGTCCAAGAGACATTTAGAGAGTGTTGCTCAAGTTTGCGGAAATCATTTTTTTCAAATTGAAATTTTAATATAATAATTTTTTGCACAGTATACTTGGTAATTATTTGATTTCTTGCACCACAGAGAATGCACCACTCAGATTTCCTCCATGTGACATACATTATTCTGTTAAGACAGAGTATCCTGACAATGGTTTCTATGCACTTTTTTTAAAACATTGGGAACTGAAAAAAAAATACTTTACTGCTCCTTTAACATGTGACAATGAGCTATTACATCACACACTACAAATCAACAATTGACCTTTTCTCCATACAGCATGTTCTGTGTTTTTTGAAGGTCAGGACAAAGTCATGGTTTTCCAGTGTTGTATACCAGCTATGATTCATGTAACAATTGTTCCATAGTAGACAATACTATAGATATAAATGCAATTTTGTGCTTTTACAGTTGACTCGTGCTTGCGCAATGGACCAAGGTCCTATTCCTGAAATATTTTTGTTGTTTCTTTTTTTCTTTTTGCCAAATTCACCTTTTTGTCAATCTTGCTGAAAATTTGTGATCAATGCACAGTCACAAATTAGATTATTATATTGGAAAATAGCAACTTTGTAAATATTTTGTTTGTGACCCAAAAAATCCACTTTTACTTTTTTTCATACAATGTTGCAAAAAATTTCAGGTATCAGATGTCCCACCCAGTAAGACAGCTCAGTTTATTAGATAGCAGAGCCTGTTCAAACATCAAGGTCACATATTCAAATTCTGGCAGGGTCAACTTCCATGCTTCCAAGGTCAATAGAAAAGTACTATCATTTGGGTAATAATAACATTTATTATTTAGCTGCTGATTCAGATAACTTCCAAGACAGTTTGAAAAAAAAGAGATTTGAGTTCCACTGAGAGAAAGGCGCTATATAAATACTAGTTATTAATATTATTAGTTATTACATCCGATACTTTAAGTGCATTCATTATTTTTTTATTATTTTTTTTCACCTTAGCCATCAGACAATTATTGTTTCTTAGGTTCCTCTTGATTGAAAGTTCAATCAATTTATTTTTAATTGCATCCTTTGGCCATTTTATTTATTACCAAATTGTTATTTCCATAATTTCTATCAATGTGCTGCCCTATTGGTCTTTTAAATTCCCCTCCCCTCCCCTTACTCCCCTCTTTAATTCTACCCTCTTATCTACCCACTCCGAACGCTCTTGTGCCTATTTGGCATCCTGAGTGTTACCCACCCTCCTCCCATTCATTATTACATACCACACGTTAAGGTGAGCCAGTAGAAACATATATATGAATTCATCAGGCATTGGAAAGTGTCTGATTAGTGTCGGATAGTTTCTGTCAAACTCCGTTTGGCAGAGGTTCTTTGCTCTGTGCTGAAACGTGTCAGGCTTTCCAAAATGGTGCAATCCCTGATATATACAGTGTAGACCGAAAGCTCCTTTTTTTCACCTAAGAACACTTTTCAGGCACTTTTGATGCATAACCCCCATGTTTGTTTATTTAGCAGTAATCAGAAAGCAATTGACCCCAGGGGTAGGCATCAAAATTCTTTATGGCGGACATTAACTAGACTTTGCGACTGACAATTGAATTATGTTCTATGACCTTGACAGACCTTGTCTCGAACACTCATGTCTTTGCCTATCCTTGACCAAGTCAGTTGGGCCTCATCATGCTGTCAGATGGGCCATATTTAGCATACGGAAAGCATGTTGGACATCCCTGTGTAATGTTATAATTTCTATATGCCCTAAGCATCCAGTATCATCAACACCTGCGCAGGCTACAGAGATATGTTCAGTGTGCACAGGATGCAGGAAGACATTGTCATCTCCAGAAAAAAATATATGGCCTGGTATGCACATTAACTGCATGGAAATGAAACATGGGATAAACTGACCAACTAGCACTGCATAATTACGTAAAGAGGTTTTTTTTTTTCTTCAGGCATACCAGGCCGCTGGTAAAATGATGTATGGGGCAATCGTCTGCTAGGGGCTGATGGGATGTAAATGAAACTAATTAAGGAAATGTCAAACATAATTAATAAAACAGGTTTAAGTTGCAAAAACACTGTCAGCTGAATGAATGGGGATGCAGGCTGCTCTCCTATTGTTTTTCTTTTTCTCTTCAGTCTTTATTTAGCATGTTCAATTAGGTCGTAGAAAACCTCTTGAAGAAGCGTGCTTTCCACCTCACCTCCTCTTAGCCCGGTCCCATAGAGAGGGAAGAAAATAAATTTGCCTGTCGTCCTGCCGCCTGGAAAAAATTAATTGCCAGCTCCTCATCTTTTCCAAGTACTACAGGACATTAACATAACCAATTTGGCTGAACTCCTCACTGACTGCCTAATAGAGCATCTGAACAGCTGATAAGACCTGGGCCCTGACGATACCTCATATTAGCATTTTCATAATATCAAAATATTACTGCAGTGTGATTCACTGGGTTCCATTTATTATTGATAAGAACAAAAAAGGTTTTTATAAATAACATAAGGGGTGAACGACCTATAATTATGGAAAGCAAATTAGGGTGTACAGCAGTCTCAGTTACATTTGCCTAGAAGTAATGATGCCCGAGACCTTTTTTCTCCCAAGGGATAAGAAAATAATAGATTCCCTTGCAACTGCAGATGGGGTAGGGAAATTCTATCATCTTGGACACAGTTTACATAAGCTAGGCCGACCATGTTTTTTTTTTTGTTTTTTTTTTTCAATCCTGGCCATTCTAGTTCAATGGCTGAAGTGCTAGCCCACTCAACTATGGTATGCAGGAGAGTGTTTAACATGAATAAAATACAAATTCTGCTTTTGACAGGTCTCGTGTGCCCAAGCTAAGGCAGACATGACTGCACCCACTAGTGCGTTACATCCAATAAAATAACATCAGTCTCGCACTACTTTGCATCAGTTCAGTGGGGTGTACGTAGACATAGACATTTGATTTTGCCTATCATTCATAGCCAAGTGTACTATGATGCTATAAGTTGCAGAAAATCAAGAAAAAAGAAACAGAGCTTAATTCAGTAGTACTGAGGGGGAACATGTCTGAGATTCTGAATGTATTGGTTCACAAATAATACCATGGAATATATTTTTATGTAGTCCTCTCGGGAACTTAAAAGATTGAGTTGAACCAAGTGGTTTGGAACTACACCTTCTGGTTACATACATGTTCAGTAGCTGCTGTGTGTTTGGATTTCTTCCACCCTTATTAAGACTTTATTTTCTTATATCATACTTATATTTTACTTTTTTCTTCTACTTAGTGCTATTTGCAAGGAGAAAATAAAGATGGCACTTGGGCTTGGGTATTTACAGCTTTACGGTGTCTGTCGTGAAGGACAACTGTTGTGATGCTTAAACCATTTAAAGAAACTACACACATTTATTTATACAATTGAATGGTGTATTTTGTGAATGGTTAAAATACATCCTCATCCCTTACATATTCTTGTGGTTAGTATTGCTGGGTGATGTATATGATAAACCCATGCCCAACCCATAATAAACACGCAACCAAACTGGCTAGTATATCATTGTGTAAGTGGTATTTTTAGCCTAGGCATGGTTGGTTATCTTCCTACAAAATAATCTTACAGAAGTAGCACTATATTGTTGGGATTAATTATTTATTTTCATTTTGTCACATGAACTTTTTGTAGGGTTAAGCAGCAAAAAGGAAATATGGTTTGCAACAAAAATGTCAATAAGGAGAAATACAGGTACAGGTTGTTACTATTGAGAAATTACTGCAAAAATTACTGCAATAACTGCAGCAGAACGGTGCCAGGATTTTCCCCTCAATATGCCAGGATTTTGCCCCTCTCCTACCCCCTTCCCAGTACTTACCTCGTTGCTGCTCTGCAGGTGCGCGCGGCTGTGAGGGAAGCGTCGTGCGCTCCCCTCCTGCCGTGCGGCTTCAATAAAGTTTGTTTTGAAAAAAAATTGAAATAAACTTTATTGAAGTTGCGCGGCTGGAGGGGAGCACACAAAGCTTCCCTCACAGCCGCGGGCACCTGCAGAACAGCAACGAGGTAAGTAAAAAGATTACCCCCGAATTTTGGGAAGATTTTCCTGGGTTAAAAAGTAGTCTTATACGCAAGAAAATACAGTATCACATAATGGACGCTGATATGTTGTTCAAGCCGCAGATTGCAAATCAAACACCAATCATGTTTGTCCCCAAATGTGCTTCTTGCCAGCTCTCCCGAGCCATGTGACAAATATCAGTCAGAATGCACATATGGATTCTGGCATTTGCAGCCATTACCGCCATACTTGATTTATAGGGTAAATGGCACACAGAAGCTGGTGCTTTACTGGCTGTATCTCCATTCTATTAGTGCCAACTGGTTTTTTATAGAGGTGAACTGTAGTTGAGAATGGTACTCATTTGGAGCTGTTAATATGTCATGCTCATGGACCAATTGACTTCTACAGTTCAAAGTTAGGTGAGCTGTGTGTCAATAGTTAAACTGAGAAAGTCAAAACCATTGTTAGTTGAACTAAAACCAAGTAAATGCATTTTAAGCAATTATGTTATGCTTTCTCTAAATATTGATTAGAATTTTATATATTGTTTTAGATCTATATATATGTATGTGTACGATGGTAGTCTGTATGTCTTAGATGTAAAATGTAACTATTAACATTTTTTAACATTCACAGTGATTTCTTTTGCAGTATTACAGTTATGTGTGTACACTGCAAAATATACTTTTGTTTGGTTCTTTGTTGTTTCTAGTGGTTGTAAGTGTGCTAGCAGGGAGCTGTACATCATGCATCCATTCGTTGTTGTTTGATGTTTGTTTGATTGTTGATTTATTTTCGAATAATGATGAGTGAAAAAAACATTTTTGAAGGCTGCAGATGTCCTGTAGGCTGAACAGGCCTGGCCTGGCCTGGCATGAGTTTCTTAGAAGCTGAGTGGGAAACATAGGTAAAACATTTTGCATTGTGTATTGGAATAAACAAGGTTTTGATGGCTCAACTTACTTGTGTATGTCCTTCAGTGGATAAATATTCATAAAAGTAGCCCCCTCCTGAACTCAAGTATTAATTACCCTCATTCCCAAGCTGATTTGGTATGCTTGTCAGCAAGCTTTTGCTGCATGAGAAGACCTCTCTTCAAATATTCTAGTGCAGTCTCATCTGGTGCTAAATATATATATATATATATATATATATATATATATATATATATATATATATCAACCCAAAAGGAATGCACCCAAACCAGCACACACCATATGGGGTGCCGCTGAGACCAAACATTTACACAAAATCCAAAGATCAGCTCAATCCCCTCAAAGCAGGTAGGAGAAAAACTCTTAAAGCTATAGGTTTCAGTAAAGCTACTTAAAAACACCTGTCTTTCTAAGATAACAAAATTGGAGATTTAGTCACATATATGGCCATATTATGCTAAGCCCACCATTAATCTCTTTATATGTATTTTTTTTTATATGTATTTATATGTATGGTCCCTGGTAAGTAATACATATAAAGAGATTAAGCCCCATAAGCAACATTATTTAGTGTTAGGACCCACCAATATTGGAGTACTTTGATGAAGTGGTGGGCTTAGCAGAATATGGCCATATATGTGACTAAATCTCCAATTTTGTTATCTTAGAAAGACAGGTAGCTTTAATGAAACCTATAGCTTTAAGAGTTTTTCTCCTACCTGCTTTGAGGTGAGTCCGCTGATCTTTGTACATATGTATATATATATGAATAGAAAACATATAAAATGCGCTTGAGAGCAACCTGTGATAAAGCACCTTTTGTGAAAAAAATATAGTGACTCTCTGTGAGAGATAGTAGGTCTGTATCCCAAAAATCGGGGAGATGGTGTGGGTCCCCCTCAAGGGGATACACTTACAAACTCTTTGAAAAGAGACAGCACTTCAAATATGTCCTGTAGAGGTCTGGCTTCAGAGTAGTAATTCTCATGGAAACACAGCAAAGGACATCAATTAGTAATAGGACAGGTATTCTTTAATAAAAAAATAGTAGCTGCTTACATGGGGATTCTGGTAGTCACATGGAGTGGGAGCGCCACACGCAATGACAGGAATCCTTACAGCATGCAAGTAGTGTTTAAAGTATCAAATACACTTTAAATACATAAAACAATAACAGTACAGTGGTGTAGAGTAATAGCAGGTTGAGTCCAGAACGCTACGCGTTTCGCTCTTCATGAGCTTCGACCAGGCGCCTGGGGCTACCAGCACGAAGTTGTACAGCGTGCTATATCTAAAGCTCTCAAACATGAACAGAAGCAACAGCAACAGACCAAACAACCCCGCATAGTTTTTCCTACTCGATTCCATGTGGCCTCACCAGCTGTGAAAGACGCTATCACACAGAATTGGAATATTATAGCAGAAGATAAAAATCTACCTCGAATAGTAGATCAACCACCCATGTTATGCTACAAAAGAGGCACAAACTTGCGAGATAGATTAGTTAGATCTGATCCAAGACACTGTTACACAGATAACAGTCAATACCAACGAACAGGCTGCTATCGATGCCTTGGATGTGTGACCTGTTCCCATATGGTATCAGGGACTCAGTTCTCACATCCCCACACAGGACGGCAATACAGAATTAACCACCGTATCACCTGCACAACAGAATTTGTGGTATATCTGATAACATGTCCTTGTGGCTTATCCTATGTAGGTAAAACGAGTATGATGGTACGTGATCGTATCAGGGGACATAGATCTTCCATACGCACAGCATATCGTGATAAGGTCACAGACAAACCCGTTGCCAAACATTTTTTTGAGAAGCGGCACTCACTAGCGCAATTAAGATTTATTGCGATTGATCATATACCTCCCTTATCGAGAGGTGGGGACAGAGAAAAAACTGCTCCTCCAACGGGAATGCAAATGGATCTTTTACATTGGACACAGTATCACCCTACATATATGTTGACTCATATCAGTTCCACCTGTTATGTTTATTAGGAATTCATTTCCTAGGTTATTGTTAGTCACAATATCCGCTATTGGACTTGCCCAGATATATAGAGGAATATGTTTACTTGGGTTATGTAGCGATCTTGGTGAGGGTCAGCACTGGGTCTCACGTTCTATTCTATTGCATGTACATTTCTCTATTTTTAATAATTAATGGCATTCAACACGGAGACTATCCTTTTTATTGTTGCTTTAGAGTGACACTTCCGTTTTTCTCTAGTTGATCTTGGGTTATAAGGTATGTGTATGATGTTGGTCTGTTAGGGGACTTGGGAACTTGGTGTGGAGATCTTCTCCGCGGCAGTAGCTTTTGTCAGGTCTGCCCCGTCTCTTAATCACACGCTGTTTTGAGCATAAGCGTCCACACAGGTGCTAGATGATTGGTTAATTCACGTGACACGCATAGTGACACGCAAGCCGTTTTTCTTCTCTCCTATACCCGGAAGTTGCTGTTTGTTCGTCACTGCTGGTGTATGGAGCGGGTTTCCTCAGCTGCGGCTGGTAAGTGTTTGATTTTAGGAGTATTTATATGTTTGTTTCACACTATATGTGACACTTGACAAAAGGCTTGTTAGCCTGAAACGTCATTTTTCAACATCTTCGTTATTAAATGGTGATATCTAAAGACCTGTGAGTCATCCTCTATTTTTGTATTTGGATTTTGTATATTTTTGATGTGAGCTGCACCCAGGCACTTGCAGATGAATGACGAATGCTGCGCAGAGTGCTAGTACTTTTGATTGTATATATATATATATATATATATATATATATATATATATATATATATATATATAAAAATATATATATTGAAATATATGTAGGGTATATATATATATATATATATATATATATATATATACTGACTGATGTAGGGTATATATATATATAACAGCCTTATAAATATATATATTGAAATATATGTAGGGTATATATATATATATATATATATATATACTGACTGATGTAGGGTATATATATATATAACAGCCTTCTTGGCTGACAATGGCACTTCCCCAGTCATGAAAAAAGCCCAATAGCTTAAGACAGGCGTGTCCAAATTCCCATGGGCCAGTTTGACAGCAGGGTGCCGCCCACTAGACATTATATTTCTTATATTCTTATTAGCTTTATAAGTTTTGTTTGAATACTGCTGATCCGAACTGTTTTGAACTGCTTTGTTTAACTGCTAAACAACCAAACATTTTTCAATGGCTAGCAAGCTATTCTTGACCATTACTGTAAGCAAAAAAAAAAAAGAATGAGACCCAACCCACATATAATTTCCAGGGTTTTTAAGCTGATAGATCACACATTTTTAGTTTTTTGCAGCTTTTGTTACACGGAGTAGTATATTCCAAATTTGCAGTACTGTGCAGGAAGTGGATCCACGTCTACTAACATTAATTAATATGTAATCATTAGTATATTTTTATCCATGGACCAAAGATAGATTTGGAGATATGGATTGGCTATACTATTCTACTTACTAAACAAAGAAATGGTTACATATTTATTCTTTCTTGCAAGCAGCCTGGGTACTTTATCTCAACCTCATATCCTCCCAGCCTTAAGGTCCATGTTCAGCAAGGTTTACTTTACCTCACATGCATTCTGTGTTTAGACAGTGGTGTAGTTCAGTTTTGTGCTGCCCTAGGCCTGACCATATTCATGCACCCCCTCTTCTTCAGGTTACACCCTTTCCTTGCATAAACTTTACACTACACCAGATTGCTCCCACATCCCTGTAGCATACTGTTCCCACATACCTATGAACAACACCCTATTGCTCCATAGTGATCTAGTGGCATCAGCCCAAATGTCTGTGCAGGCCTCACAAGGCAGTGAGGGAGGCTGTACCACCATAAATGGTAGCACTGGCACTTCTGTCACCACAGTATCACATTGACCTACAGAATGTGTCAAAGTGTTATACTGTTCCATAGAACTTGCCCACTGTCATTCTTTCCCACAGAACCTGTCCTGTGTCACTCTGTCCCTAACAGCAATGTGCAGTGTGTGAGTGTATCACAGACTCCACAGCAATAAAACGCCCAGTAATGTGCAGTGTATGAGCGTATCAGAGCACCACAGAAATAAAATTAACAATAATGTGCAGTATATGAGAGTATCGCAGAGTTCCATAGCAATAAAACTCACAGTAATGTGCAATGAGTATGTGCGTGTCACAGAGCTTAATAGCAATATTGCAATAATGTGCAGTGAGTACATGTGAATCACAACGCTCCACTGCAAGAAATCTCACAGTAATGTGCAGTGAGTATGAGTGTATAATAGAGCTGCACAGTAGAGTTGAGCGGACACCTGGATGTTCGGGTTCGGCGGGTTAGGCCGAACTTCGGAAAAAAGTCCGGGTTCGTGCTCGAACTTGACCCCAAACTTGACCCCGAACCCCATTGAAATCAATGGGGACCCGAACTTTTGGGCACTAAAATGCCTCTAAAAAAGTCCTGGAAAGGGCTGTAGGGCTGCAAAATGAAGTAAAAGGTGGGTAAGAGTAGGACAAGTGCCCTGCAAACAAATATGGATAGGGAAATAACTTCAAATAACATAAAATACATACAAATTAAAAATACAGCTGAGCCATAAAATAGCACTAGATGGAATCTTTGATTTTAGTTTTGGAAGAACATAAATCTAAATCTACAGCATGGCTGCCAGGAGGATCAACAGATTTATCCATTTGAGAGAGGGTTGGAGTGCAGGATATTCTCTTTCAGTTTATACTAAGTGACCCATAGGTTGAGGAGGCGGTGACCGTGGCGGTGTAGGTGGAAGCGGCGCTGGAGGAGGAGGAGGTAGCCAGAATTTTTCAAAGTGCGCTGTAAGCACAGTATTGGACTGTTCTATTTGACTCTCAGTTATGAAGTGCACCGCAAGTGTCAACTGACCTATTCGTATGAATGGGGACTCTATTTCGGTTTATAGAAAGCCAATAGCATTACATGTATTCCGTAAACCAAAAGTCTATAAACCGAAAGACATTCGGTTTATAGACTTTAGGTTTATGGAATACATGTAATCCTATTGGCTTTCTATAAACCGAATATCTTTCGGTTTATAGACTTTCGGTTTATAGAATACCAATAGCATTACTTGTATTCCATAAACCGAAAGTCTATAAACCGAAAGAGATTCGGTTTATAGAAAGCCAATAGTATTACATGTATTCCATAAACCGAAAGTCTATAAACCAAATGTCTTTCGGTTTATAGACTTTCGGTTTATGTAATACATGTAATGCTATTGCTATTCTATAAACCGAAATAGAGTCCCCATTCATTCAATAGGTAAATTGACCTATTTGTATGAATGGGGACTCTATTTCGGTTTATGGAAAGCCATTCAAAACGCGCCATTAAATCGCCGAACCCCGAACTTCAACCGGAACATGAAATGTCCGTGTTCGGGTCCGGGGTCCAAAAAACGTAATGTTCGGTACGAACCCGAACAGTGCTGTTTGGGTTCGCTCAACACTACTGCACAGAAATAAAACTCACAGAAATGTGCAGTGTGTACACGTGTATCACAGACTCCATGGCAATAAAACACACAGTAATGTGCCGTGCATATGACTATATCACAGAGCTCCATAGCCATAAAACTCTCAGTAAAGTGCTGTGTGAGTATAGAGCCACAGTACTAAAACTCAACAAAACCTACACAACTAATCATCAGTTACTGGTTCTGTGGACTAGCCTTCCCATCATGCTCAGCCAGCATCAGAAGATACATTTGGTTGATGTCCTTTGTAACACATTTCATCAAAGATGTATTCATTTAAAAGTAATCCGGTTAGTTACTTTCAAAGCCACAGTGGTTATTGTGGCGGATATTTTAACAATAGACAAATGAGCAGTGGATAATTAAATTAGCCTGCAACATAGACTTCATATAGGTTAATTAATAGACTAGAGTTCAAACCTTCCAGGAAATTGGTGATCACCATTGGAACACAAAGGTACATTGTACTTCAAATTCATTTCACATATGATGTTCATAGGCAAGAGAGATGAAATAACTGTGCACAAACATGAAGCTACATCCATTCACTGCCTACCACCAAACCAGATTGTGCACTCATCCTGCTTGGCCTGTAATTATCTTTCCTCTCTTAGAAAAGGACAATGCAGCCTATCGCTGGCACATATAGAATGGAGTTCATAATCCTATTTGTGGGAACAAGTCATGTTGCTGAGTTGATTCCTGGGAATGCCATCCATTGGCAGTGTTCCAGCTACAAATATTTAATTTACTCTGTTCCCTGTTTTATACACACATAGAGGCGTGATTTGCATCTACCTCTAGATGTGGGAACAGGCCATGTTGCTGAGTTGATTTTTAACATAGAGGTGACATCACTTTGGTGCTTCAAAGGACAACGCTTCTTTTATGAAATGATTCACACATTGACATAGAACAATTTGTTTAATCCTGTTCTACTGTAAGGCTCCATCCTGTGTGCAAGACTATCTCTTGTTCAATATGTATCCAGTTGCTTTTCCATTTATTGACCTGGGTGTATAGGTGATAAGAAGATGAAACCAACAAAAGATGGACCATCTAGGTAGGCTGGAACAGAGCCGCTTGGCTGAACATAGATTCCAGATTCATCATATCTATATTTATATCAGTATTGGATGTTTTGCTCCTTCTAAGTCTTTTTTCTTCTATACTATTCAGATGGAGATAATCTACTAGAATGGTAAACTACAGGATTAAGTATTTGGTTTTCTCTCCTTCTTTGCGACAGGACAGCTCCTGTTGCGATGTTTATCTGGATTAAGAAACATTAAAACTGGTGCTCTGGTGACCAGAGAGTTTAATTTATCAAAAGATTGCTGGGCTTGACCAGTGTTTTTTTTTGTGTGTGTATGTCTGGTACAGGTGTTTAACGGTCTTATAACTGTTGTGAAGTTTCTTATGTACTTCCAATAGAAGTTGGCAAACTCAACAAACCATTGGTGATCTTTTTTGTTTGTGGGTTGTGGCCAATTCAGAATGGCAGAAACTTTGCGAGGGTCTATTCTGAGACTGTGTGTGGTGAGAATATAGCCCAGGTTTTTTATGGAGAATGGAATACCCATTCCAACACTTTGGTTATATGTTGTACATATTCTGTGATAGGAGGGGAAAAGATGAGTATGCTGTCTAGATACTCTACCATAAACTGATCGAGATCGTCCCTGAATATGTCATTCAAGAAGGCTTGGTACGTGGCTAGGGCATTACAGAGCCCAAATGGCAGGACCGTATATACAATGTGGCCATATCTTGACCTAAAGGCTTTCTTTCATTTGTCCTTCTTCCTGGATTCGGACGAGAGTGTAAGCCCCTCATAGGTATATTTTTGTGTAGATAATTGAAGCACACATACCTTGAAGCAAGATAGGGGTGAGAGGTAGTGGGTATCTAATTTAATGGTTATTCAATACAGTTCCTGATAATATATGCAGAGTCCACCATATTTTTTCTCCACCAAGAAGATGCCTGCTCTAGCAGGAGGGATTGATGGTTTTATAAATTCCTTGTGTAGAATGTTCTCAAAATAGTATTTAAGGATGGTTAATTCTGGATCAGACTTTTTGTGGCTATATGCACACAAAAGATATTTGTGCTCTTGGCAGGAGGTCGATTGGGCAATCGTATGGGTGATGTGACGGTAGTGTATCTGCCCTTTTCAAACACATCAAAAAGGAGAGGTATTCTTGATACTGTTACCAGAGCAGTATGGATTCCGGTGTCTTGGTTTCTGTAGTGTAGGGCACAGTAGGGAGAAACAAAAGCAATGATTCACGATTTCTAATTGATATGGGGAGGATTCTGGGAGACCCAGAATAGCAGGGAAGAGAGGAGACTACACAACTATGAAAGTCAGTATTTCTTTATGCAAAGATGGCGGTGAGTGGTAAAGTTGCATAGGCAATGGGGCCAGACTTTAATGGCATTCCATAAATAAGTTGTATATGAAGAGGATGTCTTTTGTCTTGATGGAAATTTTATGATGGTCCACAATGGCATGATCCAAAAAGCATCCGCTAGCTCCTGGGTGAACCATGGCTTCTATCATTGTTTGGTGTTCATTCCATTTTAATAAAAAGGAAACTGTAAGATGGGGTGCAATAATGTCTTTGGAAGGTAAGCCAGGTACTAAGGAATATGATTGCTTACCTACAGATGGCTTTGGTTTGGTCCTATTGTCCTTGAGGACATGACCTGGTTTCACAATACAGACAAAGGTTATGGAGTCTACGGCGCATGCCATCTTCCTAATTTAGAGGAATATGGACCATCCCAGTTTGCATGGGTTCTTTTTGTGATGAGGAGGGAATAGGTGATGTGGTCTGCACAGGAATCGGAGGAGGTGGATGCAAGGTTTAGAAAAAACATTTTCCATATTTCTTTGAATCTTCTATCAAACTGAATAACCAGAATGACAAATGCCTCCAGGTAACTTAGTGTACCAGTACATGCGAGTTCCTCCTTTAGACTGTCACTTTTTTATATCCAGTTTTAATGGCCAGATTCCTAAACTGATATATTCTTCCACCGGTCATTTGCCTTCTTTTGGGTGTCTCATGTTGAGAAGAGGAGGCCTTTTCGGGATCATCATACATGGCATCAAATAGGGACTCCATTGCTCTGGAGAACGAATGCCAGGAATCCAAGACTGGACTGTCAGCACAGGGTACAGACGAGGGTCAGGCAAATATCATAGTTGGACAGATGCAGAGGTCAGGGCTGGTGGAACAGAAGTGGAGTCAGATAAACAGGCCGAGGTCGCTAACACTTGATCAGACAATCTAACAAAAGATCATGCACAGCAGCAAAGCAGGCTAGCAAACTGTAAGCTCCACAATAAGTAAGCACTGGGGAGGAGAGTGCTTAAATAGGTGGTAATTAGCTTTGATTGGAAAGGAGTCAATAGCATGCAGCATGATGTGGGGGGCAGAGGGAGGCCATATATGATAATAAGGTTATACATGAATATTGTTCATTGCAAAGGGATTTTAAAAACTGGGAGGACAGGCAAAGTGTTTTAATATTGATTAATGTAAAAGAATGCTTATCATATTTGCAGTGAAGATTTGGTTACCAGTGCAAAAAGCACATACTGGAATGTGTTCAGAGACGGGCTACAACATTAATTAAAGGAATGGAAGAATTGAATTGAAGGAATGAACAAGTGCTTTGCAAACTGCCTTTTTTGCACTGGGAAAAAAGACACCTTCATGGAGATATGATTACCCTTAATAAATGAGCCATCATCTTAAACACAAAAAAGTTTCTTATTTTTAGGGGGGATTAATTGGTGAATAAACATCAATAGCATTAGTAATGTTAGTGCTGGATATTGCTTATGAAAATACTGGATAGCAAAATTATAATTGTTTACTAAAATACTACACAAAATAACATAATATACAAATATCAATAAATACATAGCTAGAAGTTGAACAATAATGCACTATCTAGGAGCAGACATCTGGATAATAAATGCTGTGTCGTTCATTAGGTTGTACATAAGGTGGCATCATACTTTGGAGAGCTATACGATAGGGTATACATTTTACCTGTGATTATTCATCTTGTCCTTTTCAACCACACCCATAATTCTGGGAGGGAGGGTCTAGACCATAATATATGCTAGTTTATATATTTGTCCTGGAGTGAACTGAAGATGCTGTAGAAATAGGCTCCAAGGGATCAACCTTCTGGTTGGCAGATTAACCAAATGTGATGTACACAGTGAAACTGGAGGTAAACATAAACTGCCAACTGGCATGCATTTTCTCTACTTCTTGCTGTTCTAGGTCACCAACCTGGGATTTTATATTATTGTTGCCTAAAAACGAAATATTTGTATATAAACATATTCCACAATAAATCTAAATCCTTTCTAATGTCTTATATAAATAGTTAATATACGTTTTTTAATTATACAGTAAAAGCTGTGACAGCTCTTTTTTTTATTATTATTAAATGCTGATCGGACCACTAATTAACCTTCACTCTGTTTTTTTTCCTTTCTGTGATCTTTCTTCCCCTTGCAGTGCACATGATTCTACGGAAAGATGCTCAGATATTTTATTCTATTTAGAACCTCTGTGGCTCACTAGGGGTGACAGGCCTTTTTAGGTCATTTATCTAATTGCTCTTTGCAGATAAGAATTAATTAGCCCGATTATTTTTCTTGGTTTTTGGATGGATTCCCCATCTGGAGAGGAGAAATTCCTTAGTGTCAGTGATTAATTGTTCAGCCAGAAGCATCTTGCCTTGCATTTGTAATGTAAGCCTCCTGATTCCTCAGGTCATATCAGAAACCAGCGCATGTTATAATAAAATTCGTGCCTAATAGTGTTGGGATAAATAAAATTACTGCAATTTCGTTTTGATGAACTCTGATTAAAGGAGAAAAAAAAAGGTTTGCAAAGAACAGACTTGTTACAAGATATGTGTAGCTACAGAGGAACCTGTTGGAAGATGCATAGATTTTCAGCCTAGTCAACCATTTTGGTTATACTAATGATATAGGATAAATGTGCACTTAATTACCTATTATAGTATTTCAGCACTTATCAGACCTTCATGAGACAAGCCTACATCTAAAAATGGGGAAAGTGTTAATGGTTGTTCTCAGGGGATAATTTTGACAGAGAATTTTCTGTTTTGAGAAAGATTATACTGTGTATTATTCTACTGATATTCCACAGAGCAATTAGGCAGGGTATGCTTGTTTACACAGTTTTAATGACCACATAATTACCGTTATTTTATTCTCAACATGATTTATTTGATTTTTAAGGAAATGTTTCCTCCGCATATGCAGTTTTCTGTGCTTCTTGGTGTTAGCGTAAGCTTCAGCTAAACAAAAGGTTTAATATTCACAGGCAGATATTAAAGCTTTGGCTGATTCCTTCACCACAATATAATAAAGGATATCATGTTGATCACCATTAGAGTGGGTGGGACTGGTTTTGAAAAGTCAGCATTAATACACCATTTTGGGAGTCCAAAACCTGGTGCGGTGTTAAAATTTCAGTAATTTCTTTTTTCTAGGTGTAAAGAATCAGGGCAGGATTAAATGAAAAGCACATATAAAAACAAGATTATTTAGGAGAACTGCTTTAATTTTAGGAGACTTAAATCACCATCAGCAAGGACATTTTTTGGTCAAAGTAGACCTTTCTGAAGTCACTCATTGTTCAATAAAAGCAGTGCCTAAATAGTATACTTTAAATATGTATTTCCTTAACTCACATAGGTAACTGTAAACTTTATCAAACATTCAGTGCAATGGTGCCTTTCAGGCTTGAGCTGCAGGGAGTACATTTTAAAAATGCTGTGATCATGTGGTGACCACCAGACAAATCACGTAGGCCATACATTATAACTGCGTGACCCCACTGTATGTTCTCCAGGTTTCGAGACCCACAGAGTTCCTAACTATACTTGCCAACTTTGTTCAATAATACGTAGTAGAAGTCAGTTGCCAGTTCGGATAATTTTTCTAGGAAAGTAAACACGGAAACATAGAACATCTAGTATGTCCAATCTTCTGAATACTTTCATTAGTGCCTGGCCTTATCGTACATACAGGATAGCCTTATACCTCTCACATACATGCTTAAACTCCTTCATTGTGTTAACAAATAGCACTTTTGCTGGAAGGCTATTCCACGAAAGAAGGGCTGGAAAGGAAAGGTAAGATGGAATATTTCTTCCTATTTTCATACCAGACTTTTGCAGTAATTGTACTGTACCTGTTTGACTCCAAATGGCTTAGCAAAGTAGCCTTTTATGAACTTTGGTGATATGTACGTGGGTTAAATACATTCATTAACATAGTTTAATCATGCACCACAAACACAACAGTATACATATAAATAATATATAATATAATATATTTTATGATATACAAAATGAACTAAATTCAGAACAGGAGCAGTCCTATTGATGTTTCCACTGGTCCCAACAGCCTTTCACAAGTTGCTTGCTGTTGCTAATGTCTATGTAAAATCTATAAGATAAATAATCATTTGTTCAGGTTTTGTGGTTTATTCATTTATTGCTAGTAATGCATGTTTAATGTTTGCCCATTAGTACTTTCTATCAGGCAGCATTTGGCAGATAATATGTGATTGGTCATTATTTGGCTTTGGGGACACAATTTCCCAACAATAGCCATTAGCATATTATTTATTAGTTACTAGTGACAGGAAGGACCAAACATCTGGAGATGACCATACATGTATAAACGATTTTATTTATTCTAGCATGCTTTGAATCGGGATTAAGATTGCAGATAACTGAATAAAAAGAAAAAATGACTAGATCTGAGCCTCACTCAGTAATTCACTTTATCAGCATGTTTTCGCCTTAGAATGTGTCCCATCAGCTACCAAATCTTTATAACATATTAAAATGGCCTGAAAATGCAATATAATAACCAACTGGCCCTCAACAGTTTTTGTGTGGACCTTCTTCTAGCTGAAAACCCAATGAATTCAAAACAAAATTTCTCAATAGTGAAAACAACTGCTCCATGTTGTTTGGGACAAAAGCTAAACTACATAAGTTAAACAATCCTCAAATAAACCTCAAGACCAAATTATGCTTAGAAGTATCTTGGCATGTGGCTAGATCCCAATTTATTTCTTTTGGTCTCCATACTGATAAGCTATCATCAAAGCTGTATTCTAGGATTGGCTGTAATGGTCTGAATGGTGGATCTACAATGCAGAACCTGAATAGATAGAGGTGAATGATTTTGTACAACCCGAGGCCAGGCCTTTGAGAGGTAATAGGAAGTCTTCAGTCTAAATCCGAGATACCTTTGGTTGAGCTGTGGGCACTACAGAAAAGGAATTTAGCTGCACCTATACCTTTCTCCAGACACTGGTTAAGGTAGTACACAGGATAAGAATTACATCCACCAAATGGAGATTCACTGGACACACAGCCACTGGTACTGAGATACAGGACACACAGTCACTGGTACTGAGATACTGGATGCTGGACACACAGCCGCTGGTACTGAGATACTGGACACACAGTCACTGGTACTGAGATAATGGATACTGGACACACAGCCACTGGTACTGAGATACTGGATACTGGACACACAGCCGCTGGTACTGAGATACTGGACACAGAGTCACTGGTACTGAGATACTGGACACACAGCCGCTGGTACTGAGATACTGGAAACACAGTCACTGGTACTGAGATACTGGATACTGGACACACAGCCACTGGTACTGAGATACTGGATGCTGGACACACAGCCGCTTTTACTGAGATACTGTACACACAGTCACTGGTACTGAGATACTGGATACTGGACACACAGCCGCTGGTACTGAAATACTGGACACAGAGTCACTGGTACTGAGATACTGGACACACAGCCGCTGGTACTGAGATACTGGACACACAGCCGCTGTTACTGAGATACTGGACACACAGTCACTGGTACTGAGATACTGTATACTGGACACACAGCCACTGGTACTGAGATACTGGAAGCTGGACACACAGTCACTGGTACTGAGATACAGGATACTGGACACACAGCCACTGGTACTGAGATACTGGATGTTGTACACACAGCGGCTGGTACCAAGATACTGGATTCTGGACACAAAGCCACTGGTACTGAGATACTGTACACACAGCTGCTGGTACTGAGATACTGGATACTGGACACACAGCCACTGGTACTGAGATACTGGATACTGGACACACAGTATGGTACTGAGATACTGGATACTGGACACACAGCCACTGGTACTGAGATACTGGATACTGGACACACAGTATGGTACTGAGATACTGGATACTGGACACACAGTATGGTACTGATATACTGGATGCTGGACACACAGTCACTGGTACTGAGATACAGGATACTGGACACACAGCCACTGGTACTGAGATACTGAATGCTGGACACACAGCCACTGGTACTGAGATACTGGATACTAGACACACAGCCACTGGTACTGAGATACAGGATACTAGACACACAGCCACTGGTACTGAGATACTGGATGCTGGACACACAGCCGCTGTTGCTGAAATACTGGATGCTGGACACACAGCCGCTGGTACTGAGATACTGGACACACAGTCACTAGTACTGAGATACTGGATGCTGGACACACAGCCACTGGTACTGAGATACTGAATACTGGACACACAGCCGCTGGTACTGAGATACTGGACACACAGCCGCTGGTACTAAGATACTGAACAAACAGTCACTAGTACTGAGATACTGGATGCTGGACACACAGCTGCTGGTACTGAGATACTGGAGACACAGCCACTGGTAGTGAGATATTGGATGGTGGAATGGAATGCAGAGTCAGGAAACCAGAAAGAGGGAGAGCCAAGGTCAAAACATGAGGAGAGGGGATAGAGAAAGGTCAAACAAGCTGAATCAGAAACACTTGGCACCAAATGCAAAATAGTTAGGAAGAGACAAATTAGGAGATAATTCCTAAATTTCGCAATTTTTGCATGTGCATATTGCTGAATATGGCAATTTTGGAGGCAGAAGGACTCCGGAAAGATGGCGTTGTGGAAGCTGGGTGGGGGCTGCGAATGGCAGAGCATGTACATAGTGAGTGTGGGAGCAAATCTTAATTCCGGTCTTAAACTCTCCACCTAACCTGTTTAGTGCACAACTACTCATCCTACAGACCTTCTCATATGTGGAATAGCCTCTAAGATTCAGTCAAATCACCCACTAGTCTAAAAACCCTGAAGATGAGTGCCTTGTGACTTCTAAAAACAGAATATACCTGATATTAGATTAATCACTTCTATATATACTGTACATGTTTATTGTTGTTTTCACTACTTATCTGTATGTATAATTGTATACCCAATATGTTCTTTCCCCAATTTTTCTGTATTAACATGTATGTTTGTATTGTTCTATATTTAAATCTGTGCAATATTATTATGGACTTGGTACCCAGGTCATACTTGAAAACAAGAAACATCTCAATGTATTCCTCTGGGCAAAACACTTCATACATAACTACATAAATATATAAAGTATTAATTTGTTTAACCTAAGCATCTGCATGGGATATGGACACCGCTGTGTTTCAACATTCACTTGTGTGAAAGAGCAACCTCTCCCATTTCCATCCCTGCAAGTGCAAATCACTTCCGTGAAACATTATGTTTGTTGCTTCATTTAAGTGCTTGGTTGGGATGAGAAATAATTAAAATCTGCTGACATAACTAATACTAAGAATCCTACTTATCACAGGTTGCGCCTGTGTTAGGACCAGTTGTCACTGAATTTAAATATGAGACACTAAAAAACAAAAGTTCTTAAATGCTGATAAAGATTTCTATTTGGGACAAACAACTTAACTAAATAATACACATATAAACATCAATACAAACAGCCACAATCAGGCTTTTTTTTTTTTTATATGTTTGTATATGACTAAATCCCAACCTCTCATTTGATAAACATCCAAAATGCATTTCAAAGCAGGCAATCTGTATTGAAGCAAGCCCTGCTAAAAAATAAACAACAACCCATAAGCTATGGAGATGCATCTATACCACCGATTTATTGCTTATTAATAGAGTTGAGCGGACACCTGGATGTTCGGGTTCGAGAGGTTCGACTGAACTTCGGAAAAAAGTCCGGGTCCGTGCTCAAACTTGACCCTGAACTTGACCCCGAACCCGAACCCCATTGAAGTCAATGGGGACACGGACTTTTGGCCACTAAAATGCATCTAAAAAAGTCCTGGAAAGGGCTAGAGGGCTGCAAAAGGAATTAAAATGTGGGTAAGAGTAGGACAAATGCCCTGCAAACAAATATGGATAGGGAAATAACTTCAAAAAACATAAAATACATACAAATTAAAAATACTGTAAAATTTAGCACCCAAAACTATTAGAATTTTTCAAAGTACGCTGTAAGCACAGTATTTGACGGTTCTATTTGACTCTCAGATATGAAGTGCACTGCAAGACGCAAATGTACTATTTACCACCCAAAACAATTCGAATTTTTCAAAGTGCGCTGTAAGCACAGTATTGGATGGTTCTATCTGACTCTCAGATATGAAGTGCACCGCAAGACGCAAATGTACTATTTACCACCCAAAACTAATAGACTTTTTCAAAGTGCACTGTAAGCACAGTATTTGACGGTTCTATTTGACTCTCAGATGTAATACATGTAATGCTATTGCTATTCTATAAACCGAAATAGAGTCCCCATTCATAATAATAGGTCAATTGACCTATTCTTATGAATGGGGACTCTATTTCGGTTTATGGAATAGCAATAGCATTACATGTATTCCATAAACCGAAAGTCTATAAACAGAAAGACATTCAGTTTATAGACTTTCGGTTTATAGAATAGCATGGAATTACATGTATTCTATAAACCAAAAGTCTATAAACCGAACGTTGTTCGGTTTATAGACTTTCGGCTTATAGAATACATGTAATACTATTGGCTTTCTATAAACCCTTTCTATAACACTTTTTTCAACATAAAATTAGTAAATTCAAGGCCATGTTTTATTTCTCGAGAGTTGAAATAAAAAAACAGTACAATTTATATTTGTATCCATTATATAAAATGATTATGCAGCATGTCCTTTATGAGACAAAACATGTCCTATTCCCTTTGTCTATGCTGCATTGGCTCTCTGCATTGCTCTGATATCAAACTTACACAAGAGTTACACCTTGATAGGTCAGTTGACCTATTGCTTGCACATGTAGAGTTTATCATATTGAGTGGTATATCTTGGTTTTGTGCTGCCCTAGGCAGACAAAATTCGGGCACCGCCCACGACATTCCCCATCACCGACATTGCACACACATTAAACGCCCAATCACCCCATTACATGCCCCCATCACCCACATTGCATACACACTAAATGCCCCATCACATACCACCATCACCCTCGTTACATACCCCCACCACGTCCATTACATGCCCCATTACCCTGATAAATTGGAAAGAGCTAAAGCTTGCTGAATGGAGGGGGAGGGAGTGAAAATGTTTGTAGCACCAGAAGTTTGCTTTAACACCCTCTGGCAAAGTGCCGCCCTAGGCGAGTGCCTTGTTTGCCTTGTGGAAGATACACTACTGATCATATTAGATACATTGACACATATTTGGATATTAATGTTAAGTTGGTAAGTTGTGGTCCCCTTATTTATTTTATATGTCAGTTTCTTGAGAGAACATTGTCTCGTAAAAGTGCCATAGTGGGACTGAAATTCATGATAAACTTACGTTTTTCTCAAAGAACTCCATCTGCTTCAGTGTACTGTGCAGCTAAGGAAGGCACCATTACTTTTTCTTGGTCCATGGAGTGCAAGCATTTTGGGGTTTATATATGAAATAGGAACCTGGGGAAATAGTGACAAATAGAGACACTGTTGAATTTTAGCCATATATTCACCAATCCCACACATCTGTGTTACTCTGAAAGACCTAGAACTTGTGCAACCCATATATAAATTATGAGCTGCCAAAAGTCCCCTCACAAGGGGAGGATAGCCTCCACCAAATACATTTTGATGAGGACACTATTCACCACACATGATAAGGATTTTTTTTTGCACTTTAAAGTACCATCGCTGGTATATATAGTACATGATAGAGTTTGGTTTTTACTTCCATACATTTTTATAAACAGGAGTTTTGATTTAAAAAAATAAAAATACCTTTGTATCTTTTATTCATTCCCAGGTGTCTATCATGAAAAGGGACGGAGTTTGTACATTTTGCTAGAACTGGTTCATCAGAACAAGCAGAGCTATTATTTTGCATTTGTTTGTATTTTGGAGGAAAGCGTTGCCCATCCCTACCCACCGGGTGGCCAGCTAAGAATGGAAGCATTTTATATATTTTATTACCTCGGACTATAAGGTAATAAAGAATTTAGTAGAGCATATTCATTCTGTGTAAATGATATTGACCTAAATACAAGCTATGTATCTCATCAAACATTACTCTATTTAGCCTTTGAGTTAGCACTGATTAGAATGAATAATTCATTAACATCCATATAGGCCCGATCATTGTGCATGGCGTTTGTAGCACAGGCTGAAAAAAACAAAAATGCTTCAGTGGGAATATATTTAACCTTTATGTACAAATGAGATTGGCTTGTCACAGAGCAATAGTTTAACCTGAGAAAACTCATACCAAGGTTTTTGTTAAGTATTCTCTGTGGCAATGTTGCATTTCACAATGTTACCTCCAAACTAAAAGTATTAAAAATAGATAAGTTGGTGTTTAAATAACAAGTGTTTGTAGGCGTGGGGCCTTTAGCCTGTTTTATTCTCTATGCATAAACTAGAATAACCCTCATTATGGCTCTATAAACTGAAAACATGCAGGTTGTATGGCTCTGTGTGCAGCAAATCCAGGCAATCTACAGGCCCATAGCTTAACATTTAAGCAGTGCTACTGAGGCACTCATGCTTTTTCTATATATATATACTAGGAATAAAGTATGTAAAGCACAAAATGTAGTTGTTACATTAATGGAACAAAATGCAAGAAACCCTGGCCCCCAATGTTGAATATAGGAGTAGGGAGCCATTCGGCTGGCTCCCAACCCCACTCATGTTAGGGGTAGCACTGACTCCTCAGTGTATTTTTTATGGAGCTTAGGGTTGCCACCTGGCCGGTAATTTAATGGCACAGACGGTATTTGGGGACTTGGGGTGTATCTAATATACTGGCAAAGCAAAGCCCAGTATTTTCATTGGTGTAGCAGCTTTATGCTGCTGCTGTCTTTCCCCCATGTGCATGACTTGCTCTGTGCTACTGACCTGCTTGGAGCTCCACCCCCTGCTAGCTGCACTGAAGAGGACCGACACCCGATGGAAAGGAACAGCTCAACATGACAGCCAGAGAGCCCCTCCATGAAAGGCACAGGGAGAGAGAGTGAGAGAGAAAGAGAGAGAGAGAATGTGTGAGCGAGAGTGAAAGTGACAGTCTGTGAGAGAGTGACAGTCTGTGAAAGTGAAAGTGACAGTCTGTGAGAGAGAGTGACAGTCTGTGTGTGAGAGAGAGAGAGAGAGAGAGTGTGTGACAGTCTGTGAGAGAGAGAGAGTGACAGTCTGTGTGAGAGAGAGAGTGACAGTCTGTGACAGAGAGAGAGAGAGTGACAGTCTGTGTGAGAGAGAGAGAGTGACAGTCTGTGAGAGAGAGATACCATCTGTGAGAGACAGAGATAGTCAGTGAGAGATAGTGAGAGTGACAGTCTGTGTGAGAGAGAGACTGTCTCTCTCTCAAACTGTCTCTCTCTCTCACACACAGACTGTTTATTACTCTCTCACAGACTGTCTCTCTCTCTCTCAGAGACTGTCTCTCTCTCTCTCACAGACTGTCTCTCTCTCACAGACTGTCTCTCTCTCACAGACTGTCTCTCTCTCTCTCACAGACTGTCTCTCTTTCTCTCACAGACTGTCTCTCTCTCACAGACTGTCTCTCTTTCTCTCACAGACTTTCTCTCTCTCTCTCACACAGACTGTCACTCTCTCTCTCACAGACAGTCACTCTCTCTGAGTGATTGAGTGACAGTCTGTGAGAGTTTGTGAGAGTGACCGTCTGTGAGAGAGTGAGTAAAAGTCTGTGTGTGAGCAAGAAAGACAGTCTGTGTGTGAGAAACTGTATGTCTGTGTGTGTGATAGACAGCATGTGTGTGTGTGTGTGAGAGACAGTGTGTGCGAGAAAGCTTGTTTGCGAGTGTGAGAGACAGCTTGTGTGTGTATATGACATACAAATATATATATATATAAAAATATATATATATATACATATATATATATATATATATATATATATATATATATATATACACACGCTTCTCACTGGCATGATATACAAATAACATATAATTTCAGTGATAATCCGCCCCCTTTGTAGCTCCACCCCTCATGGCCCCTCCCTCTTGTAGCTTCGCCCACTCATATGGCCGGTATTTTTTTGAGGAAAAGGTGGCAACTCTAATGGAGCTGGGAACACTTGCCAGCTCCAAACCCCATTTCTTACCTGGGCCCCCCATATATATTTTAGGATCCCCACCGGGGCTGTTTCTTTTTAAAAAAAAATGTTTTATTTTTTACATTTATTTATCCTTTTTTTTTTTTCTTTTCAGGAAGACTTTTGTTATTTTCATTTTAGCCTACATCCTTCAGAAATGAGTATGGGGATGATAGAGGCTACATCATCCCCATACAAGTTGTTTCAGCAGCTTTTGGTTTCAGACAGTCTTGGCATGGAATCAGCTATGATGGCTGAATTGGAAAGGTATTTGGGAGCACATTGAGGCATATTGGATAGCTCGTAATTTAAGTTCCGATATGTCCCCGATATGCCCTCAATCATTCTGGACATCGGAGGCCCCATTTCAGCCCTGAAGTCCGATGCACATTCAATAGACCCCATAAGATGAGTGAAAAGGTCACAGTGAAAAGTGTTGGTAGTAACAGAATTTGGAGCTAAGGGGGTTTTGCCAGATATTAATTATTGTGTTTTTTAGTTGGATGAATATTAAGCTTTCTTTATCCTAACAATATTTGGGGACAGTGAGAGCTAGGTGGATTTGACTTAAGGTTAATAATGGCAGGAGGACTAGTAAACTGAGAACAAGGAAGAGAGTTAACACCCTTCCTGTTTATTGTTAAAGAGACACAACCACATAAGATGTAACTAGATAACCTGGTCATTTAAAACAGACACATATGAAAATCATATGCCACATTTTTTTAATATGATTGAATTAATTGCATATAAAATAAAATTAGGTGGTTATCTCCTGGCTCCATTTTGTGAATATTTCCCAACATAATGCAAAATCTTCCAGCCAGTCTCACTTTACAACTGTGGCCAAAGCCTGCATGATAATGTCATAAGATACCCCCCTGCTCTCTTACTGGCTCCTGTGTATCACAGTGGGCAGGACTAGGTGGCTCTGTACAACTTTTTTTTACCATCCTTCCAACACAACGAGAGGATATTAACCCGATCACACAGGATCATAACTCTGCCCCTTGTGATGTAATACATTACCCTCCCATTCAATCCAAGTCTATGATCAGAATTCTAACTTATAGACTGCATTCTGTGTCCCCAAGAAATTTGTGCTGTAAAGTCAACAGGGGGTGGCACCCAAAAACACTATATTTCACAAAACTGCAGGGCCTAGTCACACTTGTTAGTTCCATATTTTATTAAATACAGTCACATGACAAAAACAAAAGACATATCTAAAATCAACAACACAAAATAAAAAAAAATAAAACCTTTTCATTTTTTTTGGTGGGAGTGTCCTTTAATGGATCGTGGGATTGGGATTCTGTGGGAAGGCAAGAAATAGGTGAGGAGACTTTATGCAGAAATGGTTGAATTAGGAGCCAAATGAAATAAGGGGACTAACAGAGAATGAAGAGTGTAACAGTGTTAGTTGCACAATGCCAGGATGTGCAAGGGGTTCTGTGCATTCCCATTGTGGATCACAATGTTAGCTGTGCAATGGATCTTGTTAGGTGTGCAGCAACCAAGGAGACCATTCCAGAATTTGGTTTAGGGGTGACATCACAAAAGATTAATTTAATCTGGTTGTAAGTGGTTTCACCAATTTAACACCATGGGACCTGATTTTACTGAGAGCAATATGTAGGAGAACATACTCCTGCAAATATTTTGGACCCAGGCCATCAAGTGCATTAAAGATAATAACCAACACCTTGTACTATGTCCAGAAACCTTTTGGCAGCCACTTGCAAAATCTGGTCACCGTAGTCACACCAATGTATGATGAATAGAGTCCTGGACATAGACCCTAGTTGCTCGAGTAGTTTGTGAAATCTTTTCAATCCTTTTAGCAATAGCCTAGAGTACAAAGAACCAATAGTCTCAGCTGGAGACTGTGACAATGAGGATAAAAGAACATCCAGAACATAACCAAACTTTAATTATATTTAATCAATGTTTACTCGCAAACTAATTGCATTAATTTACTTAGCGCCACCAAACACTGCATATAAGGCTGCACCTATAACTTATTCCTTGGATATAAGTCAAAGTGAAACTTGCCAAGGCAATGAACTCTCTCTGTAACCCTCAGCCCATTTGTCACTACGACGACCTGACGAGAACTGACATTTACAAACCCAGAATGAGAGCACATCCATTTTGCCAGTCTGACACTCTGATATAATAACTATTTACCTTGAGAAAGAGAGGCTGAGGTTTCCGAATCTTCTCACTTTGGCACTTATTTTCTCACTCTGTCAAACAGCTCCAGATTAATGGAACAATTTGTTCAACAAATCATATTAGTACAAAGCATACAGGCCAAAGAAAGAGAGATGGGGAACTGGGATTCTTTCATACGCATTCGAGTCAGCAGTGGTACCTCGGCAAATAAAAATGCCGTTATGCCTGGCATTTACAAAGGCATAATGTAAAAAGGGAGAACGTCTAATGACTTTGGACAGCTGAGAGATCACGTTGGAAGAACAGATGAGCTGAAAAGGGAATAAAATGGAGTTATACACAGCATCTATATTGAGCTTCTTTCAGCAACGGATTTGTCAAAACTGCTAGATTGTCTGTGTGGATAGACAAAATGGAGGACTTTGTCACATGAATTAAACACGCACTCTAGCTCTGCCCGTTCGGAAACGTGTACATTTATTTTCTTTTGACAAATCTTTTTTTATGACAGACATTATTAGGAATCTGCCCCGTGGTGTTTGCAGTTCAGCAAGAGACAAAAAAAATATATTCAGACTATTATCACCGGCTAATAATAAGCAGAAAACTTTTTCTTAACCCTTTGAATAGGGGAATCAGTGAATTTTCAAGATTGGCAGGAAAAACCCCATTCTCTATTATGTTATTTTATTAATTATGCATTAGTGTCTGCTATGGAAACAGCAATGGTTTCTGGATGAGACAGTAATCCAATGAGAACAATTTTAAAAAGAGCGGGAAAGTCTGAGAGTGAGAGCATCATTGTCATTCCATGGAACCATCATCTGCTTGGAATAAAGCAACCCATTGTGGTTCTTTCAAAGCAACTAACAATTATAAATACTGAGGGGTGAGCAAAAAAACCCCCCAAAAAACCCTTTCTCTTTGCATTACACGCCACTCTAAAAATGAGTATATATTAATACAGCAAACCTGAAAAATTTGCCTTTCAGCTCTGTCCATTGGCCACTGTGCACCTAACACAATAGGGCAGTTTATTTGCAGTAGGAATGGACATTTTTGTAGTTCATAACACTAGGTATAATAGGTGGATTTTGAGAAACTGTCATTTGCTAGAGGCAGATGCCGGCACTCTCATGCCCAGTAAATAAGAAAGGCTGTATCATTTAATTTATAAAAAAATAAACCATAAACCTGAGGTTTTATTTGATTAAAAATAAACCATAAACCTGAGGTTTTATTTGATTAGGGCAGAAACATTTTCATTTTGAGACTGTACCTTTGTAAGATGCTCATGGGTGCGTTTTCAATGTACAAATAACAACAACCTATTAACGTTATTGAAACACAGCGCTTAGAGATATAATGATTTATGAAGCACAGTATTGATGGACATATGATCCAGAGATCTGCATGTCCAAGTGCCTGCATATTGATGGAACTGTAGACAGCTAAAGTGTCTACTAAAAGTGAACTGACAAGAGAACCCCAAAAATATGACATTAATAGCAGAGTTGTAAAAATGATCCCAGTTGATTTTCTTTCCAACTCAGCAATTAATACCTAATTTTAAGAGTGGTCTGCGACTTACTCTGGCAAGCTGCATGTCGGGTGCTCTACATGCTTATAACATGATTAGCCCTTTGAAGGATCAAACACCTCATATTCACTAACGCTAATGGTGTTGCATGTCAAAAATACCTATGTGGGATAATGGTGCACGTGTCAATCCCTTATAAGCCCCCAAAACTTGACACAGCAAATTGTCGCCACAGCCCCCACACTATTTCTAAATCACCATATTGTCCTCAAAGTACTTGCCATAGCACAAGACTGCACTCAAATTACTTCTGCCTCTCCAGTGTCCAATTCTTGCCAGGCAAAACAGGCCTCATAGTGGTCACATTCTAAGAACCTAACTCTGTTGTGGAGACTTATAGGAGTTGGGTTTAAGTCCCCTGACATAGGGACGTGTACCGTTAAAACATGCATCCTTATGTGAAAGTGCCCTAGTAAGTGCTCAACATTTTAAAGTGCTAATAATGGTTTATTTTTCCAGTGAAAGGGAATTCATGAATTTTCCATATGTGTATGATGCTAACATGAAGAACCAATAAAGTAAATCTATATGGGGCAGACTTAATCAGGTATGATCTATGGTACTATGACAGCCAGGCCCGGACTGGCCATCGGGCACACCGGGCAAATGATCGGTGGGCCGCAGTGGCCATGGGCCGAGGCCGGCAGGGGAGGTCCCAGCATTGGCCTCTGGGTCCCAGGATCTATGCAGGGCCGGCACTATCCGAGCGCCGGCCCCGCTGTTTGACATGAAGGGCCGGTGAGGACATCAAAGATCTCCCTCACCGGCCCACATGCTTTCTAATCCGGCCGCCGGCGGGGAGAGAGGGAGGAAGACTGGAAAGAGGACCCGGCGGAGCTCTAACTTGCAGCTCCACCGGGTTCCTCTCGCGAGATCCGGAGCATTGCCATGGCAACGACCGGATCTCGCGAGAGTGAACTCTAGCCCGCAGGCTAGAGTTCACTCACCACGAGGACCACCAGGGAACACCGCACCGCCAGTCCCAGGTACCAGTGTGTGATGGGTGTGAGAGTGCTGAGTGTGAGTGATGGGTGTGAGAGTGGTGCTGAGTGTGAGTGATGGGTGTGAGAGTGGTGCTGAGTGATGGGTGTGAGAGTGCTGAGTGTGAGTGCTGTGTGTGATGGGTGTGAGAGTGCTGTATAAATGTTAGAATGGATTGTGTGTGGGGGGGAGGTAAATAAACAAATAAAATAACAGGCATTATGTCCCCCCCGGACATAATGCCTGTTATTTTATTTGTTTATTTACCCCCTCCCCCCACACACAATCCATTCTAACATTTATACAGCACTCTCACACCCATCACACTCAGCACTCTCACACCCATCACACCCATCACACACACTCACACCCATCACACACACTCACACCCATCACACACAGCATTCTCACACCCATCACACACAGCACTCTTACACCCATCACACACAGCATTCTCACACCCATCACACACAGCATTCTCACACCCATCACACACAGCACTCTCACACCCATCACACACAGCATTCTCACACCCATCACACACAGCACTCTTACACCCATCACACACAGCATTCTCACACCCATCACACACAGCACTCTCACACCCATCACACACAGCATTCTCACACCCATCACACACAGCATTCTCACACCCATCACACACACATAGCACTCTCACACACAGCACACAAAGAATTCTCACACACAGCACTCTTGCACTCTCACACACAGCACTCTCACACACATCACTCTCACACACCGCCCCATTGGTGATGACAAAACACACCTCCTCTGCCCCGCCCCCTTCTTAGTGAGCCGCTGTGATAAAAAAATGCCCGGGCCGAATTTTTCTCCCAGTCCGGCCCTGATGACAGCTATGCTATGTTTACTGACAAGGCTGAGATGATACACATCATTAGCATGATTAGGGTATAGTCAATTCTCGGGTTAATGCCCCCTTTAAACCCCCAATAACGACAGACACCAGAATTTATGGAAAATAATTATGGCCATACCTTTAAATATGGCCATATCTTTATTAAAATAACATCATCTGTCATTGCCTAGTATAACATTACCCCACCCTTTATTCACATAAACTTGGCAATGACACCCCAAAAGATATAAAATAATTTGCATACTGATAACAAAACTTGTAATAACAATATTACAACCAAACACCTAAAACACATAACACACATAAACACATATAAAGGAGGGGCATACCGAGATCCCCCTCCCACCCGGTTTGAGCTACCAACTTGCTCAGAACCACCAAACACACCAACAACCAACTGGATAACATATCCAAACATACATAAAACTCTCCCTAAAGTGCACTACCCTTGCAATCTACGCATAAACACTAACCTACTAAATTAAAATTAGGGAGGGTGGGCAGGAAAATCAAGGTAGGTGAATCTTTTAACAAAATGACTGACCCTTAAAATGGCTGCTATCCCTTATATAGGACCTAACTCCTCCCTGTTATAACACCAACCCACTTCCTTACACCCAAGCCATTAACCCTTTCCTAACCCAGTCAATGCCCCCTCAGGTTGACTCTGCTGCCCCCCGGGGGCTCCCGGACAACCATGAAAAGGTTAAACACAATACACTTCCATAAGTTATGAGGCATATTTATTGAGCAGCATAGCAAAAGTGAATAGACTATAATGTGAATTATCCATACAGATGGACTGTGACCTTTAGAGAAGGTGTCCAGGAGTGCACTTTTGATTTGCCGATGCGTTTTGATGTAATATTCTGTCATTAGGGATGTGCTGGCCTCAAGGAGTTGACATTTCTGTGGGGTTTGCTTTCTATTTCTTCTTTATCCCATCCGCACCTCGAATGTCTGATGGAAACAACAAGACTTATATTTACATTATTTGTGTTGAAGTCATGATCTAGCATCACATTTTTGACATTCTGGGTTCTGTTTTTCTATGGAAGACAATGAATTAAACAAAGCTGTACCATTTCCCCAGTAGTCTTAGCTATGCTGCATATAAGTAAGTTAGAAAGGGCAGTAATGTAATCATTTAATATCATATAAATACGGTACATGTGTAAAGCCTTATGTCTCAACATTCCTGGATCACTGGGGGAATTGTAGATGATAATAATAAAGATAGAATAGTTTACCATTTATTAACCCCTTCATGGCCAGACCTTTATGGCCATGTTGTGTATTAAAGAGGCACTAAACTGTATTTTTCACTTGTGCTTCTAATATAGAATGCAAAAACAAGACCCTTGCTTTCGGCTGTCAGGGCTGGGCGAGCCCCCGCTCTGATTGCCTGTGCGCGTGCTGACGATGTAAGATTAAACCAAGATTAAACTAACTAAAAATGTAGAAAAAAATAATTCTGACCAAAAATAAATCAATGCTTACTCTATAACTCAATTGACATATCGCAGAAAAGAGTCTGTTATAAGCTTAAACCCCACCAATAAATTAAGAAAAAATTACACAACTCTTCTCCTAGAAACTCAACTCACAAACTAGGTTATACATTCTAACTTAGGGAAGGAAGGAATGGGAAGAGAAGCAGAGATGAAAGCTCTGCAAACTCCTCCTCCTGTTCCCAGCCTTCATTTGTTCATCACAATGTGTGCCAAACTGCTACAAAAAAAATCATATCTATGCCCTATGGGTGTTGTCAAATCCCAAAAAGTATAAGTGACTTATTCTTACCCCTCTCATAAGCAAAAGCAAACCGTAGGCCCCTACACTAAATTAAACATCATTTGTTATCGCTTCATGAGTAATGGATCTAAATGTGCTCTAAAATAACGTAAAAACAAAAATTACCACCAAAATAACCTGATACAATAAAAATGATAATTTATTTCTCCCCTCTTCTGCACCATCCTGATATCTCAAGGATGATCTACCGGTAAGTTTCTAAACTTTAAAGTTCTATGAGCTCAGTCAATAATTGCCTCATCTTTGGCTTCTTGGACTGCTTTAGACAAGGAATGATTTTATCTCTGTCTGTTCAGTTTGTTCAGATATGCATCTTATTCGGATATTTTTTCTATGGTCCATGTATTCTTTATAGGTTATTTTAAGTTTCAGCATTTCTATTTAAATTTTTAAGGGTCAAATTTATCAAGCCAAAACAGGTGCTATTTTATTTTTTTCATTTGTTTTATCAACATGGCGGTAAATCATTCTTCTAAATGGTTTTAATTGAGCATCTAAATAATGCTATAGATACTCTTGGGTACACTGTATACCCCCCAGAGATGGCTTCTCTGATTGTGCAATACTGGTATTTGGCTCTAATTCACTAAAAGATGTCAAGTCCTATACCGGAAATACATTTGAGTTATCAGATTTTTGGAAACTTGAGGCGAGAAAAGAGAAGCCATTTTCTTCTCCTTTTCCTTCCCCTGATCAAAGTCTTGTTTTTTCTACTTTTTTTTGTTGTATTTTGTACCTCTTAGCTCCTTTTGGGAGTCATTGCTTTTGTATTTCTTTTATAAATTATATATATGAATTTAACAAGTTGAAGCTAGAAGTCTCACGCTAGGTCAACCTTGATTGTGACCACCAGAATTTATGGTTATCCTCCATAAACAGCTGTTAAAGGTATTCTGACTCAACACCAGGGCAGAACCATTAATAGGCAGCCCACAACAAGCAACTTATATCTTGCATCCACCTGGAGACTACACATAAAAGATATAAAATGTTTACAAGACCTTCTTCTGTCATTTGGTGTAGTCATAAATCTATAATTCAGATCATCTGATACCAGAACTTCCAGTATCAATTAAATAGCACCTCAGCTTTCCATGTCTGCCCACCTTCGAACTACAAGATGATTTGCTTCCTTTTCTTTATAAAGGTCCCCTTTAGCCTGTGTCCTGCTGCACCAAGGAAACCACTGAAAATACTGCATACAACGACACTTTGTCTGTAGTCTAAAAAAGAAGTCCACTGGCATAGCTTCATGCACCCTTGATCACTCTGGTGCTCCTCAAACTCATCGTCTCATGTAATGCTTGGGCTAAAACCAGAGGTTTGACTAGATTCCATCTCACTATTCCATTCTCTATATGGAATGGAGAGAACTCTTACAGGTGTAATACATATCCTACCCTTAAAATATGTCTCAAAATGTGTTTATTAAGTATTTAATGGTAGCATTAGTAGAAGTAAAAATTATTTTCTGTTTCATGACTTTTATTAATGTGTGTGATTTAAGGATACACCTCTCTCTTTAGCAGTAGAGATAATGATTAAGTTGACACCACACTACTGTGATTTTCTCTGTTCAGTATCTTTAATCCCATTAATCCCATTATTACTTAAGTATTCAGCAGTACACTGCCAGTCCTTGAAGCTGTTAAAAGCATTCCCAGTAGTACATGTGAGATCAACACACACACAGGCATCTAATTTGACCTCTTGTGGATTGACCGCAATTATTTCCAATTCTACATGAGACTTTAGAAATACTTAAAGAGCTGTAAAGACTTAATTGTTTCCCACCTTTCCTGTAACTTTGGGATGTGTCGTAAATTTTAAAGAATATAAGCCAGGGTGTGTGCAGGTGGGGCAGTGCATTTTCCAGCTCTCATGGGCAATTCTGATGTTTCACTTAGCACACCATCTAAAAACTTTCACTGAAATCTCAAACAAGTTCAAACAATAAAGCCCTGTGTCAGATCAAGTAGGAAAGGGCTTATCTTTTGATCCCAGAACTTCCCTTCAGTGTGTGTTTGGGAGTCCACGTGCAAATCCTCCCAACAGGAAAGGTCTATTACAGTCCAATAAAACACCTCCGACATTCAGTTCTGAAGGAGAGTTGAACAATCTGGCAGCTGCAGGGATTTCCCATTGATTCCGTTTGTACAGGCGCGGACCCTATATCTCTTCCTGTTAGGGTAGTGGCAGTAAAGTAACAGCCACCAGGACTCAGGAAGCCAGCTGTCCATCAGTTCCAGCTCTTTCTGGGGTGTGGGGACCAGGCTAAAATATTTGTTTGGTGGCCACAGCACTAACACGTGCAAGGCTAAGCACTTGGAAAACAAAAGCGGGATGTCTGGATCAAAAACCAGGAAATAAAACAGCATGAGGATTACAGATCAGCAGGACAGAGTAAGGCGCTTTCTCTCCACTCTCTTTAATTCAATTTAAAAAAAAATGTAAAGAAAGTAAAAAAAAATCTGAACACATCCTGAGGAAAAACAAACATTGTATGCGTGTGTAAGGAGGGACCCATCTCATGGGCAAAATGTCAAGGAAACATATGTCAAAAGCCAATTAGTGGCAGTGGTCAAGCAATGAAAACTAGTCAAATACTTCCCTTTGTATTTAAAGCTACTAATTAATATGAAAAGGCAGTGCAGGTGCACTTTGTGGTGAAAGCAGTAATGTGGAATTTACAATTCATTTACCCATTGATATTTTAGTATTTTAGTTGCAGTGTTATGTCTTAAAAATACACCGTGAGTTTCACAATATTAAAAACAAAAACAATTTTTGACTCCTATTGCAAAGCATGTTTTTATTGTTGTGAAACTTAAATTGCACTAACCAGTCTAAATAAAAATAGCAAATACCAATAACATTTATGGGGGGAAAAAATCTCTAATACAATGAATAAAAAAAATATATACATATAATTAAATATTCATAAAAATAAATTACAATAATTTTTAAGGTAAAATAATGCCCCACTGTCTTCTCCATATAAAAGCCAATTTGAAAGTAAAGATAATCACCTAACATAAAGTGCTAACTTACCATAAAATATAACTTAAAATTGACCTGTCCAAGAAAAATATTCCAATAACTGGCCACAGCGCTGTACATCTTTCTCAAGCAGGAGTCTGAAGGTGGATACACCCTTGTGTATCGGTTTATTTCTGTTTTGAGTTTGTAAAACCACTTTAAATTCTGTAAAAAGGAGTCAATTGTTAGCACAATATGTAAAGGAATAGTATGGCTCATAATGAGCTGTCCACATTAACTTACTTAACCCCTTAATGCCCAAACACAGCAAACAGCACTTTTTTCTCCCTGGCTCTGATGTTTTCTCCTCTCGGGTATTATTTCTAAAAAGTCCTCATATCTTATCTATATAGCAATTGCAGCTTTTGTAAACCCCCCCGAAACTGGAGTTTATAGGCATATACCAGGAGCTTGAGACTGGTGCAAACTGAAATGTAAACAAAAATATAAATAAGGTCAAACAAGAATATACTGTATTTCCTCAATTATAAGAGACACTTACAGGTAAGAATTTATAACAGGAGACGAAGTCCCAAGTGGTGACAGAGTAAATTACTATTCACCTTCTGGTAAGAAAAATATATATCGAGCTTGAAAAGTACCAAAAAAAAAGCAAAATATAAATTAAAATAAATAAACACTACCGTCCCCAGTTTAGGTAGAACTCTGTGGAGAAGGGACCGGATGTGTTGCATCATTCTAGTGAAATAATAGGGGTTATTCCATTATAACCAGAAAGTAATCAAATAATCTACTAATAAGGTTGGATATTTGGAAGAATACCAACTGGGGGAGTCTTGCTAAACCAATCTGTATGATTGAGGAATAATTTCATTTAGGAAAGCAGCATTGTAACATTGAAAAGAAGTATCACTAACAATACATTTGGAGTAATGTAACACCTACTAATCTGGAAGGAATTCCGTGCTAACAGACAGAAGTGAAATTGTTAAGGGTTCAACATCAATTCTTTAAGTGGTTTAAGTGTCTTTTGCATAGCTCAGTGGTCCTTTTACATAAAACAGATTTGTTAACTTGGTAATTAAACATTTTTTTCAGAAACAAGTTAATCTGATTTGTAAACTTGGGTGAAACACTTAGCCTGTTGATATAGCAAAACATGTCTGTCAGGAAGCCACGTTATTGTACGGACATGTTTACATTTTAATTCTTTTGTTTGAACTTTCATTAATATGATAAAATTGGTGTCCCTCTTTCCTCCGTCACCTTATGACCAGAGCTGACATTTAACCCTTTTGGGTGCCTTCCGCAACAGAGCGTGTATGTGCTGTAAATAAACCACCAAGCGATTGTGGGAGAGGAATAGAACAGAGAACAATCAGTCGAATGCCATTACCCAGAATCCTCAGCAGTCTCTGGGATTTCAGTTGCTTCTTTCATGATCAGTCCTATCATGTACATTCAGCATTAAAAAGAGTGATTACACTGTAAGAATGTAAGGGCAACGCTGATGATGTCGTCTGTGTGAGTAAAGGAAATACAGACTTTCCACACATTGTGGTTTCAATTACAGCCTCATCAGTTCCTCCTATTGTGATTAACTGACACTATGCATAGAAGTCTTTAGTGAGTGGAATGATGACGGCTCCCAGAGCTGCTTAAGGAAAGGCCTGCGGTATAACTCCCTGAGTGCTCATCAGACCTCATTAGCATTTTAAACTTTCATCAACTGGCAAAAGTACCAAAAAATCAGCAATGATCGAAACTCTAATTAGTTCCCTTTATATGCGCTAAGTTATCTGCAAAGTACTTTCTATGTAACCAGGTGACCTTTCACAGTTCAATCCTTATGCACATAAATCATGCACTGCATATGGTATAAGAGAGAAGATAAACATTTATTTGGATTACTGTTTGCCAAAAATATATTCCATGTATTCTAGCCAGCCTGAAAGGAAGGATGCAGAGCAGAAGTAATGAAGTGTTGGTGTTAAAATATAGCAAATCCATATATACAGTATATTCACTATCATTCAAAAGTTTGGGGTCACTTAGAAATAGTCCTATTTTTCATGAAAACGCATCAAATGATTTGCAAAATGAATAGGTTATGATAAACTTCGATTAGCTAACACAACGTGCCATTGGAACACAGAAGTGAAGATTGTTGATAGTGGGCCTATATAGCTATTCCATTAAAAATCAGCCATTTCCAGCTGTGTAAGTCAATTAAAACATTAACAGTGTGTACACTGCATTTCTGATTTGCTTTTATTTCAAAAGCAAGAACATTTCGAAGTGGTTCTCAAACTTTTAAACTGTAGTGCATATCATTATAGTAGGAATGTTTGTATTTTTAATATCGTGTGTCAAAATCACTGGCATTAATAGGGAATTGGTTCCCCCATTGCTTCTATAACTCCCATTTGTTTGCAAAGATTTAACACTGGAACATTGCAGTGAGAATTTGCATCCATTCAGTCTTTAATGAGGCTAGTCTACACTAGACTCGGTATTAGTTCCAATTCATCCCAAATGTTTTTGTGGGGTTGATGTTAGGGCTCGGTACAAGCCATTTAATGTGTGTATTGGTATATTTTAGTCCCAATAATAAGATGACAATATATTTGATTTTGAATCAGTGTTGCTATGGATACAAGCATATCTTTTTAAGGCTATACACCTCCTAAAGTATTGGTTACATTACTAATTTGAACAAATTCCCAAGTCTTATGTGAAATACGTTGATGTGCTGGAAAAGGCGGGAAAAATTGAGTTTGAGGAATTGTCACAGAACAGATTACCATGTACTAAAACTTTTAACTGGTTTATATCAATGTATATATAAATACGTATAAATACATAGTGACATGTGCTTACATTATTTTTAAAGTTGCTCCTTTAAATATATAAAAATATAATTTTATTTATAAAATGGTAACTAATTTGATGATTATGTACAGCAATTATGGGTCGAGTTCTAAAAGTAGAACAATCGACAAGAACATTCCATTGGTTTCCATGATCGACTGGGCATATAAGACGACCCCCAACTTTTCCAGTTAAAATTTAGAGTTTGGGATATACTCGCCGTATAAGACTACCCCTCTTCCAACGAGCATTTTCTCCTACAGTGACATTTACACACACACCCTTACACTAACACAGTGACACACTTACACAGAAAGTGACACACTTACACACACACACAGTGACAGCAATAGACACTGAGACACACTATTTTGCCCCTTAATATGCCAGTATTTTGCCACTCAATATGCCTTTCTTGTGCCATTTAATATGCCAATATTTTGCCCCTCCAATATGCCAGGATTTTGCCTCTCCAATATGCCAGGATTTTGCCCCTCCAACATGCCAGGATTTTTCCCCTCAATATGCCAGGATTTTGCCCCTCAATGCCATTTAATATGGCAGGATTTTGCCCCTCCAATATGCCAGGATTTTCCCCTCAATATGCCAGGATTTTGTCCCTCTCCTTACCCCTTCCCAGTACTTACCTCATTGCTGCTCTGCAGGTGCGCGCGGCTGTGAGGGAAGCGTTGTGCGCTAAAAAAAAAGTTTAAACAAACTTTATTGAAGTTGCGTGGCTGGAGGGGAGCACACAACGCTTCCCTCACAGCCGCGCGCACCTGCAGAGCAGCAACGAGGTAAGTAAAAAGACGACCCCCGAATTTTGGGAAGATTTTCCTGGGTTAAAAAGTGGTCTTATACGCCAGAAAATACAGTAAGTACATTTTGCAGACAAACAACTAAAATATAACTTCTCTTTATCTCTTTCCAATACCAAACTCAAGCTGTGTTTGATAAACAGGTAGTTACACAAACAGGACTTTTAACTGAGGTATCCAATACCTATGCAAACTATTCAAGTATCTCCCAACCAGCAAATATAAAAGGTTTAGTTTGACAGATAGAAACTCTGTTTCTCCACGTCTCAATTAACAATGATAAAGAGTCATTTCACATGAACTAGTTCTTGCAGGGGATCTCTAATCTCCCGTTTGCAGACTAGAATTTAGATCTGGAAAGATAGTGTCACATAACTAATTCCTTTTTGTGTCCAAAAATGCCAGATTCAATAAAGCTGTTCAAACATCCTTCTTTGCCTCCCCAAAGCTGGTGGTCTGCTAAACTTCTACTATGATCATATTGTCTTTTGCTAGGCACAATATCTCCTTCAGCGGTGCAAGTCAAACGAAACAAAATCTGCAATGACACTGAATATCATGCAGATCAACGGCTTTGGTCATTGATGAAGAGCTTCCTGCATGCTTGTGTTAGTAGGTGGTCTGAAGGATGCTCTTACCTGAAGAGATGTTATCTGATCAAAATATGAGCTCCGCATACTACCTGATGTCTTTGAAAAGCATTGAAAACAACATTCTCTTCTTCCCTATTCTAAGTCAAGGTAGAAGTGATTGCAAATTTAGCAGCTTTATTGTATTTAGCAGTGAAAACCATCATAGCCACTGCAGAGATTGCTAAGAAACACATTAATATATAGCAGCATGCCAAGACTTCTGTTATCCACGATGATCCGTTATCCAAATATTTTTCCGGATTTTGCCACAAGCTGCAAATTGCACACACACCTGTCAGAATGCAAGTGCACCTAATTTTATTCAGTGTCCAGCCCCCTTAAGCTTCAATATATCCTTTCCATACATGCTCAGATTCCCACCAAGCCCACAAAGGGTAGTACAGCGGCACATGTGCAGGCCTGACATGCCAACGGCAGGTTCCCAACAATGCCTCACGTCACAGCAACATTAGAGTTAAAGTGATGTATTTGCTCTGTATGGTATTTGCATTGATCTACTGTATTTCATTGGAATGGATGTTAAGGTGTGAGAGTATTTATAGAACATATATATATATATATATATATATATATGGCTGTTTTATACAATAGTAATAAAATATGTTTATATAGCTGCTTTATAGACTATATATATATATATATAGCTAGTTTATATAATATTTATATCTAAATACATATGGCTGGTTTATATATTATACTTCAATACATTATGTTTTTGATACAAGATTTTCCAGTGGATGCTTCGTTCGTTTGAATTACATGTACACCCTTTCTTGGAAACGGTACACCCTGATGGTGTTGGCCTCTTTCTTCAGGAGAAAGCGCCATGTCACAATCCAAAAATGGTTCAGGAATGGTTTGAGGATCACAACAATGAGTTCAAGGTGGTGACTTTGCCTCCAAATTCCACAGATCTTAATCCAATCGAGCATCTGTGGAATATGTTGGACAAACAAGTCCAAATAATAGAGGCTCCACCTTGCAACTTATAGGATATAAAGACTCTGCTGCCAATGTCTGGGTGCCAGATACTACAGTACATCTTCAGAGGTCTAGTGGAGTTCATGCCTTGATGGGTCAGTGATGTTTTGGGTGCAAAAGGGGACTTGCACAATATTAGGCAGGTGGTCATAATGTTATGGTTGATTGGTGTATATTACCTTTAAAGACATACCATGTGATTTTTACACTAGCAGGTCTACTAAATAATGAGAGAATTGCAGGGAATTGAGACAGGAATTTCAAACTTATGCCAAAGTAAGAAAAATTCCCCCATTCAGCTGCACTGGAGAATATTTCCATCTCGGTTTCATTGGCCTAAAGTTAGAAATTCCCATTTGAATTCCCTCCAGTTCTCTCTTTATTGAGAAATCACTTATAGGTATTCTTTAATGTGGCACTAAAAGTTCCCCCCAAAAATGTAAATGTTATTAATAAAATATACCATTAGATTTGTATAGCAATACACATTCCTAGAGGCAGAAAAGTGCATAAGGATGCCACTTAGTTTGCCAGTGGACAGTACAAAATTGGATTCAGGACAATATTGAGCCAATGGAGGTGATATCAACCCTAGCGGCGGCAGCTGGTCTTTTTCACCATAGCCATGTAGGGGACCATGGAAGCCAGTTAAATGGAAGATATGCAGGATCCCACTTTTATCCTACATCCAGATCAGCATCACAGAGAACCGGTGAATTGAGACCTTTTACCCATCCATGGGAATGTTCACCAGCATTTTCCCTTAACTTTGCTATTAACATTGTGTAGTTACATCCAGCGCATCTGCATCCAGGAATGGGTTATGCAAGTGGGTTCAGGTCACTGCTCCAGCTGCAAGGAACATACGGAGGTGGGGGGGGGGGGGGGAAGCCACCACTACACTGTTACAACTCATCTGAGTTATATTATAAAATGTTAATGGGGTTATTTATAAAAATTCCTGTACATAAAAATCCTAAAGAATCGTCAGGACTTATGTATAATAATTCATGTCAGCTAAAATAGCGCCTCCAGCAAAATCCATTTGGAGCATGTTGTCTACCACTTTTTATGTACATGTGACAAATTATATTATAAAATTCTAATGAGAAAATACTTTGATACCGCATTTTTATCCCCAAGGCGACTCAAAGGGTTCAGTGCTCAGAAGCGCTTATTTGATGCTTTTTGTACCATATATATTGATGCTCATTTTAGAAACCTCAAAAGGATGAAAGGCTTAGCTTTAAACTTCTGGCAATTAACCAGCGACTCTCAGTGCTATATACATACATGTTGTCATATGACAAGCTAGTATGTATTATTTCCACAGTCAACGCTGCATCACTTAGCACCATGAATATATAGGTTAAGTATTAGCTCCATGATGTCAGTGGCTACTCTAATTGGATAAACTTTATCCAGAGCATGAGCTGGATGCACTTGAGCTGTTCTCAAGTTTTAAACCAATCGTTATGGGCTGTAGGATCCTGACATGGGGTTCAAGGATTAACCCCTTATGTTCTGCAAATCTCATTTGTTATGAAAAGAGGACCTACCAGAAAACAAAACACTATACTCCAGTAACATTTCTATCAAAAGCATAACGAGGAACAAGAGTCATACAGGCAGTGGAGTAGCTCTTGAGACTTCATAGCATCACCTCACAGATCTGTGTGATCATATTATAAGCTATAGGTTTTCTATGCACCCAAACATTCTTAAAAAAATTAAAAAAAAGTTCCATACTCACATAAATTGTCATTTAAGTTAAATTACTTATACAATTGTTAACTTTGCTTCTATAGGTCAAAAGTGCATACCCACTGAAATACAAATACAACTTTTTACATCCACTAGAGAAATAAATAAACATTTCCTCCAAGAATTCTTGTCAGGGACTAATACCCTATTTGGCATGTGGCAATAGATCAAATTCAGCAGGTTCAATGACAGGAACTTGATTTAGATATAAATAAAATGGACTGTAATAGCCATCACAGGCCTGTGTATTATTTTCGGCTTTATGTTACCTCAAGGTACTCTAGAAATCACTAATCCAAATTCTTGAGTGAAGGTCCACATCATTCCCAATGACCTCATCCATTGCTAAGACACCTCATTTGTTATGCAGTGATTATTTTTTTCCCTTTTACCTTACTCACTTCCATTACTCAGCTGCTACTGCTGTGCTGCCTTTAATTTCTTAGAGGAAGTTCTAAATGTGATTCTTTGTGAACCTCAGCCACTTTCAACTTTCCCTCCTTGTTCTTTTTCTTTAAAGTCCTACAACAAACACAACCCCATATGCTTATATTAGCTAATCTCGTATTAAACATATTGGCTGTGCAAAATGTTGGCACCTATTAATAAATGTTTTCATTTTTTATTCTTTTTTTTTTTATTTTTTTTTTACCCTTACTTTAGATTCGCTCCTTTGACTACATAAGCAACAGCTGCCTTGTTTCCTCTTCAGAGCTGGATCTAATACCGCTACAAAAAATCTAGGTCAAAACACTTGGAATGTATGAATATCAAACACAGTTTTCAAAACAGCAAATGAATACATCTTTAACTGGTGACATTTTCATGAAGCATATGGTTGGAAACTCAGGGGACTGTATGCTTTTTGATGAATATGTTCCGTCACAAACTAAGAGATGGCAGTGTGCATATGTCACCTTCTGTTTTTCTTTATGAAATGATAATGGAAACTCATAGAAGGAGACCATTATCACAAGGCTTTCTTACCTTTTGTCCAATCCCAATGTAGCACAATGTCTACGGGTTGAGTAACAAAACTCTTTAGTTGTTATATTGTATGAAAGATAACCGTCAAAGGTGAAAAGCATTAAAAGCAGCCGCTGGTATCAGGCAGTGAATGAGTATTACTTAAGATACAATGCACCCTAGTCCTTGAAGAGGAATAAGTATGAGAGATTGCAGGGTTGGAATTGTTTTTATTTCCTGCCGTTATACAATTTGTCTATTAATTTCAACTTAGCCTCATGTTTATATGTGCTGCTGAAAATTCAACACATTTAGACGCATATTAAATAAAATGTTAATAGGTTACATTTGATTTGTGAGATTTATTGGGTACTCTTAGTGCATGTTTTTTTCTATTGTTTGTACTGTTTCTAAACACATTTTGATTTAACTTTCTTTTTTTTTTTAGAATTCGAAGCATTGTCTTCTCTCTCCTGCATGTTATTAATGAGGGAGCTAGAGGTAACGCTTGGAAAGGGAAGTTGAGAATACAGACTTTCATCCTTTCATTTTAGATTTAAATTGACTGATAGCTTAGTATTTTCAGTAAGGTCTTACTGACAAGGCTTTCCCAATATCTCTATATGATCTACCAGATCATTTCCACAAGTAGACACTGGAAAAAATTAACAAAGTGCACAATTTCTAGTGTATTAGTGGCTTCTTCCAAACAAAATATTAATAAATATATGTAAATGCAATATCGGTAAATATGGTGTTGGTGAACGTACTGTGGCAAATCTAGTGCAGGGCAAAGGGCTGAAGTCCCAATCTGGTGCTGGGTAAAGTGTTGTGGATACATCTGTTGCTGGCAAAGTGATGTAGGCACATCTGGTAATGGGCAAATCTAGTGCTGGGCAGAGTGTGGTGGTCAAATATGATGTTTTACAGAGTGAGTTGGGCAAACCCAGGTCTCAGTGACCCTAGACACTGCCCTACTAGTATATATAGATATACGTTTCATAATGTTATCTGAGAGTCTCATCATAGGATAGAATAGAATAGGATATTAATGTAGCTCTTTGATTATTAGAGTTGTAACACTCAATCCTAGAAATATGTTTTGATTGGCATCACATGTGAAAGCAGATTGTGGAATCAGGCAGTAAGAGAATATTACATAAGTTACAATGCACTTCTGTCCCTAAGGAGAATTAATAATGAGATCTTATAGAATTGACCTTTGTAGAGTGGAACATGATATCATCATAGGGTAAAATGGGGATATCACATCCTACTACACTTAGTCTACAAGCCATGCATATGTGCACTAATCAGTTTCAGTGGCCATGTTGGTGATGGTGAACGCCAGCATTAGAATATCTTTTAACCCATATATTTGCTGGTATATATATATATATATGTTTATATATACTTATATGAAGGCAAATGTCTCATCCATCCACATATTTTGGCAGGTTCACTTTAACACAAAAATAAATTGTATTTAAAAAAACATAGTCACACATAAGCTAAAGTTTTCTGTGCAGTACAGAAAAAAAAAAGATTGAAGATTGGAAAGGAAAAGTTAAGATACTAATTATGCGTTCCCTGCCAATGTAGCGGAAAATGTAATTTATACTGTAGTCTAGTTGCAAAAATGCATGCTTAATTTAAGAACTAAGATTATTCAAATAACATTTTGAATTTGATTATTCGTTTAATTGAAATGTAGCCTTTCCAGACTGCATTTCTACTGTGAATTACATATCACAAGCTCAGCAATAGTTAGCTAACACCATCTCGCCAGAGCCAGCTCTATGAAGTATATATGGGTCGATGTGCGAAAGAACAAGTATTTGGCTCGTGCAAAGTCTCATTAATGGAAATTGAGCTCTTTCTCTTAAGGATTAAATGTATAAATATAACTGGTATCATTAATTTGTTCATACCCAGCATCACTCTGATTTTCATTTCGAAATTGTGCAATGCAACAAAAATTATTTTACTCCAATATGTTAATTGCTGTTTTCAAAAAATAAAAGAAAATTACAAACAATCAAAAAATCAGAGTACAAATGAGGCGTACGATATTTTACCTTACTAAGCACAATGAATCTCTTTATTTTCCGAGTCCAAGAGATCTGGACTTATAAAACCCTACCCTATAGTATTTATGCAAATTTTGCAAATAGAGCTTATATCTTTTGCATATATTATTTATGAGTGGTATTCCTATAATACATTTTGTATTTGTATATCAATTAGTGTATACAGTATCTCACTAAGTATTCCCTTCCCTATTTTATGTGCAGTTTGTCCTTTCTCCATCAGAGTCGGAAACGAAGAGGGCCATGTTCATCTAGTATTGCTGCTGGTCTCTCATTTTCTGTTGTGTGTCCAATCAGTAGTTTATTTTATTTTAAGTATAAACATAACCCCCCCCCCCCCAAAAAAAATGTACAAATCCAAAATCAATAAAAGCACAAAAAAGTTAATGAAAAGATGCGTACGCTTAATCCTACCCCCATTGTAATTCATTATCAATGATAGATTCTTAAATAAATAAATGACAGTTTTATTTTAATATGTCAAATAAATAAGTAGATATGAATACATAAAACTATCCCTTCTACAAAAATAAATGTTTACTTAATCTATGAATTTCTGTTGTGGTTGGACTATAAGCTAGTTTGAACAGGGTCCTCCTAAACTTTTGTCTAACTTTGTGATGTTACATATTATTTCTTTAGTTTTCTAATATAATGTTTCTAAGATAGCACACCATAATTATATAAGTTATTCTAGAGGCCCACTCCAAACAATAAATACTTGATACGTGTTTTGATTGGTTCCCCCCCGAACACACTTGCATTCTACATTCTTCAGGGGGAGCATGTAAAAAGTACATATGTAATATATAAAAAACTGGCAAGTCTGAGTAGCCAAGTTTACACATGATAGAAAAAGTCTTCAGATCCATGCTCTGTATGGAGTCCTGTACAGCACACACCAATCCAGTGGCGTATCCAGGGGGGGGGGGGGGGCAACGGGGCAATTGCCCCCCCCCCCCCCGAGAAGAGGAAGAAAGAAAAAAAACGACACTTGAAAAAAAAAAAATGCCTTCTCTGCCTGCCTGCCAGGCTGCACGGGGAGCCGAACAGGCAGCACAGAGAAACCTCCGTGCTGCCTGTTCGGCTCCCGTGCAGTCTGACACGGAAATGCCGACAGGTCACGTGACCGGCGCGCTGACTTCATGCACGCGCCGGGTCACGTGACCTGTCAGCACAACCGCCGGGAAGCCGAACAGGCAGCATGGAGATGACCATGCTGCCTGCCACTAGCCACCAGGGAAAGGTAAGTGCTGGGGAGATGGGGGGGCACATTGGCTGGGGCTTAGTAAATGGCAAATAACACTGGCATACTGGGCACATTTGCTGGGGCACATTAAATGGCAACTAACACTGGAATATTATTGGGCAAATTGGCAGGGGCATATTAAATGGCAAATAACACTAGCATATTACTGGGAAAATTGGCTGGGGCATATTAAATGGCAAATAACACTGGCATATTATTGGGCAAATTGGCTGGGGCATATTAAATGGCAAATAACACTGGCATATTATTGGGCAAATTGGCTGGGGCATATTAAATGGCAACTAACACTGGCATATTATTGGGCAAATTGGCTGGGGCATATTAAATGGCAACTAACACTGGCATATTATTGGGCAAATTGGCTGGGGCATATTAAATGGCAACTAACACTGGCATATTATTGGGCAAATTGGCTGGGGCATATTAAATGGCAACTAACACTGGCATATTATTGGGCAAATTGGCTGGGGCATTTTAATGGCAAATAATACTGGCATATTATTGGGCAAATTGGCTGGGGAATATTAATGACAAATAACATTTGCAATGTGTATGTAATGGGGTGATGGAGGCATGTAAATGGGGTGATGGGGAATGTCCTTGGTGTGCAACATGGGTTATGGGTCATGTCCTGGGTGTGCATCGTGGGTAGGGGGGGGGGGGGTGCCCAAATTTTGTCTGCCTAGGGCAGCACAAAACCAAGATACACCACTGGGGTGGAGAGGAGAGAACACTGATGGGGGGGCAGAGAAGAGAACACTGATGGGAGGGGAGAGAGAAGAGAACACTGATGGGGAGAGAGAGGAGAGAACACTTATGGGGGAGAAGAGAGAACACTGAAGGGAGGAGAAGAGAGAACTCTGACGGTAGGGGAGAGAGGAGAGAACACAGATGAGGGAGAGGAGGAAAAGAGACAGCTATTGGGAAGAGGAGAGACACATACATGTTTAGAGGGACAAAGAGGCAGTCATAGGAGGTAGAGAATAGAGAGAGACATGGGAAGGGAAGAGGAGACAGACAGACATGGGAAGGGAGAGGAGAGAGACATAAATGGGAAGGGAGAAGAGAGAGACATAAATGGGATGGTAGAGGAGAGATAGACAGATATGGGCTGGCAGAGGAGAGACAGATGGATATGGGAAGGGGAGAGGAGACAGACAGACATGGGAAGGGAGAGGAGAGACATAAATGGTAAGGGAGAAGAGAGACATAAATGGGATGGTAGAGGAGAGACAGACAGACATGGGATGGGAAAGACAGAGAGATGGGAAATGAGAGGAGAGACAGACGGACATGGGAAAGAAGAGGATACATAGACGACATGGGAAGGAAGAGGAGAGAAACTAACATGGAAGGAAGAGAGACATAGGGACACGGGGAGTGAGAGGAGTGCGACAGACATGGGAAGGGAGAGGAGCGTGACAGAAGGACATTTATAAGAGAGGAAAAGACAGACGGACATAGGAGAGAGGATAAGACAGACGGACATGGGAGATAGGATAAGACAGACGGAAGGACATGGGAGAGAGTAAAAGACAGACGGGCTTGGGACCCTCCCGAGATTAGACTCTGGATCCGCCCCTGCACCAATCAGCCATAACATTATGACCAATGACCGGTGGCAAGGCGGCAGAGGCCTAGTGATGCTTTGGGCAATGTGTTCTGTGGGGAAACCTTGGGTCCTGTCATTTATGTTGGTGTTAATTTGACACTTACCATCTATCTATGCATAGTTGCAGACCATGTACACCCTTTTATGGAAACAGTATTCCTTGATGACATTGGCCTCTTTAAGGAAGATAATGCGTCCTGCCATAAAGCAAAAATGGTTCAGGAATGGTTTGAGAATGCAACAACAAGTCCAAGGTGTTGGCTTGGCCTACAAATTCCCCAGATCTCAATCCAATCAAGTATCTATGGGATGTGCTGGTCAAACAAGTCTGATCTATAGAAGCCCCACCTCACAACATACAGGACTTAAATGTGTGCCAGATACCAAAGCACACCTGCAGATGTCTAGTGGAGACCATGTCTCTATGGGTCAGGGCTTTTTGTGGCATCAAAAGCCATAATGTTACGGCTGATCATTGTATGTATGCACACATTGCAAGCATTGTTATCATTTGGGAAAGCTTTGCTTTTTGAAATGCTTTAAATATTGTTGTTATTTCCTTCCAGGCTCCAGTCCCGTGCCAGAGAGCTCAGTGGTAGGGTCAGCAGAGATTGAAAACTTGATGCTTGTGATAAATAAATAGATATTTTTGATTTTAATAAATTCATATGTTTTTAGAATTATTGAAGTTTAATATGTATGAAAAAATTGCTAGGTCATTTTCAACTTGGAGCACTCCTTAGAAGCTACCTAAATAATGCTCTATCATTTTCATTTAGCATCTCATAAATTATTTTTTACTCCAAAAAATAATAATTAAAGGCACATGTGAGCAGAACTTCAAAAGGTTTGGGTCAGATTTATCAGTTATCCAACCCAAGAGAAGGCTGTGCTGGCAGGAAAGGCTAGTTCTGCTAAAATATACGAAAACATTTTACATCCATTATTTTTTCAGACATTATTTAATAATCCCATGTTAGCAGATTTATTTAAAAAAGGATAGTTGTCCTTTACTGCTATTCCTTAGGCATAGAGGTAGGAACTACCAGAAAACCTATAAATATGACTTTTGGAGCAAATGCATGTAAAAAGTGTGATAAAAAACAAAATCACAAAAAGACAACACAAAAAACCATACTCTACATATTTGCTGTTGCTAGAGATGTCTTTTTTTGCTGACGTTGCTATTGATCCTATACATTTATAACCAGCCTGAAGGTACATAAACTACCCTGGTGTAATCCTTAGTTGTTGCTTACCAGCATGCTAGTAAAAAAAAAAAAGATTGAAATTTGCACCTTAAAACAATTCATCATATTTACAGAGCATCTTCTCTCCTCTAATACACACAACTATAGCGTTGCAATGGTAGAGGCTAAGTCATTGTCAGAAGGCAGAGATCAGCTTGCAGTATTAATATAAGGCTTAAGGCTTGATAATTGCTGCTCTCCTCAGGACCTGTGAAAAGTGGAGTGACAAGTTGAGTGAAATGCAACACCGTTTTAATAACGGTTTTGAAAGAAATCAGAAAAGTTAATCATGTGTGGACAGAGGGTTAAGAAGCAATGTAACAGACTATTAAGTTTAATATAAATATGTGATATAAGCACATGCAGACAGTCATTAGCATAAATTCATGTTACGGGAGAGCACTGTAGCATACAGCGAAATGGCTTTATGGAGTGGGATGGCATCATCGCATCACGGGGTCATGGAGTCACACGCCAGGCTAGGGAAGATTGGCATTATCTTTACTCTGGGTTGCAAATTACATTGTGTCTTCAAATATTCTATTAGTTTGTGTGTGTCTGGCTAATTCTCTAGAAATTGCCTCCGAGTGGAATTAATGTTTTGAGCTTTATACAGACACAAACACACAAATAAATCACATAGCATATATTAATAGATATCTCGGGGGAATCATTTTTACTTTTTAAGTATTTAGTCTTATGTTGCCTTAGTTTAATTGTTTTTCTTGTTAGCATTTTTACTTTCACAATCCATGTAACAGTGTAAGTTAACACAAGTTTTTATTTATAACATATTCACAAAGGGTTAGTAACAGGAATGTCATTTTTCGTAGGTGCCATCATTGGCATTAGACATTTTAACCCTTAGAGGCCTGGCAAGGTATGGCGTTAAGGTAAATTTTTTAACTAAATTGTGGGTTATAAAAATGGTCACTAAAGACAGCTCTCCTTACACCCCTAAAATTCTGTGGGTTCCAAATCCTTGCAAATTCCTGCTGACAATGCATCCAACAGATACTTTCCCGATGTTCCTGAAGTATAACTCCCATAATTTTCCACCAGTTGGAGACTATGGGAGTAGTCGTCAATATGCAACTGGAAGTTTGCAGTTGAACACCTAGCTTCTACTGCTAAGCTAATTCACCATTACTGATGCAGTATGTGGTGTGTTGGCCTCCTTGGAGTGGTTTTGGCTACAATTCAGACCCAGAAAATAGATATCTCCAAATCCTGACTGCACGAACCCTTCTAGATTCTAAGTTCAAGAGCAGTTATTTCATCCTACTGCCATGCTTGTGAGGCTTACTGAATATCTGTATTATTTGTTTTCATTCCAATTCAATTTGGCATGGAAACTCAACCAGTTGTTGGAATGGCTTCTGTTTCTTTTTATTTCCCGATGGATAGGTATGTGTTTGTTTCTTTTACTGTGTATTCTCTTTCCCTCGTTGGCAGAAGAAAAGCATATAGGGTTTTTACAAGGATGCCCAGCTGCTCAGAGTAGATACACGCTATCGTCAATCCCAGTTTGTAAGCGTTGGTAGAAGATGATTATTGTGTTGGAAACATAGTAACAGAGTAACTTAGGTTGAAAAACAGACCTGTGTCCATCACGTTCAACCCTTTTACCTGTCATTCCTGATTATCATCCAGAAGCCTGAATGCTAATGTTTATTTTACCAAGTTAGTCTGTATGCCAACCATCTCTGAGACCATTTTTTTCCCAATGCATTAACCACCCAATGAGTACAATTTTAATATGAAAAAAGGAATAAAATGTAGCATTAACATTCCAGATGTGTCTGCCCTTTTTGTGTAACCCAAACCAAAAAAATACTATATAAAAAAGCTCATCTGTAGAAATTAAGGGCTGGTAGGGTGCTGTCTTGGGACATTTTTTAAGATTAAACACACATTGGTAAACAAAAATAGATGTGGGACATGTTATTTAAAGCATTCATATGTACATGGATTTTGAAATGCCACTGGGACAAAGTGTTTTGCTTTACCATTGAGCAGTGGTGTATCTTAGTTTTGTGCAAAATTCGAGCACCCCCTACCCATGTTGCACACCCACAGCATGCCCCATCACCCCATTATATGCCCTCATTACATGCCCCCATCACCCCATTACATGCCCCCATCACCCAAGTATATCCCTTCATCACCCAATTACATAACCCCCATCAACCAATTACATGCCCATCACCCTATTACATGCCACCATCACCCCCATTTCATGCCCCATTCATATGCCCCCATCACCCTATTGCATGCCTCCATCACCCCCATTACATGGCACCATCCCCTGGCACCCCAGGACTTATCCTGTTCCCTGGTGGCTAGTGGCAGGCAGCATGGTATCCTACCATGCTGCCTGTTCGGCTTCCTGCGCGGTGAGTGCAGATAAGTCACGTGACCTGGTGTGTCTGACATCAGAGCTCCATGTCACATGACCTGTCAGCACCTTCCCCGTCATACCACATGGGTAGCCGAACAGGCAACATGGAGGTTTCTCTGGAAGGCAGGGGGACTGGTCTCCTCAATGGGCCACGCTGCACTACCTTTCACTTACAAATGCACCAAACAACAAGTTCCTCCTCAAATGAGATTCTGGCTAGGATCATAGGATATGATAGAAATCCCAGAAGTCAGATAGGCTGCACATTTTGGCCTTTAATGCAGACCTCATCCTCATACAACTTGTCTCAAATTGCCCAAGACAGTCATGCAATGGGACTTTATGGCCTGGGTCCCAGCAGCATCATTCTGGGATATTGCATTGACCTGGAATTATAGCTTTGAGTGAAGTTGGTCCATGCCAATCAGAAGAGACTTGTCAACTCTGATTGGCTGACAGTTCATTCAGAAGCCTCTACTCATTGGCTGAGAGTTCAGAAGTCCCTCCTTCACACGGAGCTCAGTGTAAGCTGCTGCAACACCAGGTAAGAAACCCATACTGTGTGTGTGGGTGTGAATGACTGTGTGTATGTCTGCATGTTTGTTTGTGTATGCATGTGATTGTGTGAGTATGTGTGTAATGGATGGAAATAAAAGGGTCTGGTAATAAAGGGGTCCATTAATAAATAAAAGATGGGAGGAACCAGAAAAAGATTGCTATTATCAAAAGGTGGTACCAAATGTATTCATATGCAAAAAATATATATAAATACATGGACACCCAACTGACCTTATATACAAAATATACCAAAAATTCACAATGTACAATAAGTATAGAGGTACCTCTAACTGCCTAACAAAAACTGCATGGTGAAACGTTTTTTGATGAAGTTCTCTATTGCCTTCAGTGCATGAATTTCAGCCTTTTTACAGCAGCACTACTGGCATGCACATGTACACATCTTCTAAGGAACTGAGGGTAACAAACAAAACTTTAGTTGTCCTTTAACAACAGAACATGTAATTGCAACTAGGAATGGACCAAAGTGTATACATACTTTTTTTTTTTTTTGGAACTGCAGAATCAAAATTGCAAGGACTATGATGGCAATTAATATTTTCAATATAATAATTTGAATCAACTTTCTTGAAAAATCTAAAAAGCTGTTGAAGTCCTCTATCCGTCCTCTCTAGATAAGAAATACATTTTCTATATAATGATAATATAGGACCATGTTTACCCTCCAGTCATGCCTGCTGCGTAACGGGGGGAGTTAACAACAATAAAAATAAAAAGAGAGAAATTAAACAAAAACAGGCATACTTACAGGGATGTATGAAAAAATTGCTAGTTCATTTTCAACTTGCTCCAAGTTGAAAATGACCTAGCAATTTTTTCCTCCTTAGATGCTACCTAAATAATGCTCTATCATTTTCATTTAGCATCTCAAAAATTATTTTTTACTCCAAAAATGTAAGTCTTCCTGTCCTTTAAAACATGTAAATTCCTATCAAATTTATAGAAATAGTTTTATTGTAAAAACATTTTTCTAAGATTTGATTAAATTGAGCAAGGTTTAAGGAGAATTCTGATCTATCTGTTATCAGAATTCTCTTTTATAATGGCATTGTTTAATAAAACAAGGCTGTAAGAGAGAGATCTCTGCCTGCAGCCCTGTCACCAGTAAAGAAGCTGCGTACCGCGTGTGATGTCACATGAGATCAGGCACATGTGAGCGTAACTTCAAAAGGCATACTTGCAGAGTGATCAATGTTAAACAATGCTAAACAAAAAAAATGTTTAAAATATATTAAGTGATTTGGCATGCTAAAATGGAGAAATATCTTCGCATAGCACATTGCCAAAACTCCATATTTGTTAAATCTAACACAATTTACAAAATAACTTATTTTAGTTTGAAGAAAAATGTAATCTCCAGTTGATTGGGACAGCGATGGGGACCAGTTTTGCCCCCAGTTATGCAAAGCTATTTATGTCTGTATAGGAGGACAAGTACATTTGAGATGCAAACAACTGGAGGGTGAATATTGTCCTATAATATTGTTCTATATGCATTAGAAGAAACTCTGTAGATTTTTAAGTTTACAAACAACAAATAGAATTTCTCAAAAGTAGAGTTTTAGATGGACTTTAAAGAAAAAGATCCAGATAAGGTGATTGAAGAAGTAAAAGGGATGGAAAGAAAGACCCTACGAGAATATAAAATAATATAAGACAGGAGATATAACACCATATAAACCGAGGCTATATATTATTTTTGATTATAACAATAAATAGTTAAGAAGGATAGTAGAAAGGTTGCCAAAGCAGTTGTAGTTAAACATATATCTTTAATAAAATCACTATCTAATATAAATATAGTGTAATAGAATCTTAAAAATTATTTGGTATGACATTCATATACAACAATATTTAAAAAGTATACACAGTGAATTGATTCTGAGTGTATCTAATGAATTTCGCCTACTGGGGGCTTATTCAGAGGTGTGTGATCTGTAATATTTATTCACGATTGTACTGATAGCATCCTTAACCAAAGTAGGCAGAAAGAAATACATTTGATAAAAGAACAGAGAAAAGAGCAGAATATGTCTATAGTTTCTACAATTGCCATACTTGTGATTAAATTCCCCAAGGTTTACACTGACTGCTTAGGAGTAAGCACCTTGTGTGTAAGGACGATTATTACATTTTTCACTTCGGATTACAATACAATTTTTTCCTGTTATTTCCTGAGCTTTGCTGGTGCTCACAATTTTTTGTACTGCCTATCAAGGATGGGAGTTGGAGTCCTACTGCATTGCAGCACCTGGTAAATATTATATCAAGATGATATAGCAGTATTACTGGAAGGATTGATCTGGCAAATTGTTTAAGGTTTACACCTTCCTGATATTTATCCATGATAGTCATAAATTTGTAATTTGCAATGATGTGGGGAAATAGGATAACAGCATGTGCACACAAAAAAAAAATTGATGGGGCTCAACTTACATAATACACAAATGTTTTTTTTAAATGGTACTCTTGATACATATATTCTAAATGATACATAAAAAAATGTTGTTGCTAAATATTGCACATTCTGAGTTATTTCGCAACACTGAGACATGATCATACAGGAACTGTCTGATGGCACCATTCAAACACAATTTTAAACTTACTAACACCATATCTCCTCCTTTCCTGTTTTCTTAATGACTTCTTTTAACAAGTGATACTTCCGAAGCGACCCACAACCAGTATTAAATTCACATAAGCAAGAGAATAAAAATTGATTAAAAGTGATATACACATTGCGTCAGCAAAACTGCTTGCAAATTGCAAGGTTTTATTGGAATTTTGCTAACAGAATGTATAGAGCATTTTCAATCAATTTATATTCTCTACATTCACAGTATAAACAATGTTTAGGTGATACAGTCCCTTTCAACAAATTCTAATACATCCATGCACAGTGGGATGCTGGAACACTGGCAAGGATGCAGAATGCCTGCAACCAATTCCCTGAATGTTCTGGGTATCAACCTAACGTGACTCCTCTCCTCCTCTTTACAATGTTTCTTACCCATAACTCATTTCTCAACAGTGAAATACTCTAAAGGTAAAACAAGTAAAAATATCCATTTTCCAGATTGTATCCCTAACCTCTGGCTTGAAATGGGACCTTCAGAACAGACATATGTCTTTGCAGAACTTCATTTGCAAAATCAGGTATAGGAACTGATTTCTCAACCACTGATGATTTAGACATTTCTTTTTCCATGGATACCACTGTAGTTGCAAAACACGGGAAGCAGATTCACATAAATACTAGTGGAAGGAACTGGATCTATAACTGGCAGGGCCCTACTATTACTACTAGAGTCACTGAGAAATGTCAATGGTTGTATTTTGAGGTGTGGTGCAATATTGATTACATGAAGGATGTGCAGTTGCAGAAGGCTGCATAGCTGTAGTAGCAGAAATCCTTGATATGGGTACATCATGCTTCTGGGCATTACCCTTTCCTGTTTGCTTGCACCTTTTGGGCCTTGGCACAGAGGCAGCCACTTAATGATGTTTTGAAAATCCCAGGAATTGAGATTGCAGGGTGGAGTCCCAGGAATCAACACTTCTCTGTAAGAATAGTTCACCTCCATCAAACCAGGGTCCTCCTCTATAATGGACAGTGGCACAGGGGAAAAACTGCATTGGATCTATGCCCGCCTTACATTTCCTAAGCTCAATAGAGGAGTTTCCTTCATACTGAAAAAGGTTCCCACAAACCTAGGGTAGCACAGTCTTGGATTTTGAGCAGCTATTTATTCACTTGGTCAAAGCTGGAAGAGTCATGATCAGTAATAAAGTAAAACTTTAATCTACAAAACTTTGGGGTAACAAATTTACCTTCGGGTAGATGTAAATAATAAGAAGATTCCATCCATCCATTACTATGGCCACCAAAAGAGATGTGTGGGATTATTTGTAGTTTATACCTCTATACCATCTAGGTAAATAGTCAGATACAATCTTAATAACATGTTGTAATACATTGGAGGAAATATGGCTAGCGCTATGTATTGGAAATAAATATTATCAATTAGGAAACATCACGTCCTTTTTGCATGGCAGGTGCCCTTTACAAAGGATTCATTAATATTTACAATTTCAGTGATCAATATGAACCTCTCTGAGTGTGAGAGGAGTAAGCAAAGGGTTACACATATGAATATTTCCTGTTATGTATTTATTTATAAAGCCTCTATTTATAGTTCTATAATGAAAGATGCAGAAGTTATACAGTAAGCCATACATAGGGTATTGAATGACATCCACTTTCATGCATTCCTCCATCCATTTCTTTTATTGACCTTTTGCATTCAAGGATGGCCTGCGTGTGCTTGCTTTTAAACAAGCTGGCCTTGAGCTGACCTTAATGGAATTCAGAAATACAGCTTGTTGCACAATGTGGTTTGAAAAACCTTCCAATGAAAATTATTTAATCTGTTTATGAGATGGATAATGGTAGCATAGCTTTACAACTTATTTTACAGATGTTTCATGCAGATATTATACATGTGAACAATTATATAATTATATTTACCAATTCTTTTAGATTAGTTGTATCAACCTCTCTTATCCTTCTGTTACAATGTGCAAAAATAGAGAGAGTAAACAAATGCAATATGATTTTGAAATATAAAACCTTGTTTATGGTTGTAATGGTGAATGTTTGTTATCCAAGTGTAAATCAATAGGTAGATTCCTGTACATTGGTCTCAGAACAATGCAACATCTTCTTTTAAAGTAAAAGAAAACAAACATCAATATATTTAGTGGGGAATTGTCAGTGTGAAGACCATCTGCAAATTATGTCAAAGAATGTGCATAAGTAGTAGCTGTTATCCATGAATAGACAACTTGCAGGCTTCCAGCTATTGTTTGAATGCAATTCCCATTAATCCTAGGGAGCCAATGGTTGTAATTACAATAGCTGTAGGGTCATGTGTTTTCCAGTCTGTTTTTCTCCTACTACCATACATGTTCAGCTTTTAGTCGAATCAACCCAGCCCTTCCTTCATCTGAGGAAAGTAAAACGCTTTCCATCAAATTGGCTAACAGTAACATAGCTTGGATATTGGGCAAAAAATAGCAAGCACCAAAACGCCACTTTAAGTTTCAGGCCACTGATCACAAGATGATAGGTAGCCAGGAACACAATGGCAGAGACCTGATCAAGGTTTGATGTGGGTCCCTGCATTGATCGTTAGACCTCCCAATGTCATGTGTGGCATGCCAGAACCCAGAAGTTCGGGCATAGTGTAATTTTGTAAAATGTAGCCAGTACTCGCTTTGAGCATCGGCTACATTTTCCCTGTTAGACTGAAATTGGCCTCATCTGACAGGTAGCTTCCAGCTGCAAGTCCCTGCAGCGGGATCTGAGCACAGCTCATCATGAACATCCTAGCATCACAAAGAGGTTAAAGGGACTGTTTGGTGCCCAAAATGCATCTTCCAAAGATGAATGCATATTAATGCACTTTCGAAGTGCTTAAAATGCATGTTTTACATTTTGTATTGCTTAAAATATAAAATACTTACAGCTAGATGAAATTGTGAAATTACCACAGTTTGCAAGAAACCAGCACTGCCCACACTAGCTGATTAAAAGTAATTTCCTTTTGTTTTTTGTTTTTTTGCTGCAGGAACCAATAAGAATAATTTCAAATGAATGTAATTTATTGTCTGATGTACACTGTACAAGAGCAAGTTCACTTAGAGTTCACACCGTGTGTTCAATTCAAGGAGCAGAGGAAGTGATTAAATAAAAAACTTAATATCATCAGCGTCTATATAATCAGTGCTGCTGCACCTGCAGTAAACATTCAGAGTAATGACTGGGGAGGGCTTGAGTCGGAATGCCTGCATCAAATTACACTGAAAAAAAAGCCTGCATACTAGACAAGCATTAATCTTCATCTTGCAGCAAAGTGAGTTTGGGGACTAGACTGTCCCTTTAACCAATAATAACACATCATTATAATAATGGCCTCAGTGATGGGCTTATTTTTGTTAATATAACTATATGTCTAATTTTGAAAATAATTTATGAATACTATTTCATTAATTTCCATACCTATCCCATCCCATTCCAGGAACATATAACTGGAATAAGCCAGAAAAAAAAGGAAGGGAAAAAAGAGAGACTTATGACTGTTAAAGGGACTCTGTCAACCTAAACATCTATACAAAATTGCATGCAAATAATTTGCATTTAATAATTGTGTCTGTGGTGTCTCCTGTTTATGATCTCACCTGTGGCTTGATATGCAAATGAACTAATTTGTAATGGGAAATGTGTATTTTGCATACCAAGCCACAGGTGATGTCATAAACCAAAGACACATTTAAAACATCTCTTATGTTATGCATTTGCATGCATTTTGCTAACACAATGTATAGATCATTTTTCATAATGTCGTATTCTCTACATTCCCAATATAAGCAATGTTTAGGTTCACAGAGCCCCTTTAAAAAGCCTAATTTCTCTTTATCACTGGAAAATTATTCTTACATTACATTTCAATAAACAGACTGAGGCCTTGCGTGTATAAGCAATCAATGGGTTAAGATAGATCAGTAGCGTATGCTCCATGACCCCAGAATGCTTTATAAAATGTACTCATTACCATCCGAGCAAGCGAATGAGTAGCTGTGAGCTGCAGCTTAAGCGCTGATGGGATTGTATATAAGCCCTAACGTGGCCGAGGTATTTAAATTTTGATTTTTGTAATGGGTTTTGACATGTTTCATTTCCTCCGAGGGAGCACTGGAGACCTCTGAAAGTAAATGTTGCTAAAAAGTCATCAAGCCAGAATATTAAAATGCCATCAAATGAAAATTTCACTAATGCAATCGGCCAGGGCATCAGGTACCAGAGCGAAAAGGGGAGAGCCAAAGGTCCCGATTCTTATAGTGAAACATTATTTGTTCCTCTTCGATGACTGTTTCTCCAAATAAATTATTTAAAGTCTTATTTCTTCTTTTTTTTTTTTCTCGCGGGCCTTTAAACGCCACCGGTGCTGTGGATTTTTTTTATATATATATATATTTTCTTTTTTTTACCTGGAGTCTTTGCATTGGATTCTATCAATTTGCTTAAACGCTATTCCATTTCTTATCTGCCAGAGCCAAACCATATCTATATTAATATTATTCTGCTGATGAAGTTAATTACAAACCAGTGGGGATAAGAAATGTGAATATTTAATTCCTGAATAAGCAATCCATAACAAATAAAACAGATGCCTGCTTTCCATGAGATTAGGTTATGCATTGTAACACTTAACCCTTTCAATTCTGGTGGCTTGTTAATGTTTTTGGTAGGTTAAAAAAGCTAGTTATGTATATTTTATTGTAAGCTTATCTATTATATATATATATATTAGATATCATATATATTTATATTTATCTATATAACAGTATAATATATTTGTGTGTATATATATATATATATATATATATATATATATACATATATATATATACATACACACACACACACATTTTCTTATATAACTTTAGCATGTACAATAAAATCCAGTTTGGATGTGCAAGCATTTACTGAATACCCACAACTTTTCTGCTGTATGCAGGACAGTCGCTGTTCTGGATCCCACTAGCAGATTTAGGATTGAGAGGCAAAGAAAATGTAGTGGCCAATTTTGCTATTTCATCAGCCCATCCATTATCATGAGAAACAGACACAAATAGACAGGCAGGACAGATATACTGAGAGATAAAGTACAGAGATTGATAGAAAGACAAAACAATTTGTAGTACAACTACCATTATTCCCTACTATTCTAGAAAGCTTGTGGGGAATTATGGGGTTTGTGCTACCTTTTCTACAATAAAATACTGCCCATGACATGGCTTCCATAAGTTGAGCATTGACCTTGAGTCAACTTTTTACCAACCCGCCGGTCAAAAATCAGCCGAGTGGCAACCATAGCAGCAGCTGGAGGGCCACAGAATGCCTAGGCACCAAGGCACTTGGAAGGGAAAAGTGGTGCAGCCCCAGACCTTTTTAAGCTAGGGTAGAGAGCAGCCCTGGGGCAAGTGCCTCTCTGTCTCCACTACTAGCCTCTAACTGTGTGCTATCCTGCTGTCTCAACTTCAACCTCAAATAGGGTTGCTACCAGGCTGTTATTTTACCAGCACAGCTGATAATTGGCCCTTAGGAGTCTTGAGGATTTTCTCAACTTTACCTATGTGTGTTTTTAAATTAAAGTGTAAGCTTGCTTTTTTAATGAATCCCCACATATAATACATTGGGTTTTTTTTTTTTAAGAACAGACAAGGCTTTCTTTTGAAATAACTTTTTTTAAGATTTAACCCTTTGTGTAATGTATAAAATGAAGAGTGTAAAAATGTTTTTTTTTTATTCACTTTTTTTGGGACACAGTATATTTCTCTCCCTCTCCCGCCCCTCCCTCCCTCCCTCCCTCCCTCCCTCCCTCTCTCTCTCGCTCCCTCTCTCTCTCCCTCTCCCTCTCCCTCTCCCTCTCCCTCTCCCTCTCCCTCCCCCCCTCTCTCCCTCTCTCCCTCTCTCCCTCTTTCTCTCTCTTTCTCTCTCTTAAATTGTTTGGAATTGTGTACATGTATATAACGCCACAAAATGACTCAGAATATTTGGAAGTAATGGTCTGGTACGTTGGAGAGCACAGGTCCTCATTTTGCCCTACCATCTGCATGCAGATGCTATGTATAAAAATAAGAGTGAAAAATTCCAAAACTGTGAGGTGTATGTACTAATAGAATTTGACTTCGTTTCAAAATTGATCACACCATGTACTAATAGAATTTGACTTAGTTTCAAAATTGATCTCCTAACTCGACCACACCAATCTGAACCTGACCCTCCTCATCAAAGTCTAAGACAACCTTCCATCTTGACCTGAGTGCATAAAAATGCTATTAGCTTAAAGTGATTCTAGGTTGAGTTGGACTTTGTATCAAAAATAACACTATACAACTTGTCACCTTCAAGAGTGGTGAGTGTCATTAAAATCAATGCTGTTATTTAACGGGTGCAGTGAAATCATTAACCCACCCTTTAAAAATAGCCTGATAACAACAAATTGTGCAGTAATTACCTTACAGTTGATTGTAGACCTCCCTATCAAAGAGTGAGGGCATGCACTGTTGAAATGGCCCCTGCCCCCTAATAATAACAGTTCATTCATTGTTGCGCCCCCCCCCACCCCCTTATTAAATACTGTGGTCAGTGGCTGCTGAAATTGCCAGTCCCTTAATAATAACGGGGGTTATGGGCTGGTTAAACTCCGGCTGCTGAAATGGCTCCATTACAAATACTGGGGCTTATTATAGCTAATAAGTTGTGAGGCCGGGGGCTGAACAAGTACTCCCAGCCCATTATGTAACCTTCAAATTCATGAGGACCAAGAGCTGCCCAAGTGTCCTGGCCCCCTTTAAATACATGAGGCCAGGTCTATCAACTTGCCCCTGGCATCCCTAAAAGCCATGGGGATGGGGGCTTCCCCAAAGCCCCTGGCCATCCTTAAAAAATGATGTAACATTTTAGAATTTAACCCTACCTACTCCCCGCCTCTAAGTTTCCCAGGTAGGGGGGGATGAGGATCTGAGGATCAACAACACCATTGAATGCTCATCTTTGCCTATGAGAAGTGGTCATCCAGAAAATCCACCTAAAAAAATGCACAGCTAGTAAAGAAAGAAAAAACCCAATGCTTCTAAATGTGTCTACCCAGAGGTTGGACACAGACCGAAATCTAAGCTCCTTCCGTTTAAACAAACTTTATAATCCCACCACCTCATACAAACAACATTAATAGACTGCAATGCAAATAAAGCAATGCAGGTAAAAAATACCACTCCTTCCTTGCTATTACCATGCACAATCACCAAGGCTCAGCAACAAAGAAAGAAGACTCAAGGCTACAAAATCATCAATATATTGGGAATACATAATTGCATACAAATTCATTGTTTAAAAGATAAATGTGTTTTAAATGTGCCTGTATTGCATCCAATTACCACATCACTTTCTGGTTTGGTATGTAAATTACCTATTTTCAGTGAGAACTACTATGTCATTTGCATATGGGGTTACAGGATGATGATATAAAATGGACACCATAAACACATTCAATAAAACACATTTTTGTCTTCTTATATTTATCAGTTCTGCTAACACAATTTTCTAGTTCCATATTATAAACAGCACTTAGGTTAAATAGTCCTTTAAGAACACTAAAATTAAATAAAAAGAGAAAGTTTTACACTATAGGAACCATTTTGTACATGGGGCCATGTTCTATGTGCGTAATAAAGCAACATTGAGTTATATAGAAACAGAAACTGTGGTTTGTGCGCTATGGTAAAATGATATAAAGTATGTTCTTATAAAAGAAAAAGAGAAGGCAGACATAGCATAATACTGCACAATTATGAGGTGTGGGGTTCAATGTTGCACTCACAATCCTAAGGAGTAAATCAGGCAAATCACACTTTCAATGCATCATCAGGATGAATTATGTTATTCTTCTTGAAATAGATATCAGTTAGTGGCTCCCTGCGTACAGAGACTCTCCTTGTATAACCTGGCAGTATACAGCGGCTGGAGGCAGCAGGTAAGTTATATAATCCAGGTACAAATAGCAAATGAACAGTATTGCAGAACAGGAGACCATGCTTTGCGTTTTGCCCACTTAGGGCCTCTACCTGGCGTGATCCTGTCTGCCAATGTGTCTCCATTTAGGTCCACATTCCTTTCTGGCTATTGTCATGGTGTTGTCATATAATAGAGATGCTTTGAACCATTTATCAACATCAGTACGGTTCACAATACATAACCATCCTGAATTAATTCAGTTCAAGTTTTTGGAGTTCGTAACGGCCCCACATTACTTCACGCTACCAGTTTCCACCATCCAGAAATGAACAAATCCTTGTCATACTCATTAGGAACAACTCTGATTCCACTAGATGTGAAAATCAATTACAGGAGATGGCAAACAGATTTAGAGTATGGAGTTATTTGAGGGAAGGCGAAACAAAACACAGAGTAACAGCTACTCAAGAGAATGGAGTGGTGTTCGCTACTCGTTTCCAAACTGTATCTGGACAAATCAAGAGAGCTATGCTAATAAATTGGAGAGTCATCGCAAGGGACAAAATGTTACCAAAAATTTGGCAACAAACGCCAATTTTAAGTTATAAACGAGTTTGCAACCTGAGGGATGGGTTGGTCTTACTGGATCCAGTCTATTGTTACGATGTTGCTAGTCTCACTGCCCCTTTTAGAAGTTTGGGTGTTATCATTGTCTTAACTGTGTGACATGTTCACACATGGTGTACAGAACTAATCTTTTCCATCTTCATATGGGATGATGGTGCAAAATGAAACATAGTATAACATGCACCACAGAATAAACCTGAGGGTTATCATATGTTGTCAAGACATCTATGACCTTGAAGGATAGGATTAGGGGCTACAGATCATTATTTAGATCAGCATACCAGTACAAGGCTACGGATAAACCAGAAGCAAAACATTTTTTACAGCAACAATATTCCTTAGCAATCGGCCACATTCTACCACTACAGAGAGGGGAGATAGATCTCAAGCATTATTGCAACATGAGAGCCGGTGGATACACATATTGGGCACAGTAATTCCTAATGGCTTAAATGAACAACACTTCTATTCTATTTCCTCGATAGAGGAGGAAGGAGACCTCTGGATTGTATAACTGATTTTTTTTTTCAATTTTTCATAATAATATTTATTTTATGCGATTTTTCTTACAGAATATATGTATTTCATATGTTTATTTTTTCAGGTCTTTTTTGACTGTTCAGTGGTGGGTGTGGCATGTGATTAATGTGGTTGGCTGGGAATACTGCCTTGCTGTTAAATGTTATGTTAGTGGTTGATCAGGTGTCTCTGGGGTCTATTCACTAAAAGATGAATTACAATTTGTACCTGCACAATGTATAGATAGATTGGTGAGATGAAATGTTATATATGCTAAAAACATATTAGGTCACAACCATGCAAGTGAATAAACAACCTTAGTGATTATTAAAAAAAAGTTTTAAAATGGCAGCAGTTTAGCAACAGTTCTAAACATAACTATATGGCCCTATGGACCTATGTCCAACCAAGGTTACTTAAGCCTTACATTTGAAATTCTCTCTTTATTGTGTAGACTCTTAGATTTGCAGATTCACAATCTTGAAAGAACTCCCAAAGAAATATATGCAAAGTGAGTTTGTATGATAAATGCTGCCCTACAACTGTACCATTAATTGCTTGTTCCCACCCAAGCTGGGTTACCAATGTCTACTCAAATATATTTGTTCTCAGTAAAAAAGATACTCCCCTTCATTCTCAGTCCTGTACATATGATACATTATAAAATGTAATTAAAGTTTTACGTAATTTTTCATTTCGCACAGTGATAGCCTAACGAGAAGGGTCTAGGACACTTGTTCGCCACAAATTCATCGCTGACAGTTCAGCGCGGCAGTTAGAACGCTGAACTGTCAGCAATGAAGAATAACGCGGCAGCGCTATGTAAGAGCTGACAGTTCAACGCTGAACTGTCAGCTCTTACAAATGTAAAAGTAAAACGATTCCCAAACCCCAATACTAAAAATAACCCCAATACTAAAATTAACCCCTGAACCCTAATACTAACCCCGAAACCCTAATACTAACCCCGACCCCTAATACTAACCCCCTAAACCCTAATACCAAAGTTAACCCACTAAACCCTAATACTAACCCTGACCCCTAATACTAACCCCCTAAACCCTAATACTAACCCCCGACCCCTAATACTAACCCCCTAAACCCTAATACTAAAATTAAGCCCTTAAACCCTAATACTAAAATTAACCCAGAACCCTAATACTAAAATTAACCCCCTAAACCCTAATTCTAAACCCCTAAACCCTAATTCTAACCACCCTTAAATAATTCTAAACCCCTAAACCCTAATTCTAACCACCCTTAAACTAAAATAGGTAAAATACTTACCTTTAGCGAAGAAATGTCCCGCGATGAAATCTCCAGCGATGATCTGTGTTGTCCCATCCCAAACGAGAATATGCACAAGGCTTTATCAGGGACTAAGGCTCATGTAAAATGGACATATTACTGTACTTGGCTGATATGCAGACACAGTGCTGTTTATCTACCTAGGCCAAATTACAGGGAGGCTTCTGATTGTCTGAAAGAGACTCCAATCAGACACCTCCTACTGTCCTTTGACATGGAAGTGGTGGGTGGGTAGGTAGGTGATAAATAGAATTCATTTATTTTATGTATTGTGCTAGGGGCATTTGGCCAGCCCCCGGCACAAGCAGGGAGCGGGGAGAATGGGGGGCACTAATTTTAATTTAATCAGGGCTTGGGGACACAAGAGTACTGTGGATGGTTAATACACTCCCAGTCCTCTAGCACATAATTAACATAATTTTTAAACATAATTAATTCAGGGGGCAACTGATATAATTCTAGGCAATGACAATTTCAATTATACAATGGGTAGACACAACTCCATGACCTGACAGCAGCACCATTAAGTAGGAACAAACACATTATAAATCAGTCTACTACATCACTCTGCCTTTCCAGGGACTCACAAAAATACTAAATCTGACTTTTTATCAGGCTTCCTGACATGTCACTCCAACCATGTTTGCACACCACATGCCGCGCCTACTGGAAGTCCAACATGTCATCTAAAAGTGGTTATGGTGCATCCAGATTTTCACTATAGACGTTGTACTATATATGTCAAGCCTATTTACAAAAATTATACCTCTATTAAGTATAATAATGTATTCTACATTATCATTTATTAAAATGTGCATCATGGAACATATTAACAGTGTCATAATGATTACACACTATGTATGCATATTATATATATAGATAAACATTTTCTGCAGTTATACCTAGTTATACCTAACACAAAAAATTTACATGATATCTAAACCCACATTTTTTTTATATATATATATATATTTACATAACAAGCACAAATTTGCCCAGAGGCATCGCTCACCTTCACAGCATTTTCTGAAGGCTTTCTTATTGTAGGCAGTAACCTGTTTAGGATGCCTAATTGGTGTAACATAACAAAAAAAAAAATAACGGGCGAACCAGCATATAAATCATTCTCAGTCACTGTGTTCCTCTCCTTAAGTGTGTGTGCCCTGGATAGATTCCATCAGAACAGTGTACCGGTTCACATGTCTTGTTAGCAAAGACATGAAATTCCCATGGATAATTGAGGTTCTTTTAAATTGTTATGTGCAGAACTCTTAGAAAAGTATTAGAGCCACATATCTGATTTTCTTAGCTGTAGCATGCGGTGTGTTTATATGTTCAAAAAATAATAATCTCTACTTTTCTTGCTCTTCAGTTACAATCCGGCAGCTGAGAGGAAATTGTGCTTGACAAATAATAGATATATATAGTTAATAAAGAGTGCTCTTAATGCAGACACTGGAAAATGTACACACTTTGTTATATATGAGTTGAAACTTTATGGTTTATAATGGCAATAAACACTGGACAAATGTAATACCGGACTGGAAATTGTTCTATAGCTTGGTCATTATAGCTTTATTATAAATTCAATAGTGGCAGTCAGTCCACATCCCCAAGTCGTAACTACTCATATAAGCCGACTGCCATTGCTGTGTCTTTTCAGAGGTCTTATTGGGCTATTGATAAATCAATAACAATTGATGGGCTATGCCTTTATTTTAGCAAAATTGTAATGGTTAGAGGATGAGAGAGGGATCTTTTAAAAAAAAAAAAGTTTACATTTCCAGATCATTTACTATAATACAAAAATAATAACGCTATGCATAAAAACTCATTACAAAAGGGTAGGAATAATTTGAATTATGTGTCATGTAGACAATTATTTTATTTTAACTTTAATTATTTGACATGTAGAAATAAAAAAAAACATATATATTTAAAATACATTATATTGATTGTAAATATTCCACGTGTGCTTGAATTCCGTGTCTCTTACTGAACCCAATTGGGCATTTTAAATATTAAAATATATGAAATATCCACTAGGATGGTGAGGAGGAGTCCTCCTTTGGATTTCCCCGGCATAAAATCTGGGTTGTGTCGCCAAGGTGTAAGTGTTGAGGGGTGTGTAGTTAATCTGGTATTTTCTTTGGGTAAATTGTAAAACAGATATCCTGGGGACTATCAGTGGATGCAGTTTGGTCTACGATTTGGTGTGCCCTGGATTTGTCCATGGGAGCTGGTGGAGTGGAATGTCCACTGCCTCCAATCCTAGACCCAACCAAAGATTTTGAGGGGCTGATGGCACTCCTCCAGGACGTGTAGCAGGTGTCTAGCATTACAATATGTGATAAGCATGGAAAGCTTAATGCCCATTGGGCTTTATTAGTCTCAGTTTCTCCCCTGCCCAAATAAATTGTAGGAACATAGAACGGGAAGACGTAAAAAAGTATAAAAAGAATTTTATAGGGAGTGTCTGGAACAAATACAAGAGACGGGGAGTACATTCATTTTTAGGGCATTTATCCTCCCTGTACATGAGATTTGTGATGCTTTATAGTTATGAAAATCTTTCTGCAGTGCGACAAGTATGGGTGGGAAGTTCTGTTGATAAAAATTCATGGGGTCACTGGTTAGTCATATGTCAAGATATCTTATTTTACAATAGATGATTTTATTAAGTCGATGATAGATGTTGTTCTTATTGACGGATGAAGATTAATGTTCTAAAGTTCTGATTTGGCATTGTTAAAGTTAAGGTTTGCTAGATCACCATAAAGTTGAAACTCACACATAAGAATGGGAAGGGAAACTCTATGATTGGTGAGTAAGAATAATAAGTCATTTGTGAAACCCAGAACTTGGCTACTTGATGTCATTAGACCGTATATATTACAGTTGCTACATAAAGCTTCTAAAAATGGTTTTAGGAAAGGACAAACAGCACCGGCAACAGCGGACATCCCTGTTGGGTAACTTTGGTAATAGTAAAAACTTCTGATAATTCTGATTCTCGCTGAGTGGCGGGAGTACAGGGATGAGACACCAGAGAGAATTTGGGGACCAAACCCCATTTGGATGAGGACCTCTATCAAAATAAGTCCAATTTAGGCAATCAAATGCCTTTTCGGCATCTCTGGAGAGTAGTATGGAGTGGGTATTGGTCTTTCTTTTGTGATGGATAAGATCAATGGCACAAATCATGCAGTCCCTGGACTCCAGATCCTGGCACAAATCCAGCCTGGTCAGGATATAATAAGAACAGCATCTGTGGTTTAAACCGATTGGCTAGGACTTTGGAGAAAAGTTTCAGATCGGAGTTCAACAACAAAATAGTTATGTAGTTATTACAATGCTCCACGTATTTATTTTCTTTTGGTATTAAAGTGTGGTGATGTATCATAACGCCATCCAAAATGGAATTAAATGATGTAGTCAGTTGGGGAATCAGAATATCTTTAAATGTCATATAGCATTGAAGGGGGAGACCTTCTGGACCCGGGTATTTTACCATTTTTTAAACCTTAATGGGGAAAAGCTAGTGCTTCTGGAGAGATTTGGTACTCTCCAGTGCTTATGCATTAGCAGCTGACAATATCCTTGTTCTGTGTTTTTCAAGATAGGAAGAGATCTTTTTTTAAATACATTTCGCTGGGATTAGGTTAAGGAGATTTGTGTGATAGTCAGTCCACAAATGTAGTAGCTATATATCAGAAAGTAGTTGTCTAATCGTGACTCTATGGTGGGAATGTATCTTGGGAATGTAGATCAATTGCCTTTTATTTCCAAAGAGCTCTGGCCAGATATTTCTTGGGTTGGTTGCCATGCTTTTAATATAAGGCTTTTAGCTTTGTGAAGGATTGTGGCTATTGTCTCTTCTCAAACCCAAGAGTATTTGGAAATCATCAGGGCTCAAATTTTGTTTAGGTGCAAGTTCGAATGTCAATATTTGGGTATTACGTTTACTAAGCTTGGCAGAGTTACAGTTGTGCTCAAGTTTGCATACCCTGGCAGAAATTGTGAAATTTTGGCATTGTTTTTGAAAATATAACTGATCATGCCAAAAATGTATTTTATTGAAGGATAGTAATCATATGAAGCCATTTATTAACACACAGTTGTGTTACTCCTTTTTAAGTCATAATGATAACAGAAATCACCCAAATGGCCCTGATAAAAAAGTTTAAATACCCTTGGATATTTGGCCTTGTTACAGACACACAAGGTGACATGCACAGGTTAAAATGGCAATTTAAAGTTAATTTCCCTCCCCTGTGGCTTTTTAAAATGCAACTTGTATCTGTGTATAAATAGTCAATGGCTTTGTTAACTCTCACATGCCCCATCACTTGCATTGCACACCCAGGACTTACCCAAGTACCCCAAGACATGCCCTATTGCATGCCCCGGACTTACAATCGCACCCCAACACATTTCCCATCACCCGCATTGCACATCTAGGACTTTCCCATGCATCACAAGACATGCCCCATCCAGGACTTATGCCTGCACCCCAAGACAAGCCCCATCACCCACATTGCACATCCAGGACTTTCCCATGAATCCCAAGACATGCCCCATCACCCACAATGCATATCCAGAACATATCCCTGCACCCCTTGGCATGCCCCTCACCCCCATTGCACATCCAGGACTTACCTCTGCACCCTAAGACATGCCCCATCAACCACATTGAATATCCAGTACTTACAACTGCACCCCAGGACATGCCCGATTAGAATGCCGCATGCTGGTGTCTAGGGAAGGCAGCTGGATGTCTATGCAGTAGCACAGACATTCCCATGTTGCCTCTCGTGCACACCATTCTGTTGGAAGTTTGAGTGCCAACAGGACCCCCGACGCTCTAACTTCAGAGCAGTGCAGGGAGTAAGAGAGGCAGCATAGGAATATATGTGCTACTTCATAGATATCCACCTACCCCCACTAGCTTTTCTAATTTTTTACTTTATCCCATATTATGGGACATGACAGGTATAACAAGTAACTTGCTAGTGCCCCAAGACCTTACACGTACCCTGCTTGATTATGCAAAAGGGGGAACATACAATCAGCAGCGTGAAGCAAAAATGTATAACATCGAAACGTTTATCTTTCTCTTCCTCCTTCACCTCTATCTTGTGTTACATCTTTGATTCTGTCAACCAATATTAGATTATAAGCTTTAATGGGTTTAATTAAAAATATATATTTGTACCCTACACACCCATCAAATTTGTAATAGGATATTTCTGTGATACAATGAATTGCAAAGAGAATGTGTTATAATGTACAAAAAATAAATAATAAATATACATTTATAAAGATATGTAGACAAAACAAAGAAATGGGAGCCACATCTCACTGAGAATGGACAGTACTAAGAGCTATAGGATGTAACACTTGGGAGGAGCATCACCTTTTGTTTTTTTTATTACTTGCACCATTACAGAGGATACTTGTCCATTAGCATAACAGACTGGTCCCACCAATATACCTGAAATGCCTGGCAAACGCCCTCTGCACTAGGAACAATTTGGCCTTTTCAGCAGTAGTGTATCTTCCACAAGTCAAACAAGGCACTCGCCTAGGGCGGCACTTTGCCAAAGGGTGTTAATGCACACTTCTGGTGCTTCAAACATTTTCGCTCCCTCCTCCACCGTTCAGCAAACTTTAGCTCCTTCAAATTAATCGGGGTGATGGGGGCACGTAATGGACGTGGAAGGTGTATGTAATGAGGATAATGGTGGCAGATAATGGGGGTGATGGGGCATTTAGTGTGTATGCAATGTGGGTAATGGGGGCATGTAATGGTGTGATTTAGCATTTAATGTGTGTGCAATGTGGGGTGATGGTACATGTAATGGGGTGATGAGGCATGCCGTGGGTGTGCAACGTGGGTGATGAGGCATGTCATAGGTGTGCAACGTGGGGGGGGGGGGGGGGTGCCCGAATTATTTCTGCCTAGGGCAGCACAAAACCAAGATACACCACTGCTTGTCAGTGTGGTATGGCTGGTGTCCCTCTAGCATGATTTGTAAAAAAATACCCTTACTGTTTCAGTAAGTATTGAGAGAGTGTGCAATACATATAATTTATTTTTCTGCTTTCTGCCGCAGGGTCTCATTTTCTCTTTTTTTAAATAAAATAATGTACAATAAAGAGAAAACATACAGTAACAACAATATACAACAATCGTCTGTTAACACAGCCTCATAGTACAGAATGTATGAGTATTATAAGGCTATATGTTTCCATGTTATTTTTTATTTTTTTTAAATATCTACCTTTAATAGTCCTAAATCTTCCTAAAGGAAATCTGGTCATGCTATAGATGTCATTTACGAAAATTCCGTGTCAAAACAGCATAAGCATAAGGACTGTATATCATTTTGGTGGTGAGAGAAATGTTAAACCTTTTATCAAAGCAAGACTAAAGAGAATACAGCAAGATATTGATATGCTAGGTCAAAATGTCATGCCTCTAAATAAAGAGTCACATGCTAAATAAATAGATCTGGATAAAAAATAATCAGGACTAACACATTAAACCCTCAATTTCCATTTAGAAAATTAACTACTTTGTAATGCCTTCATAAAGCACCAATGGAGCGAATGATTATTTGGCTAGAAATTACTTATTAAGCCATGGAATTCAAATATATATTTATATTTACCTCCTAATTGCCCCTCCTCTGAACCCAAGTCCTATTCTCCAGTGTTGATGTCCCTCTTTTGTTTGGTATGTATACACATGTCACAAAGTTTTACAGTAATAAAAATCACAGTAATCTATATTTTAAATTAATTTGTGCAAATAATTTACCTTACTCGTGTTTGATTTGACGTCACTAATTACATGAATCTATATATTATAACGTTACCTCAAATTATTAATTTGACCTCCCCGTGGCCCAAACACTCCCATATAACAAAAAGTGTTAGCTATTTTAAATGTATATCGTTAATACCTTTAAGTCTATTGGTGTGAACCAGGTATATATAGATTTGAGATGAACAAAAATGTAGCGAGGCCAAAGTTAAGTCAATGAAGGCTACAGGTTGAGTATCCCTTATCCCGTTATCCAAAATTAATCTTTATCCCAAAAAATGTGCTAGTCACATCACAGCTTCATCATAATAAAAGTAAGTTATTGCTCTACACAGTATTTACATTGATACTACTGTATGTTATGAGTGTGGAGAGTGTTTAATATATTTTAATAGTAAAAATGACACTTTACCCAAAAGGATCCGTCATCTAAAATACTTCTGGTCCCAAGTATTTCGGATAAGGTATACTCAATCTGTAAAGGAGAGAACCCTGCATGTGACTGACAGGTCTATTAATGGTTTATTTGATAAGGATTAATTATTTAGCTGTGTTTATGCCTATAGCTTATCCTTGGAAACAATGCTAGTTTAAAGGCACTTCCCCAGAGAGGCGGTGGTAGGTGGCAAGAGGGGTCATTATTTAAAGGAAATGTATCAACTCCCTATGTTTTTACTGTAAATTTAGAAAGTAAAAAAGATTGAACATGAACTATACATCGTGTTAGCAGAATTGCAAGCACATGCCTAAATTAGGAGAACACTGTGTTTTAAATGTATCTGTGGAGTCTCCTGCTTATGACATCACCTGTGGCTTGATATGCACATGAACTGGTTTTCAGTGGGAAATGTGTAATTTGAAAATCAAGAAGATGTCCTCAGAAGGAGTCTACACAAACACATTTAACCCCTTCATGGCCAGACTGTTTTTGGAATGTTGTGCGTTAGTCACCGAGGCTGTTTTAACACTTCTGAGGTGTTTGTGTTTAGCTTTAATTTTCTTCTTTGTCAGTTGCTGTACCCACACATATTATATATTGTTTTTTTCAGGACAAGAAGGGCTTTCTTTTCATGACATTATTTTGTTCATATAATTTATTGTATTGTGTAAAAAATAGTAAAATATGGTTAAAATTAAAAAAAATAAACACTTTTCCTGACTTTTCTTTGTAAATTCTTTTACTAAGCTTCAAAAGCTAATGAAAAAACGTGCTAAATAGATTCGACTATAGGTCCTGACTTCAGAAATACCCAATGTTTATATCTTTTTTTGCTTTTTTTTGCATGTTTTAGGTTAATAAATACAAGTAGCATTTAGCTGTTTCAAAACCATTTTTTTTTTAAATTAGCGTTAGTGACACTGTAACACCGATATCTGATATAAATCGCTGAATAACCCCCCACATGTACACATTTTTATAAAGTAGACATCCCAGGGCATTCAACTTGGGGTAATTTGACACTTTTCACTCTGTCATTTTACCACCAATCTTTGACAAGTTTTGACGTAGTAATTTTTTGTGTGTTTTATTTCCACACACTTTGAAACTTAGGTAAAATTTTAAAGGGGTTCGTCTATTTTATTGCCAAACAAAACCCCAATATATGTTCAGCAACTTCCCCTGAGTATAGCGGTACCCCACATGTATAGGTTTGCTAGGTTTATGTGGCAGGTACAGGGCAAAATTTAGGATATGGTTATTGCAGCTTTAAAACGTGTATTTATTATGTAATACTTGTGACTACATTTCCTATCATGCTCAGCCAGCCAAAAGCTACCGTAGCAGAATAGGAAATGTAGTCTATAGTAGGAAGCACCGATTTTTGCTATCCTTGCTATCCTGCGGCTGCATGGATCAAATATCCAGCTGCTGCGGGCCCCTATCTACTGCTGGGGGCCAATGCAAAGCACTGGCCCCACTAGCAGTCTTTTTTTTTAAAATAAAATATCCCTAGAGGACCACAGACAGACATAACATGTCATTGGTCCTCTACGGAATAACTTTTTATTTTTATACAATTTATTATTATTATTTTAAATTTTTTTATTTATTTAATTTTTAATTTTTTTTACATTTTTTTATTTTTATTTAACTCTAACCTTAACCCTATGGTTAGGGTTAGTACAAACCCTAATTCTAACTCTAGGATTAGGGTTTTGATGAACTCTAACCCTAACCCAAGAGTTAGGATTAGCACAATAGGAAAAAAAAAAAAAAAAACACGTTTTTTTTTTTAATTAAAAAAATAATTTGGGGGGGGCTGTTTGTTACTGGGGGGGACCAGGGGGAGATTTGACACACTATATTTAGTCTCTCCCTGCCCCACGATCACCGTGGAGCAGGGAGAGACTATAGCTGTCAAAGCAGGCACCTGCTTTGACAGCTATTAACATCCGGGCACTGTGACAGCCAATCACAGCGCACGTATGTTCCCGGGGGGTCCTCAACCGGTATGGCTGAAGTGTCTCGGTATCGAGTAAGTGTCTCAGCCATGTAGTTGTTAGCGCGATCGCGGTATGCCAGCGTGCATACCGCGATCAGACCTGCATGACGGTCCTGTGTTTTTACCGATGACGGTCCAGGACCGTCATCGGTCGCGAAGGGGTTAAAACACATTTTTTCCTAATTTAGGCAGTTGCTTGCCATTTTGCTAACACTATCTATAGATAATTTTAAATCAATTTATATTCTCTACATTACTTTCCTGGCAGGCCTGTATGCCACAAAGTTAGTGGATGTTCCCCCCAGATGTCTGGGAACCTGCTCACCTGAGAACAATTTGACCTGGAAGCAGAGATGTTAAACTTAAAGCTATACTTGACAAGCAATTACGACAATAAAAAACACAGGCCCTAAAAACCTGTCATACTTCTACAAAGCAGGTGCATCCATTTAATTTAATGTAATGGCTAAACATTTGACTAAAAATCTTAACCCCTTCGTGACGCATGGTGCTTGCTTCCCAAACGACGCAAGCACCAACACGTCACGATTTGTTCCTGGCCAGGAACACTCTGGCAGAGACCTGATCAGGGTCTTAATAGACCCTGTGGGTCCCTGCCAAAAAATCGCAAGACCTCCGGACGTCACGTGTGACGTCGTGGAGGCGTGCCCGAACCCGGAAGTTTGGGCACAGCGCGATTTAGCAAAATGTAGCCAGTACTCAAAGTGGCCTCATCTGACAGGTGGGATCCCGCTGTAAGTGCATGCAGCGGGATCCGAAAACAGCTCATCGCGGGGAGCCGCAATGAGCTGGTTAGTACATGACGTACTATGCCGTCCTAACGACTTTAAGGCACTTAAAGTCAGGACGGCATAGTACGTCCTAACGTCACAAAGGGGTTAACATAGGAAATTAATAATTATTTTTAATAAGATATACAATTTGGATTAGTGTCCATAAAATGCAGTGAATATTCATTGTCTTTATGTCATGATACTTTGGGCCGCATTAATCAAGGAGATATTCCAGAACAAAAGTGCTTAACTCAAAACAATCAGCAGGAACATTTTTGTTGAATGTTCCAAAGTCCTGCAAAACGTCTTCAGTTTCCACTTGGAAGATACATATGTCTGACTTTGAGCCAAGGATATGGAAACCAACTGCACTCCAGCAGCATAACAGTTAATCAAATGACATTTTTATCAAAACGGCTGGCCTTTAAATCCATCAGTCTTTATATTGAAACAAGCTTATTGTGAGCAAACAAGAGAATCTAGTCTTCAGAGCAAAATCAAACCGAAACAGCATCGTGCAGCCTTTCTTCCTGATTTAATGGTATCTGCTCAAAAGGCAATAAAAAGGACATAGTCCATTAGGCAAGAACAAATTTTCTTCCCATAATTTTATCTTTGTTTAATTGAATATTTAATTAGTATAAATATGAAACTAATTTTTTTATGTGTTTAGTGCATTTAGCTAGACAGAGAGCACCCGATGTGTGGCAGACAAGTCCCAGCATTGACAGATACGATTCCAAATTGCTTTGAAGCAACAACTTAAACGGGACATTATACAAATTAATATATCTGCGGCCTATACATTATATAAGGAAAACTGAAGCTATTTTGCTGGACTATTAATTCTATAATCCTAGATCATTGATTTATAGTTCACCTGGTTGCTTTCATAAAAAATATAGCTTCCATTTTGGTTCTGATTATTATGGGTATATTACTATATGTATTGTATTTAATGATATTATCATATATTATTCATTATTGTTCATAAAAGGGTTACAAACAAACTGATATACATATGTGCTAATCTTGGCAGTTCTTCTCTGGCCAACACATATCCACATTCCATAATGGGCCAGTAGAGTAGAGCAATGGGGCAACACTTAGCAGAATGCTGAAAGTAATCAGGACTCCATCCAAAGAAAGCAGACCAGACAGTGAGAGCCACTACCATAACCAGAGAAGAGCAGTCAGAGCTTAAAGATCAGTAGTCAAATCTTAACCCAGGAAATTCACCACTTACATTAAATGAATGGGGTGATCAAGGCTTCCATTGCATACATGCTTGCATGTGTTTTGGTTTAAAGTATATTCTTCTATTTAATTCACTGCTGCTTGGCTATGTGGGTCCTCAACCTCTGAGATGACAGCAGCTTAAACTCAATTACTGATAGATTATTTTTTTTTTATTGCTGTTGATCACAGTGATACATTCAGAATGTATCTGTAATTGGTGTAAAAGCAGCATCCAGAGCTATACTCATCCGACTTTAATACATCTCACTATCACAGTTTCTGGTCTAAGACAGTGAAAGGACAATTATACAGTTTCCAAAGAGGTGTTGGTGCTCCGTAGAGAGTTTGTCTCTCCAACAAAGGGCACAACTCCAGAGGTTGTAGCTAAAAGACAGAAGAAAGGAAAACACACAGGGTTTGCTTGCCCTAGGCTGCTTACCATTTAGAAGCAGCTGTGGTTATAATAGGAGCGAATGGGTCATTTGGCATTAGCAGAGGACTAAGTTAGCATTTGCACAGAAGAGCAGCTTGTCAGACTTAGTGCATATTGCAGCCTCTAGACAGTGTCTCCTTTCTGGGTGATGAATGTTTTTTTTCAAGCGTTCTGCTCCCTAGTTATGAAAGGGTGACCCGGTCAGGAGACTACTTTATGAAGCTATAAAAAATGTATGTCACTTTGGACTCTCTAATGTCATGTACAAAAAAAAAATAATAATAAAAAAATATATATCTGTGTGTAAAGATGGCAGGGTAATAAGGTTGTTTTCAGTGTGTTAACTGGTTTCCTTTTTACAGCCCCCTTGCATGACCAGACTTTGCTATCTCTGTGTCATCAACAAAATCTGTTTTATTTGATGAGGCTTCTGTTTGTTTGTGTGTGTGTGTTATATATATATATTTTTTTTTAATGAAACCTTAGGAACAATGGGACATTTCAGATTTATACAGTTATATGAAGGCAATGTAACATTTATAATAAAAATAAACTCAAGGTGGCTCTGACTTTTAAGTATGCAGAGCAGTCAGATAGAGAGAAATCTACTATAAAGCACAGCACTTTGAAAGAGACCTTTTATCTAATATTTTATAAGGTCCTTTCTCTATGTCATAAAGAATCAAAAAAGGTAAAGGCTGCCAGGTATACTTGCCCTGTGCCTTTGGTAGAATACTCTGGAGTTTACAGATAGTGCCATGTAGATTTTAACAAAGAAAGCCCTCTGTAGGCCCATAATTTAGCATTCATTGAATTTCTCATTTCTTTTATGCTTTGATATGCATATCTCAGAGCATAAGGTGTTTTTTTTTTTCCTGGGGATGTAGCACATATTTCCAACTGATGTTAAAATGTTAATTTGCAAAGGGTTCAAGACCCACAGTGACGAGGTTAGAAGCTTCTCCCTGATTAAGGTTCTGCTCAGTCATGGGTGAAGCACAGGGATGTGGCTTTGGTTCAGACATGATCCATCCAAAGTTCAGTGGAAACAAAGAAACTACCAAGGAAGACCTCACTTTTACATTCTTTAATTGAGGTGTTCTAGGTCTCGTCAGCACTAAATAGGTTCATTTTAAAATACTGAGCTAGATGCATTCATTGTACAGTGCTTCATCCAACTCATTGTTACTCTATCGCTTAATATAGGCAAGGTCTGATACAGCTAAAAAAAATGCATTAAAAAACATTAAAAAAAAAAGCTGTAAGAAATGTTATAAAGGCTGGAATAAAACAACCCCCAGAGAATCTATAATATATTATTCATTTAAAAACTTCAAGTTTTTAATACTTATCAGGGCTGGTGATATGGTTTACACAAAACACCAAAAAAGAATAGTGAAGTGAAAGCACTGTGGAATTAAATAAACTTTTTTGTATGTGAAAAACGCAGCTGCTTCAGAGTACTCCTCACTGTACTTATATACAGAAATAGGTAGGTAGGTGGAGCAGCGCTGGATAACACATAAAACAATATAAACACAAAGAAAATCCTAGTGTAATGAGCATTGGTATTTTATAATATATAGTATAACACTCACAAACCCAGGTGAGTGTCAGGCATCAATAAACAGTTTCCCAGGATATCTGGAGAAGACGTTTCTACAGTTTGGTAGTAGAAAAACGGCCTCCTGAATGCATTTAGCGAAAAGCGTGGAGAGACTTCTATTTTTTACACTTTGCATTGGACTAGTCTCCTTCAATTTTGTAAGTGGCTCCAATAAAGGAGGCCGTTTTTCTACTACCAACCTGTACTTTTCTATGTGCCTTTAATTCTTTTTGCACAAAAAAAAAAAAAAATATATATATATATATATATATATATATTGTCAATACAGTTATATTTTTTCAAGTACACTTTAAGGCAGATGCAAGGAGGTTTGGCCTTCAATACATTATAAGACTGTTGAAGATAATATTATAAATAGGTCTGTATTAATCATGGCTTAAGAAGTGAGATTCTGGTACTAGTATTCACTCTCAAAGATCAGCTAGTATGGTGAATTATCCAAAACAATTACAGCCATAAGAATCGTAACTTAAACCAGCTCCATGAAGTCTACATTAGCAAGTGATGTGCAAAGCACTCTGATACATATATATTCTGCTCCAAGAATTAATCTATGTCACAAAGTCAACTAATCTGACCTTCATATCTATGCTCGAGTGAAAGTGTCTGAATGTTTTTGAACTACTTTCAATTTGGATTGAGTACAGTAGGATCATTTTCTATACCAGAGAGTACATTGTGTTTGGATCTTAAAGGTCATGTTTCATGACATTAAGGAGTCGTATTCCCGAAACTCGGCTCTTATTATGATTACAAACTGGTTCCATTGGGAAGTATTGGAACCAATTCAATTATAACAGTTTACAGCAGTTTAGTACCAAACACTGAACTGCTCACAGCTCATTAGAAGACATTTAGTAATAGTGCATTTGAATAGCTTACTTGGTGTCACACTTTAAGTCTAATTCAATAATTATTCATTATTTATATTTTTTACACAACAATGTACTGATAAGGAAAAACAGATACCTTTTTACCTTTTCATATTAGTTTGTTAACACAGCTATGAATTAAGCAAATATCATTTTCTGATGCTGGACTATATTAATTACAATATTTGGGTTAAACTGAATCGAGTGGGAGAAAAAAAAAGGTATTTTTAAAAGGCTGAGAAATGAACAGAGGACGAAGGAAGGTAACTAGTATTGTTCTCAAAGTTATTTTGTTTGCATCTGTCATCATATAAATGATTCCTTCATTCCTATAGCTTGAATGGCAGGGTTGAAAAACTGATTGCACAGATGTAGCTACACAATGCAACCTATGTACGCAAAGGTGAGTTACAGATGAATGACAGGAGAGTTACAGGTAGGATGATTACTTCATCTTACTTACTTAACTATGCCTTATGAAAGGACAAATCTGATGCATTCCTAATGCGAGAGGAATTTGGTAGGCCCTTATAGAGTAAATTTCTTATCTGTCTCTTTATATAACAAATAAAGATCCACCTGCAGGTCAATGGAGATTGCTTATCAGACAAAGATAGCTTAACTCAAAAAGTGGACAGTCAAGGAATGCAACCACGTTTGTCTAACTCTTAATTTGCATGCATCAGTTCCCATAAATAATGTATTGATTTATGATAAAGGTAAAATTATTTTCTGTAATAAACAATTTGTGTATATAGATATGGTAAAGAACTCCTGGTTTCATAAAAAATGTGCAAGGAATAATTATAACGAGTCAGCTTACCCCCTCTCCTAACTTCCAACTCCCGACGATGGCATCTCAGCCCACGAACATCAAACAAAAGGCTGACCGAAGCTGTGGAACAGGGTGTAACTAAAACTAAAGTCTTCTTATGTATAAATATTTGTGAGACTTGATTGGGCCAAAAAGTAACACATTTATTGCAACAACATAACGGAGAGGGTAAAAAGAAGAAAAACAACTAATTGTTTATGATTACGACTCACTGTAGGCCGAAACACATCAAGCTTTTTTTTTTCTTCTTTTTTCGTCCTGCCTCAGTTTTTCTTCCTCTGTTGCAATAAATGTGTTCCTTTGCGGCACAATCAAGTCTCACTGATATCTGTACGTTGGAAGACTTGCGTTATACCCTGCTCTACAGCTTCCGTCAGCATTTTGTTTTTGTTTGGAATTTGTGTATGTAACAGTGAATGCAGCCATCACTGCAAAAAAAAATCTATGACTGAAGATGGATTCCAAGGCTATTATATTTGCACCAATTGGCATGGGTTGTCGCTCATGAATCAATAAGAGCTGATGTACAGTACTGCAGAATTTGCCTGTCCCTTATAAATAATCTTAAACATTATAATAATACCTTCATAATCCACACTTCAGGTTTGCTTTGGAATTAGAAGTTTGCCCCATTCCAATTCCTTTTGTTGGAATTCTTAATTACAAAACAAATCGAGAGAGTTTCTGGATCCTGACAGCTCCTTAGAGTATCATTCTTTGCGGAACATGAATGATTAATGGAATTTTCCAAACACGGTTGAAGTTGTTTACTGATGGAATTAAGGCTGAAATTGGCAAGGTTCTGTAGGGAGAAATTTGACTATAATGTGACCAGACCTGCCAAGTTCACAAGATGAAAAATAGGTGCAATTAGCACTGCAGAAGAGAAATTCCATGTTTATGTGCAATGCTGATTTCCATTGAAAATGGTATAGCTCTTTGCTTCTACAGTATCGTATTGCAAAATATCTAGGAAGTACATGCATAATCAGGGAGAGGGGGTAGGGAGCTTTTTATATGTGCTGTCTCTGTAATATCCAGCATTTGATGAATATGTTGATGCTGATAAATAAATTATAATTTTATGATAGACAGAAATGCGAAGAGAAAAGTAGACATGCTAAGTGAGAAAATCCTGTATCCAGGTTACAACCCATTCCTGCAAATCCCGCACTGGTTATTTTTGGGGTATCTGCAGCTGTTGAGCCTCATATTGTGCTTACTTACTTCACTGGTGTTCCTCACCGTCCCATAACATTTGCTCCACTTAGTATTGAGTGTCGGATTTGATGGGATTTACTTCAGCACTACTGCTAATTATAGAGTCGGTGGAAGTGGTACCTATTCTTCACATTAGATAACATCACAAACAAATCACAATGGAATAAGATCTACTTTCCCTTTTCTGATTTGAGGACTTATTACAGCTGTACCTGGATCTATCTTGCTATCTAAACTGAGATGTATATGAATTATACATCTCACTTATTTGAAACACTTTCACCTGGGTCATATTTCCCATTAAGCAATATACATATTCACTATATGGCTAAGAGTTTGAGTAGTGGCTGATCTGGTAGCATTTGAAAATGGGAGCTCATCAGAATATCTACGCCAGCGTAAAAAGAAAATGTCACACGAGTCCTATGTGTCCTCACACACTAAACCCTGCAGGCCTAACCCTGCAGGCCTAAAGTATTAATACTTGGGACAAAAGTGGGACATTTATGTGTTTCTCACACTGGAATATAGCACCAAAAAACTGGACTATGGCAGTAAATCTGGGGCATCTGGTCACCCTGGTACTGCTCCTTTTTCTTTCACCATCACTCTGTCCCTTGGTTGAAGCCATAATAGTTGAGGAAAAAATAGGTAAGTAATATGGCTGCGTTTACTGAATGAAACACTTCACAAATCAATAAAAAAGCCTATTCATTCTGGCACATCCAAGAACTTTGATGTCAGAAACACAACAAAAAACATAAAAAGAAAGAAAATGTCGGAATTACATTGCATGACCAGTCCTTATCTTATGAGATCTTCTTCAAGCTACCTATAAAATAAAGTTATAGGGCAGTTCCCCCAGGTAATGATGAACAACAGGGTTATGATATAAAATACAATTAGTTCCCAAGCTACAGGTAATGCAAACAGACATAATGCTACAAGATGCTGTCTTCCGAGCAGATTTAATGAGGGGCATGTACTAAAAAATTGCAAATATATTTATTTGTACAAAACTATTTTTGCGCTTTGCTCCTGTTGCCAATGTACTAAACCTTAAACACTCAAATAGTACATACGAGCAAATTGCAAATAAAAACGGGCATAATTGCATATAAAAACAGGCAATTTTGAAAATATTTTTTCTGCTTCTTTTGATAGCATTTGCTAAAAGCTGGTGTAATTTTCCCACGCAAATAAGAATTATTTTTTTACAAAATATTCGCAAAGCTCTTTAGCATGCACAAATATAATCACAATTTATTAACGCAACCAGTAAAATACACGCTAAATAAAAAAAAAAACATAAGAGGTGCAAATCAGGGGAAAAAAAGTGCAGAATGTTACAAATAGTTGCAAATTGCTCCTTACTCATGTTTTACCTACTTTTTTCCCCACTGCACTCTTTTTGTCTTGATAAATCTGGCCCTAAGTAGGCTCATTTTAAAATCCTGAGCTTGCTTTGTATTGCACAGTGCTCCATCCAACTCATCGTTGCTCCATAACTTAATACAGAGATAGCATTTGTCTAACCCATGTCTGTCTATCTGACTGATAAAGTTCTATGATCCAGAAACAACTCCGAACTACGGTATGTATTGAAGGCAAAACTTTTTTTTAACTAAATGAATGACTATATTAAGATTCAGAAAATGCTTAGATATTATAATTTCCTGACCCTCTCCAGTTCTTCTATAAAGTTTAAATATGTACAGCTTCAGCTCACAGACCTGTACAATGTTTATATGAAAAAGTTGTACCACTGTTGTGTCAGAGTGACATATTTTCTCCTCAGAGCAAAGCTGTCCGTTTAATTAAATTAATCGTCTTTAGTGTTCTACATTTCTGCAGTAAAAGTTTAATGAGAAGTAATAAAAATAAGATTTATAAAGTGACCCCTTATTTAAGATAGTTTTTCCTTTACACCCAGAGTATTACTAGGCAATTTATATCAGTAACTTTTTGGCATTTGGTATTTTGGCATCAGATATATGTTATGTGCCCTTTGGTTGTTCCATATTTGTGTGTCATAGACCTACTTTAGGTTGCTTAACTGCTCTTTACTTTTAAACTGAAAATGTATCAAACTGTTATATTATGTAAACTATGCATTGCTGGGATTGCATTATAAGCTTGTGCATATAAACTAGATCCATTACATATGCACGCCAGGGATGCACAGACACATGAACTGTCCGCATATGTGGATACGAAGGCCAAGGGATCAGGAAGGAATGCTTGGAGCAGACATGAAATTCCTGTATCCAAATAACCAGTAGCCAACACCATCCTGTAGCAGTTTATAATGTGTATCTGATACCGAGAACAGGCTGCCACATAATTCCAAATGTCCTAAGCATTGATCAACAGCTGCTGTTGTAAAAACAAATTAACTGCAACTGCACAGAAAGCTCACTCTGCAGACTAGTTAACAAAACACAGCTACTCGAGAGAAAATAATTAGTTATTAAGTAATACTCCCTGTTCTAATCAAGAGATTACGACAGGAATCAAAACTCTTCAGCATCATTCCTCTTCCTAGACAGCCACAGATATGACTGTTGTAAAAGAAAAATAGCATGTATTGCAAAGAAAGCTCCTTGGACCAATGAGAGAGGGGGAACATGACTGTTATCCAGTGCCATGCTGTTTTACAAGCTATAAGGAGTGGTGGATTGGAAGATAATTGTATCATGTATTTATAAGTAGAGCTGTGAGCAAACTTACCACAGTCTGTTCAAGATAATCTACAGGGCACATTTTTATTTTTTCCCACTCTCCTTAAGTTTCTATTTGTTCTTTTATGTTGTTTTGAATTATTGTCACAGCTGTGGATTATTGTCTAGCTGGTGCAAGTGTTATTTTACAAAACACATTATGCCCATAGTGAAATACTGTTACATATTTCAGTGTGCTAGATAAAATATTTTCATGAACTGAAGTTCCAATCCAGATGACCCTGTGCTGCTTTGTGTTTCTTAGACCAGGTCCACCATAAATGGAATTATCTGCCCTGACAATTGCATCCTTACCAATAGCTTTCATCAGGCATTTTATAGTTTCTAAAAAAAGGATAATTCGGTTCAGATATCTACTATTTAAAGTTTTAGTATTGTCAAAACTATTTTGAAGTGGATTCCAAGATGTTTAAACAGGAATCCAAAGGAACCCTATGCATTAACTTGGGAGTATTGATAGCAGAGGGAAACAAAGAGCAAAATGGTACACGTTAATGAACAATGATTCTACAAGTTTGCAATGCTATAATACCTTGATGAAACTCAATTGGAGTGAATAGGTACACAAACAATAGGATACATTTGTATTATTACTGTTTGTTAGGTTTGCAAATTAGCATAATATACACAGATATACATCAGCCATACCATTATTACCACTGACAGATGGGAATCTGGCAGCGGCAGTGTGATGCTTTGGGCAATGTTCTGCTGGGAATCCTGCCATTCTTGTGGATGTTACTTTGACATGTACTACCTACCTAAGCATTTTTGCAGACCATGTACACCCTTTCATGGCAACAGTATTCCCTGATGTCATTGGCCTGTTTAAGCAGGATAATGCACCCAGCCACAAAGCAAAAATGGTTCAGGAATGGTTTGAGAATGCAACAACAAGTCCAAGGTGTTGGCTTGGCCTACAAATTCCCCAGATCTCAATCCAATTGAGCATCTGTGGGATGTGCTGGACATACAAGTCTGATCCATGGAGGCCCCACCTCACAACTTACAGGAATTAAGGCATCTGCTGCTAACATCTTGGTGCCAGATACCACAGCACACCATCATAAGTCTAATGGAGTCCATGCCGCGAAGGGTATGGGATTTTTTGGCATCAAAACGGGACCTACACAATATTAGGCAGGTGATCAGAATGTTATGGCTGTTTGGTGTAGCTTTTTCAAATTTTTTTATATTATGAAGTTGCTTTTATTAAGATAAAATTACTGACTTTTTACCTTTAGTATTCCTCAAAACTAACATTGGTTGCATCCCACAAATATAGCAAAAGCTAAGCTCTACTGGAGTGTACATACAAGATGGCAGACTTTGATGATGATAGCATGATTCAACAATAAATGAAAAACTGAGAAGACAAAAACGAATGAAACCTTCACTCCCAACGAACTGAAAAGGGTAATGATTTACCAGACTCATGGCGGAGAATGTAACATTTTGCAATAACCCCTGTTTGAATTATTTTGTAATTTGTATTGCTCAGAGCTAAATAAAAATAGCTTGCAAAAGATCATTCAGTAGTCACGTTTCAACACATTCCGGTAAGAGGAACATGTAATATTACAAGAGCTATCACATGTCTAATCTTAATCCCTCAATAGCTGCTACTGTACACTTTTTTTGTGATGTAATACATAGTATCAGCTGACCCTCACAATGCTAACGCACTGTTAAGACTCTGCCTTTGGGAGGGTTATGAGTGGGTTTGACTGCTTAGAATGTATCCCTGAGGTATTTTGTACAGAGACTGGCTAACCCTTCAGACTATAACTCTGATATGCTTGTATTGCACTAGTGCTGAAATATGTTTCTTTCAAAATCATTAAAGGCTGAGGTTTCAGTGCCTTGCTCCTGGGAACACACAGCTACCCTGGCTCTTATTTGTGAAACTCACATTCTCAGCACACAGATGTAGGCAGTGTTCCCAAACTACCAAGTTTTACAATGTTATAAATATTTACCGTTTTGTAGTATGTCATGTACAGCTTGCTCACAACATGATTATCATTTAAGACAATATTACTTAGTGTTACAAGTGCCTCAGAGCAGAATCACAATATTGAACATGTAAAGAGAATCATTTGTTATGTACAGCATTTTCACAGAAAATATTAATTGGCACGACAATTGAAAAAAGAGCTCTCATCCACAAACCATTATATACATGCCAGTAAAACTGAAGGTTTCGCATTCATCTGGCAGCTGAGACAATTTAAAGTGATTACTCCGCATTCATTCACCCTAGCCCAGAACGTCCATACAGTGCTGATTTGAAAACAAAACCTGTACAGTATTCATTCATGTAACCACTCGTCAATGATAGTCACAGGTCTTGGTAGTCTATTCCCTAAAAGTGAACTGTGGTGAACTGACAGGTAAACTTAAAAAATCATGGATGGAGACTAGGGGGCTATTCACTAAAAGTGAATGGCAAAATAAGACATTAATAGTAGAGCTGGAAAGATAGGCAAATTAAAAAAAAAATTTTTTTGTCAATGCCTGAATTTTCCATCCCTCTCAGAACTATTCACTAAATAGTGAATTGTGGTGAATTGAGAAGGGAATAGCAGAATTCTAGCATAAATAACTGAGTCTGAGAAATTCTCCAACTTTCTTATCTTTCAACTCAAAGGTTATTAGGCCCTAATTTTTGAAATTTACTTTTCAGGTCACCACAGCAGCAACAAGTGCACAGACCCACTAAAAGCACATAGCCCTCCATGCAGTCCATGTATAATGTATAACCCTACCTGACATTGAATGCCTATTCCATTCATACCTACTTTGATCCCCAACAAACTTGCCTCACCATCTTTCCCATTTACCATTTGATGGTAAATTTGACATTGATGGGATTAGGGATAACAAAATATATATAAGAGTATATGGAACTAATTACAGACCCAACTTCTACATGAGGCCAGAATTCATCAAGTTTATAAATCACTGATAAGACCACATCTCAAACTCAGTATAAAAAAAACTCTAGTACACAAGCTTATTTTATGTTTTAACCATCACCAACCAACAAAAATGTAAGTAAATACAAACCAATGATAGTAATTAGTAACACATGAGAGGGAGACTCCTGAGGTTGAACTCTACAGATGGTAAATAAAGGAAAATAAATACAAATAAAATGGAAGCAGCTACTCTTACATAAACTGCAGTGGCACACGTAATAATTTGAAAGACAGCGCTTAACATGAACATTTACTATACATATGTTTAATAAAAAATAAATAAATATATCCTTCAGTGAAAGAAGATAATAAATTACAGAAACACAAGAAATATACAGCAATTACAAATCCATCTCATGAAAAAAAGAATTACACAGCTATTTAAATGTTATACATACACCTATAGGACAAAAAATGTCACAGACACAATCTGCATGTGTTAAAGGACACAGAAAAACAGGACACCTATATTACCCAAGAGGTTGCAATATCTCTTAAATCATGGAACCCATGCTATTAGAAAGCTCACTCGAGAAACCACAAATAGAGTACCACATGATGCAGATGCCAAATCAACTGAAGAAGGTTCCGAAATGCAGCCTAAGCTGCATCGTTGTCCACAGTTCTTTAATAGTACCGGGACAGGTAGTTTACAAGTTTGTGAGCTATGTAACTATTTAATGAAAAAGTAAGCAGCTTTGGCTCATAATTACTCTCCAGGTGTTAGCTGGTTAGCTGGTATCGAACAAGAACTGGAGACATGCAGGAAAGTGTACAGATCCAGGTAAGAACAGCAGCAAAGTAACAGTAGCTGGCGAAAACAGGTGATTACAGAAAACGAGATTTCACGCTACGTGTATCTCCTGCTTAGGGCTTCTACCTGATTTGAGCCAAACATGTATTTGCTCCGAAACAAAGACAATGAAAGACCTCAAAAACAACAATATAGTTAACCATTAGAAAAGTAATGAGTTTGATTTATATCCCAAGGCAAAGAGGAGACATGCAGGATGCTTCCCAAAAAAAGTCAAATAATGAATGGGAACAAAAAAGGTTATTTTATGTATAAACAAATCTCAACCGAAAGGGAGTGAGGGCTTGGCCAATGTCAGCAACACAACCATGTGAAAATACCAAAAAAAGACTTTCAGAGTATACTTAATAACAGCAATTATCCTCTTTCCATATATTACTTTTGAGGGGGAAAAAACATTAAAAGGCTTTTTGTGATCACCTAAGACAACAAGCAAGCATACATTTTAGTACAACAGGTGAATAGGTGCGCTACTCCGAACACTCCTCACACTCTAAATAGAGGTAGGAAGTAGCGCACTTATTCACCTGTTGTATTGTTGTTTATGCTTTACTAGAAGTGGAGCACTAGCTTATTCCATCACATAAAGGCACAGTGTATTTTATTGTTTTATTGAGCATGCATGGTTGACTAAAGGGGATATGGCTACCTTTAAACCCATGTCTTTCATATACCACAGTACCCACAGAAAACTAAGCCAGTGTTTAATATGTATAGAAGAGAATCTGCCCCTGATTATGAGATCATTTCCTGTGATCAGATCTCAGGTACACGTGTGTCAGATGCTTGTTCATATCTTCTTGTACTGATGAATACTTTAGGCACTAATTTAATGAAGAAATACATTGTTTGGAAGATAATACTATGTTGATATTCTTCCAAGATTTAATTTTTTCTTGAAATGGGTTCTTTCTAATGTCCCTTAATGGACATGAGCTGCTGTTGCTGTAAATACAGAACACTATCAACTGCTTCTATAGTAGTTTTATATAGTTATATTATCCAAACTGTGTGGCTTTAGTTTGTTGGACTTGATATATTGCGATTCACAAGTTATTTGTAAACCTGTGCTTGCTAAATTACTGAGCTGAAGGTTGATATTTGTAATGTCCCTTCGCACACATTACTGCTAGTGAGACAAGTAAAACACAATACAGTATGTGATACATTTAGTGTCGACTTGTGAAGCAGGTTCAAAATGACTCACTTCATAACAGAATGAGGTTGGTGTTTTGTACCACACAAACCCCATGAGTATATGTCAAAAGCACGTGTGTCAGATGCTTGTTCATATCTTCTTGTACTGATGAATACTTTAGGCACTAATTTAATGAAGAAATACATTGTTTGGAAGATAATACTATGTTGATATTCTTCCAAGATTTAATTTTTTCTTGAAATGGGTTCTTTCTAATGTCCCTTAATGGACATGAGCTGCTGTTGCTGTAAATACAGAACACTATCAACTGCTTCTATAGTAGTTTTATATAGTTATATTATCCAAACTGTGTGGCTTTAGTTTGTTGGACTTGATATATTGCGATTCACAAGTTATTTGTAAACCTGTGCTTGCTAAATTACTGAGCTGAAGGTTGATATTTGTAATGTCCCTTCGCACACATTACTGCTAGTGAGACAAGTAAAACACAATACAGTATGTGATACATTTAGTGTCGACTTGTGAAGCAGGTTCAAAATGACTCACTTCATAACAGAATGAGGTTGGTGTTTTGTACCACACAAACCCCATGAGTATATGTCAAAAGCAAGGCTGGTTGAGAAGTGATCATAAAAATAAGAAGCCCCTTATTGCACCATTAAGTTAAGTTTTATCATCTATTGTCTCCAAGAGAAGTCATTATTACTAGAACGGCCATTAGGTCACTGTGAGAACAGACACTTGTTTTATCTGACACTGCAACATCGCAGAATTGACAGCCTTGGCCTACTGAACTTGTGTTACGGTTTTAAAATGTCTTAGCAATCAAGGATGAGTTTGAAAGTTGAAGGAACACTCATTTATTCATGTAGAAAATTAGGTCTTTTTCAAAGTTCACATTTCCCATCAGGCATGGAATAGATCAACACTCCGACTGCTGTAATATTACATGAAATAAACTCTCTTAAAAGATCATTTCACTTTTATTTTTCCCATACTTATTCTGTTCTACATGCTTGGCATATGTCAAATCTCTGCTGAGATGTTATTCTTCCATCTCATATACACAAATACATTTCAGCCATATAGGGTACCAGGAGAACACCGAAAATTAAAACATTTACAAATTAGGAAGTCACCAGGATATTTAACATGAATATTTCATTGTATAGAACTAACAAGTTACACAGTGCTTGATACACACATTGAAGAGTGCTATAAAGTTAAATTAAACATTAGAAAAAGTCCAACTCTGCAACTGCTCAGGTCTGTTCTGGGAGGGGTTAATTCTCTGCAACTGTTCAGGTCTGCTAATGGAGGGGTTAATTATCTGCAACTGCTCAGGTCTGCTAGTAGTGGGGTTAATTCTTTCCCTCTGCACATGTCTGGTAATGGGGATCCATTTGGGAGCCGTCAGTGAGGGCTTCGTCCGCCATGAGAAAGAGCTGTGTCAGCAGGCCGGAGACATCCAATAATTTGCTCCAAACCCTTGCGAGGGTCCTTCCCATTCTTCATCATAAAAGTGACGAAGGTAGGGTCGAACTCAGGAGTCGAGGAGACCTTATAAGGAAGGGTAAGACGTGGGAATTCAGCCCGAAGTTTCTGATGGACCTCCTTGTCTAGAGGATGTCTCAGCCAATAGCAGAGGAACTCTGCAATGTGTTGTGGTGGGGACCATTCAGCCGAGTGGGGGTGCTTTAGTGTACATGGATCTAACAACAGGAAACCAGAGGAGTCCAGTATTTCCACTGGGAGATCAGGGTTGACCTCAGGATCTTTGGGTAATTGTGAGGTCAGGTAGTCAGGAGACCGTGACCTTGAGGTGCCAGGTTTTGAGTTACCAGAATGATACTCGTCTAGAATCCGGAAATCTTCTTGAGAGGTGGCCCAAGGTTCCGCAGGTGGTGATACATTGGGCAGTAAAGGCAGAGAGCCGCATCTAGATTTCTTTTATGGCTCCTTGCCTTTGTCAATTTTTGGAGTTGGAGCGTCAGGCCACGGCTTCTTGCGGGTACGGTCGCCATTGGCAGAGTGGTGTGAGACCTCCAAATCTGAGGTGGCCTCCCTCATCTCAGAGTGGAGGGACCGTTGCGTCTCGTGCAAAGCAGCTATAGCCGAAGGCAGAGACTCCGCCAGTGCGGAGCAAAGCCATTCTTGGAGGCCTGCTGGCACAGTGGTAGGATGAAGATCACTCATGATCGTGCACTGTGTCTGAAACAAACGAGGAAACAGACTTGTTGTGGCATGTAGCAATAAAATAGAAACAAAACATATAAACGTGCGTATGTAGGCGTGTGGCAGCACGCAGCAGCGGGGGTCACCCGTTTAAACTTGGTGGGGGTCACCCATCCATGTCAGTATAGAGGACCACTAGGGCCCGTTTTGATGAGACAGAAAAAAAGGGGGGTCACCCCACCAGTGGTGCTGAGTGGCTGAGGGTGTCACCCTCAGAAGCTAAGTGCCCAACAAGGTGGGTATGGAGGCAATACGTGGGCCACCAGGGCCGTTTCTTAATATAGGGGGGGTCACCCCTTTGTTTAGTTTTATGCCAAAAGCCAGATAATATATATTAGGGGGGTTACCCATTTAAGTGATACTGCACAAAGTGTTTGAATAAAAAATATATATAGGAAAAAATTAAGTAAATAAATAAAACTAAACAAAGTAAAATAAAAATAAACCTGTTAAATGGGGGAAAAAGAGCAAAGGTGGAAAAAAACACACCTATTGGTGGTTTAGTGGGAGCTGGTAGGAGCTAATCCCGCTATAACTGCCCCAATTGGAAGCCTTGCCGGGTCTGCCTGGAAGCGCCAGGCCCGAGAGGGCCCACAAGCAGCCGACAGGCTAATCGTGCTGAGAGGAAACAGCTTGACGGGAGGAAATCCCCTTATCACAAGAGAAAGGCCGAACAGAGAGATGCGGCCTAATTCACCTGCAAGGCATGCGGACGCGCGTTGGGAGCGGGGTAGGCCGGGACCGGAGTCCTAGACAGCCATCAAGAGGAATCTGAAGTCCATTCAAAGTAAGGCCAGTGCGCAGGGAAGCAAGAGGCCCGCGCTAGTGTGATTAGTGTTAGTAACGGAGTGGGGTTGGGAGGCCTGTAGGAGCAGGGTAAACAGAATAAGGCAAAATAATATCTATCTACCGAAACATAAAGGGTAGTTTAGAATAATAGAAAAATGATGAAAAAGGGTAAACAACGGAAAAAAAACCCAGTTAGGAAAACACATGGATAAGAAAAAACGTGAGTTAGATGAAAGTATATATCATGGAGAAGATATTTGAGACAGAAACAAAAAAATGACTTCTAAGAAGTTTTAAAAACTATGATTAAATAATAACAATACTAATAAAATAGATAATGACAGATGTAAGGAAAAAAACAACAAATCTGTAGTGAACTCACCTGGAGGTTAAGCAGCAAAGAAAGAGGAAGTGAAGAGGATGTTGCTGCCTTATATATCACTGTACTGTGTTTTGATTGGTTGTTTTTTCCTATAACTGTTAACTGTTTTGCTGCTGGAGGTTAAACAGTAAAGAAGGGTATGCAAATACGAAGCCTCCTACAATAAAATTGTATGACAAATCACACCTACTGTTTATGTTCCATATTTGTGAGGTTTGGGGGGCTTAGTATGAGGTTGCAACTATCCTGTTCTTCTGTTTGGATATTATTTTCCTACATATACAGGTATATAGTTTTAATGGAATTCTTGGTATGTATATACCATTCTTCCATTCTGGATACAATGGTGTGGTTGGACAGCTGACTAACAATAAGCCACATTTTATTTTAAAACCCACTGGAGTGTTTGCTTTGTTTGGCTACTGAATACTTTGAATGTATATATTATATATACATGTCTTCTCAGGAAATATGGTGGGTCTGCAAACCATTGCATAGCACATTCCCCAGTACACACATGAGCGATCTCAAGAGTCTCCACTGCTTTGAAAGTAATGGAATTACATTATAATCACAGTTCACTGCTCTTACTCATTTTGAAAAAGAAGAAAAAAAAATATTTCTATATATATATCATCTTTTTTTTTTTTTTTTTTTTTTTTTTTTAAGATCCCTACATCAGCACTAGAAAGAAAACTCAGCTGAAAAGCCTGAGGATAGATATTCAGGATTGAAAAGAAATGTGGTTTAAAGTGAGAGGTGATTGAGCGAAAATTGTACAATGAAGGTCCAAAGACAGACACAGTTTAAAACAACTAAAAGATCAGTCACAACAAGGTCAAATGTAAAGCGCACTTTTTTACTCATCAGAAACTGTTTCACTGGTGGAATCGGGCAGTAGCTTGTGGCCTTTTTACGGCTTTTTCTGAGTAGATAATTTTCCATATTGCACATCCATTATTTACTAATGATATGTCTAAAAACTGCAATGTATGCATTGTTATACATGTATTTGTATCTCTCCTTCATAATACTAGCACAGTTCTACTTCATTAGTTATTCAACGTATTGTCCAGAAGACTTCAATTGACCACTTTCCTAAGGGCTGCCACAGTCCCAATAACATATTAATAATACAGGTATCTCACATGGGTCTGTTTGATCTCATTCGGGATAATTTTACCGAATGGCAATATATACTAGCGACTGAGTATCTAGTATATAGAGAACATTCAACAACCATGGAGGATATTAATTTGAAACCAAGATCATATCTTTAATCAATAAGCAATTTCCAACAGAGGAATTAGAAGATGGTATGGTGCATGTTTTTGGAGGTGAACTTGGTCCCTGGCATCACTTCAGTATTTCAGTAGAACTAGTATAGATGATACAGTGAAGGAGCTTCATCATTTATGGGATAAGGTTATCCTAAACATCAGATAAGGCAAATAATCAAATGAGGTATAATGATTTTACAATGGGTAGATATATGAAAAACAGAAAGAGGTACCGGGCTCCACCGTATCAACCGAGTAGAAATAATCCTTCTGGTGAGGTGCTGCTCCAAAGGCGCCAACCCAGCGCCCGGAAAACAGCCAAAATCAAAAACAGGAACACAGAAGAGCACACTAACATTTTCCAGGTAAAAAGGTAGTGGTTTTAATCTTCAAACGTGATAGGAATACAAAACATATTCAAGCAGATAAAGTGGGAAATAGCAGAAACACTTAACGCGTTTCGCACGGTAACCCGTGCTTAATCATAAGTAGAAATAAGTCTTAATCATAAGTAGAAATATGGGCAGACTGGATCGTTTTATAGCGCTAATGCTAGCAGATACACAAAATACATCAGCAGATTAGATCCATTCAGCTTAGCAGGGGATACCACTTATTGGGGATTATACCGTAATTCCTTGTAGGTGCCTAGAGGAATAAAGAAAGCAGTAATAAAGACACACTGACAAAGATCCACTGTATATCTGGTCGAAATTCTATATAATTTCAGCATGAACCATCAAACCTCACTTAATTTAACCAGATGTGTGCCAAGTTGTATATCTTTTTATTGTACAGATAAACTGGATGTTTTCATGTCCATCCACTTCTCTGGCACCATCATCTTTTTGCATAATCATTTTTTTGCTTATGGGTGACTTCATTCTACTTGCTTGGTCCATGCAGTATGAAACTGAACACAACCACCACTTGTCAAACTTTTGAGAGCTACAGGGCTGAGTACAAAACTCAAGTCTCTAGTCTTGGCTGTTACAAGCCTGAAAGGGTAGGAAGAGGAGTAATCTCTTTTGGAGCCTCATTTGGGACTGTCCTAAACAATCTTGTTGTTCTAGAACTCCTTCTCCAAAATCCATCCAGCAAGAAAGATTCTCGTTTGTATGAAGTCCTTCTAATTCTCAGATAGATAATATCATAAAGCTAAAAAATATACAGGTAAGAAAGAATCTGCTACTTCCAAAAGAGATGGGAGATGGGGGTCGTATAAGTATGAATGGGTTGTATATCAAAAAATGACAAAAAATAAATAAAATTACTTTTCCATTAAACGTCTATGCATTATATTTATTATCACAAAAAGAGACATCAATAAATTCATCTTGCTACTTTATATATAGTGAATCCATCACTTACAGAAAACACAGTGTGTACCGAAAATTAAAACATATTTATAAGCAAGGAGTTGCGGACAGAAGCTGATTTTCCATCACATTCAGGGATGTCCTTGGTGGCTTCTGGCTTTTTTTAAGCAATTGATATCATTCAGACATCAATAGCTTAAACGGTTATTTGTTTATTTTAAGCCCCAGCCGGCACCTACAAACTCCAGACAATGAGAGATGCAGAAGTATAATGTTGTAGAGTCCCATTGCACCACTTACCATCATGTGACCTTAGGCCCCCCCGTAGGCCACTCCCATCTTGCGTTCAGGAAGCTGCCAGAGGAATGCCGATAAGTTTGTTTTCTGAAAGTAGAACTAGTCGTGCATTCAGCCACATCTCTCATTCCTACTAATGGGTTAATAGAATAACACTAAATTGGAGCTCAGAAATACTTTCCAATGATAGATAATAGGCATTTTAGTTGATTATTGCTAGGAAATGGCTTAATGCCTTTTAATGTTTCAATAAAAAATGGTCTGTACTCTACTTTACATAGGCTGAGAGAAATACAGTTGAATGACGCCTTGATTACTCACTATTGCCAGCAGAATTAATTAGTGCTGCAATAACATTTAATGAAAAAGCTATGTATTATGGCTGCTCAAGCCAGGAAATTCATAGTGGTTTGCTGGCCACATCAAGGCAATACATAGGAGCAGAGCACTGCCATAGTTGTAAGGATCAATTTGATTTTAATTAGGCCTTGGTTAACAGGTCATTAAAATAAATTAGCTTGGCTTATTCTAGCATCAGCTCGTGTGGGCATGGTACTAAGACCTCTTAGTGTCATTATGGTTCACAAGTTAAAATATGCTACATCGGTGTCTCTAGCAGTTTCGTAGCATCCACAAAATTCATTGATGTTTTTTTTTCTTAACAGCAAAATGACTGAAAAATGTATTTTAATGAAAATTTGTTGCATAATTGTATTTGTGAAAACTAGACACATATTCAATATTCATAAAGAGACTAGTAATCTATGAATATAATGTTTTTAAAATGATTTTAAATATTAAAAATAATATCCTTAATCCATTTACTGTTTATTACTATATGTCAGTATTGCTTTGTGAACAGTTTTGCTGGAAAAACTCAGCAAGTTTGAAAATTATCTATATATATATTGTTTTGTTTTAACTTTTAAATAAAGTGCTGCCTATCGATCTCTAGAACTTTATTGTTTAGATGTTTTCATGCAAACTGGAACTATTAACAATAGTGTCATACTTTCCTTTTGACTCCTCCTGATGTCTGGGGCTCAGTGAATGTCAGTCTGGAAAACCAGCTGGATATGCATGACTGAGCATCAGGGACATGTTATGGACCTTAGTATTTCGTTTTCATCCCACTTCTGTCACCATATGCTTGAACTCTGAGAGCAGCTGGCATAGCACATTATAAAATTAAATACCCAATGCATATGCAAGCCTGCTGTAAAAACTCCAGGAAGTAAAGGACTCACCATTCCTAACACCAAACAAACTTAGAAAAAAGTCATTGCACTTCCTCCTACACTGCCAACAATCCACTCACCTATTCCCGGGCATTGTTATCCATTACCAACTTCTGTCCCCTTGCTAACACTTATCTCTTTTGTCCCTCAATCTCTGCGAGCAGCGCAGTAGTATATTGGGGGGGGCAGAAGTTCGGCGCAAAACTTTGCTCACCACGGTCCCCCATGATTAACTTTGAGTGGCCTCAGTCTGATCAGGAAAATGTAGCTGATGTTCAAAGTGAGCACGGCTACATTTTAAAATGCACAGTGCCCAAACTTCTGGGTTCGGGCATGCTTCTGTGACATCACGATTGATGTCACAACATCTCACAACTTTTCAGCAGGGATCCATGGGGTCTATTAAAACACTGATCAGGTCTCTGCCACTGTGTCCCTGGCTACTGATCACCTTGTGATCGTGCCCAAGAAAAGTTTTGGTGCTTGGGCTAGGACTCAAGTACCATGCATCGTAGGATTTTGGTGTGAGACCAGTGGCAAACTCAGGGACCACCCCAGGTGGCAAACCGTCCAGCTACGCCACTGGAGCAGGAGCCCCCTGACCTTATGTATCAGTCTGTTTACATTATGTAAGTTTGTCATTTCCCTTCAAGCTATATAATAAGTACTTAGTAATGTCTTGCTGCCATATAAATAATTGTTAATGTGATGTAATATCAACACCATGTACAGACTTCTGACATAAGTTAAAGAGGCAGTTCCAGAATGTATAAATAAAATATCACTATAAGACATATACAATGCTTAATAATTAAATAAAACATTTTTTTGTTACAATGCACAGGAATTTATGGATATTTTAAACATGGTAACATAAGAGGATAAAGTAAACTCTGTTCATCGCTTTCACCCGACTGGTTGCCAAACTTCTATAAGAACCAAGGGGAATCACTTTTCAGTACAGCATTATAAGATGGTTCACTGTACCATGGACTGCACATGGAGAATTGGTGGTGGAGCTATGTATTGTGGGGCTAGCTAGAAAGTATGATGGAGCTCCTTGGAAATAGCTAGCAGGTACCGTATTCAACATTGTTCAGAGGTTTTGCGAAACTATATTCTGATAGGGCCCATTCACATTACTCACTTACCTCTCCATATCTTAGAAGTCTGCCTGTTAATTAACATTAACTACATTAGGCAATTCGTTTTTAGGAGTATCTACCCAGTGATATCTAGCAGCCACTGGTACTACACCTTAAAAGCAAAATGATTAGAGAGCCCCGGATTAGAAACCATCTTCAACATGATGACATACCTGTTCAAATCTTTCAAGATCTATCTCCAGTTTCCCTAGCTAAATAGAGATACCTCCACGTGCTGACAACTTGACAACAAGCTTGTAGGTGAGGGTTTCCCTACATGTTGAGGTTTATGTAGACAAAGGAGGGAGGTGGTGATAATAGCTGTCCAGAATTGGAGAACCATACACGTCTTTTGACGTTTCATGACTCTAGAGCTGATTAGTTAGGGAACCGGGACAAAATCCCGCAGTAAGTGGAGATCAAGCAGAATGTTACTCATCACTCAGCAGTTTAAAGAGAATGAATGATGAAAAAAGAGCAACTGGAATGAGGTCGTTGAGACAGAATGTTTAGAAGAATATAAATATCTAGCGACTCTGCATTGTTCGGTTAAGCGGATGGAATACATCATGTTATGTTAGCACATATTGGTATTATATACCAAAGAATATTATTTCTGATTATATAGAGATTGATGTGATTGTGTATTTAAAGACTTACAGGGATATTGTTTTACGTCTGGGGGTTGCATACAACAGATTATATACAATACAGATTATTTAAGGCATGGTCAGGGAGGTTCTGAATATTACTAATCAAGTCTCTTACTAATCAAGCAGATCTTATCACACTACAGACCTGATGTCTAAGTGACCTCCCAAAATCAAGCAGCAATCTGAGATTGTGTAGCTTCATTGTACTTAGTAGATTGGAAGTTTAAGGTCGGGTGGGTGATACTTTGTTGGTCAGACCTAGCAATCTGGGTTGAAGGGAAAAAACTGATTTTAGAGTATAAATATACCTTGTCTCGAAATGGAAGGAACAGGACTTAGGGACGTTACACATGCCCACTAAGGGCTTTATTCCTGAACGTGTGATGTCCAAAGTTCGAAACATTCTCAAATTCAGCTATATTTCAAACTAAGCCACTTTTGGCTTTAAGGCTGAAATTCCCTTGCCAGTCCCCGGCAATTCTTTGCAATTCCTGAACAATGCCCTAAGTTAATATGAATCCTCTATTTTTTTTCTATGACAGGCCTGTAGCAATGTTGTAAAATGTTTGTCATCTTCATATCAATAAGTTTGGGAGAGCTGAGTGTTATTAAAGTTATTGTAGAAAGCAGTCCATTTCATTGATTCAATGTATAAACTAGGCCTATGTCTAATTACTTTGAAAGAGCTAAAAATAGAGCTAATTTCTAATACACTGTGAAATGAAATCTCAGGTGTATTGCACAAAAAATGTTTTCAATTCAATGGGCCTGACAAATGTATCTCTGAATACCATAGACTGCAGTTGAAAATGATAGCTCACGTCGTTGAATAAATCCCAATGTTAGTATCCATACAAACATGAAACCTTGTTAGAAACAGCACATAGTAATTCTGAAAAGTTCACATATGAAAAAATACATAATGCACAAAAAATGAATGAGTAATAATAAAATACATGCATACTATACTTGGTGCTGTAATAAAAAATAATGCAAGTGAAACCAAGTTTGTTACAGTTTGTGTCAACTGGTTTTCAGGTCCATAGGGGTCCAAAGACTTTGAACTCTGTGTGGCCCCTATAACCAAATATAGTAATGCATGAAAGTATTGAATATTATGATTAGGGAGGAGGGGACTTAAACCAGTCTTGCATAGGTAAATGTGTGCAAAAGGCTGAGTTCTTGTGTACATGTGGAGTTTAGAGCTCCCAAAAATGGCTTGCTGCATCTTTTTTCCACTGTTCATTTATACAACCTTAAAGGTGCCCCAAATGCATCTTCCAACTATTAATGTGCTTTCAAAGTACTTTAACTCCTTAGTGACAAGACATTTTGACCTTGACTTTCCCTTGGTGACAAGGGCTATTTTCACATTTCTGGGGTGTTTGTGTTTAGCTGTAATTTTCTTCTCTCTCACATACTGTACTCACACAAATTGTATGTTGTTTTTATCGTCATAAGATGGGCTTTCTTTAGATACCATTATGTTCATCATATCTTATAATTTACTACCAGAAAAAAAGATGAAAAATAAAACATGTTTTCTAACTTTGACCTAAAATATAATTTACACAAATACAATCATTAAAAATGACCCCATCTAAATAATTTCTAAATGTTGTCCCGAGTTTAGAAATATGCATGTTTCCATATTTTTCTGCATTTTTTTGTGAGTTATGGGGCAAAAACCAAAAATGGTGTTTTTTGTTTTTTTCCTATATTGACCTTTTGACCCCAACCTGAACCCTAAATTTTACCCCAAACCATAAATTTAACCCCAACTCTAACCCTTATGCTATCCCTTAATATATTTTAATTTAAATTTAATTTTAACCCTAACAGCTACTCTAACCCTAATCCTAGTTTTAAGCTAATTAAATCCTTTTTTTTCCCATTGCAATGTGGTGACTGCCTCTAGGGGCATTCAAGCAACATATTCAGAGCTATGGAAATGAATTTTTTTCACTTTCAAAGCTCTGACCACAAGAGGGCATAGCCATATTGCCGGAGCATGCTTCTCCGTCAATATAACGCGCACGATCGCTGCGTGGGGATATCGTGGGTGCCCCACAGAGCAGATTTTGGTGCTGGCTATTGCCTCGACATTTATGCAATAGACCAGCACTGTTAGAGTGGTTTTCGCAATCACTGATTGCGAACACCGCTCATTAGGACATGTCAGGCATGTCCATTGTCGGGAACAGAGTTCCCGGCTGGACGTGCATGACAAGTCCATTGTCGCGAAGGGGTTAAAATGCATGTTTTACATTTTGCATTGCTTAAAATATATATAAAAAAACGTACAGTAAGATGAATTTGTGAAATTACAGCAGTTTCCAAGAAACCAGGACTGCCCACACTAGCGGAGTAAAAGTTAATTTCCCTTTTTTTTGCTGCAGGAATCAATGGGATTAATTTAATTCAAATAAATGGAATATTCTGTTTCTCTAATGATGTCATCAGACAATGTGTTGCACTGTTAAGAGATCCTACTGTGTACAAGAGCAAGGTCATTTAGAGTCCACATAATGTATTCCATTCCAGCAAAACATTAAGTGACTAAATTAAACACAACTTTACATGCTCAGTGTCTATATACCCAGTGCTGCACCTATAGTATCCATGCATAGTAATCACTGGGGGAGGGCTTTAGTAAAATATAAAAAATATGATTTATGAAGAATGCCTATCACACTGGAAAAAAACCTGTGCACTAATCAAGCACTAGTCTTCAACAAGCACTAGTCTTCAACATGCACGAAAGTGAGATGGAGGACTAGACTGTACGTTTAAAGGCATTGCTCCCAAAACATATATTTTTCAATTAATAATAATATCTATGCATAAGAGCATGATTTGTATCCAATCTTTATTTAATTGATTACAGTTAAATTTCACTGCAACTATTTATGCAAGCATGTTAAAAAAACACCCAAAAGAGAAATTGAACAAAAAAAAGCCTATGTACAATGGCAAAAAAACCCTCAAAGAGTTAAAAGCCTGTAATGTATCATCTTTTGATGACAAGCCTTTCTATCTCTGTTGGAGTGAGCAATCAATCTTCCAAGAATTCCATGAGCAGTTGAGAATTTAAAAAACAGCTGTAATCTGTGGTCATCGACGGTAGTGTAGATTGTTTGCCAAAGTATTACCATAACTGTCAGCCGAAATCAGAAAAATAATCTCATTGTGCCGGACAGATGCGTTTTCCTGCATTATTGATATAGTCTCTCTGGAGGTAATAGCAAAATATAAAGCATTGTTCTATTTACAAAAGGAGATTGGCTGAGTCCTTGAAATTGAGAGCGAGGGACAGGCATTTACAGGAAGTAAGATATGGGCAACTCAACAGAAGTTATGTGTTAAGGTCAAGTGACCCCTATAGTCTTCTACAATGGATCTGTTAGCTCAAATTCAGTGCTAGTTCTCAAAGTACCTCTATGAATATCTTAGTGAAATAGAACAGGAAGCTGTGGTTATCTGTCTTACTTGCCTATTGTTAAGAAGAATACAACATTGATGAATGAGAATATATGGCACTCACGTTGGAAGAACTTCCTTTGGTTTTATCAACACCGATAATGTACCTGATTTTACAAATTAAAAAAATCTACATACACTTTGCCGGCTGGCAGATTGCTTTGGCAAGAAAATTCACAGACACGATTATTTTGAATGAGTGAAGAAGAAATGAGAGAGAGAGAGAGAGAGAGGGAGAAGTCACCTTCTAAGAGATTGAAAAGGCTGGATAAATAGGTGGAAGTCAGTCACTCTATCTATTCTAGTTATGTATTATTTCCATATCTCAATCTACATAGCAAATGGTGGATAAACAGGGTACAGCCTCCATCCATATTCTTGGAGGTGGAGATGATGTGCAAAGAAGTATAAAAACATAGAATGTGTCGGCAGATAAGAACCATTTGGTCCATCTAGTCTATATATGAACAAGGGAGGATATGGCATAATATGGAAAATGTCAGTTGTCAGTTTTCATATATTTGAGTATTGGATAGCTCATGTTTGGATCTCTGAAGGTACATTGGCTGGCCTGTGATCGAGGCCAGCTCAGAGTATAATTTATTAGCAAAGAGCTGGTCAATGAATCAAGTCTTTGATTTCCAACTGAAAGTGTGGTGGTTTGTGTTGGAAAAAATGACATATGATAATGGGCAAACTGTAGTATATTTAATGGGTAAAATAACAGTGGCATATTTTTGTGGGTAAACTGGCTCTGGCATTCTAATGGGCACCTGGCTGGGAAATATGAATATGCCACAGTTTGCTCTTAAATAACAAGCAAACTAACCGTGGCAAATTTTAATGGAAAAAACTGCATATGATAATGGGCAAATTGTGGTATATTTTAATGGGTGAACTAACAGTGGCAATTTTTTCTGTGTAAACTGGCTCTGGCATACTAATGGTAAGATTAAAAAAAAAACACACAAATGGGCTGCTCAGGATATAGAAGAAAAACATTTATTGATGAAAAAAATCACAAACAAATAAAAATAGATCCTAATACTAATAGGCACCTGGCTTGGGAATATCAATATGCCACAGTATGCTCTTAAATAATGGGCAAATTAACCATGGCATATTTTAATGGGCAAACTGACTGAGGCATATTATAAAAAACAGCTATATCTATGTGTTCTATATGATAATATGATTGTCCCCTACTGTTTAGTATTTGCCCTGTGTAATATCAGTGCCATATATCCTTACTATAGCATAGCTGTATTTGAATGTTAATTGCTGCCTACCATTTGTAAGTGCTCTCTAATATCCATGTACACTTTTGTAATAAAGCCACTGAGTACATTTGTTGCAGTGTTGCACAATAAGAAGGTATACTTTTGTAATAAAGCCACTGAGTACATTTGTTGCAGTGTTGCACAATAAGAAGGTATACTTTTGTAGCCATATATACATTTTGTTCCATATATACTTTTTATGCACTGCAATTATACACTTATTATACACATTTTATACACTGTAATAAAAGTACACAGTGCCTGTATTACAAATGTTTACCTAGATATTGGAGAGTACTTACATATTGTAGGCAACAATTGTCTGTGTATTTTTTTTTGGGGGGGGGGCAGGGAAAGGGGGGCAGCGTCCATGGGGCCCAAGCAAATGCTTGCCCAGGGTCCAATCAATATTAAAGGCGGCTCTGTGGATATTGCTAATTTGGAAAGGTTATCCAACCTACTGATATTTTGAGTTCAGCTATCAATGCCTGATTGTTGCAGTTCACTTGTCAGTCCAGTTTTAGTGGCACCAATATCCACGGATGCTTTCTTTTCTATCTCGATCATGCCTTTACCCACAATCTTACCTGAAGCATCAAACTGTTAACAGCTCAGATCAAAGCCAGACTGAACCCTTTTGCACACTCGTAAAAACTGTCAAAAACATTTTCCACAACGTGTTTGTGATGAAGAACAAGTGTCACGGCCCTGCAAGTCTACCAGCCTGTCTCACCTGTTAAACCCATCGATTGATTGCAGTTTGGAATTTCCAGCTCTTTCCGGAGATTTCATGGTGTGGGTTTGACAGCTTTTGCTACAGTGAAAATGAGCCTCAGGGGATTTGATGAAGTCTTAACATCAGTACCAGCTGGACTATATGTGGTGGGGTTTGGCTACTCTTGTGTTTATTGTGCTTAAGACTATTCTAGAATTCCCACAGCAAACAAATATAATTATGGGTTAAATGTTGCAACCTAACAATCATTAGAAGTATTATTGTCTATTACATGAGATCAACCATTTTGCTTTAACTCTGTCCTCACAGTCAGTCCAATCGGAGGCAGAGTTGTGTTATTCCACTGAATCCTCACCCAGACTGACCTAGAGCTTGGAAAACAGTGGTCTAACCAAGAAACACATGCATAACAGGGTCTAGCCTTTGCAGTGTGCGATCCAGCTGTTCTGTACACAAAATGGCTCAACAATACTGATGTGCATGTGCAAGTCGCAGGGAAAAGAATACCGCTACAAAAGGATTTCTTTAACACCATTCTCTGCCACCAGTCAAGCTGTCATGATCTGCAGTTCTGAATGACTAGTGTGAACATTTGGCATATGTTTTCTTGCAATCTTTTTTTTTTTTTACTGTTTAACTCTGTAACTGCTGAGATACTCGTGAGGTTGGGAGTGCAGCTTCTGGGAAAAAAAGACTTGTTGGACACTAATGTGGTACATGAAATGATACATAGCAATAAATCAGAGTAGACTAATAGTGTTTACCCTATAATGTTTAGTCAGTTAGATAGGTACCCACATGCATATTCCATAGGTTAATTATGTTTTTTTGATGCACTTCTGTATTATGCACATTTTCTTACTTAATGTTACTTTTTTTTCAATGTTTCAAACATATATCTATTATCTATTGTGAAGTATACTTGTGGGAACAGATCAAGCAACTACCATGCAAACATATTAATATTACCGTGTTAGGTTCTAATACACGTAGGATTTGTCTGCAGATAATGACTATTTGGCTAATCAAGTTGAAGCATACATTTTCCAGGAATGGAGTAAATGACCTGTAACTCCTAAACCCCATGCTATTTTACCACCAGACAAGAAGTCTATTTGTAAAGGTAATGCTTGCTTATGTTAACGAAACACAACTTATGTTTAAAGTTTTACATATTATGCAACTTCAGGTCCCTGAAGTCTATTGAAAAAAAAATGTGATCAAAAAATCTTATCCATGATAAAGAAAAAAATCCTAAAGTCATACTGCAATCAGCATGCTTACTTTTATTTGCTGTGCTACTAATACCAATGTTTGTGCCGCTATTTGATATACAACTTGCAAAATATGAGAAGGAACTAACTATATTGTGAATAGGATTTGTAAAGAATGCCAAAACTGCTGTAATCAATCTGATACACCTAAAGGGATAACTGTGGAGAATGGCATGGATTTGATGGATCCAGTATATATAGTACAGATCAATACTGAGATTATTGCACCTAAAATCCTGACTTCAATTGAATAGTTTAGAGTCACTGCAGCATTTTGATTTGATGGTGTTCTATGAGATTTCAGTAGTTTTGCTTTTGGTATTTTCAGAACAGAGGTAGCGCTAGCGGGACAGCGGGATTTAGGAGAGCAATCCCACAGTAAAAATGGAAGTCTATGGTGTCAGGGACACTGGATACTTCCTACTGCACATGTGCAGCTTTAAGGGCATGTGCAGTTGCAATGCCAGTATGAGTGACAGCGCCTTCCGCACATGCTCAATAGTGCTGACACTCAACCTCTCAAGCTCTGCCTACAAGTGTCCTGATTTGTCTACATTAAAAAATCTTACTGATTTTACCACGTTACTGGTAATAAATCATGTAATGTATAAATAATTAAATCAAAAAGCAACAAACTAAAATATGAAAAACAAAATGAGTGTGCTTTACCTATTATTATTATTATTATTAGTGTAGAATTTCTCTACACAGTACTGCTCAAATGTGACATAAAAAATTGTGATATTAAAAACAATGCAGTGCGGTGCTGGAGTAGTTTTTTTTAAAGAATATGTGTATATTACGACAGTAACAATAGTAATTAGAGTTTAGAGATTTGCTGCAAATAACATCATCCCTGTACATCTCCGTTTAAGATGCTAGCTTATTGTCCACACTTGACATGCAAAGTCTTAAATTAAGTACAAACCTAAGTCAGATCAAATACAGCAGGAAGAATACACTATGTCATGTTTTGACTTAGGTCTTTACATTTTTGGTTATTTTTGCTTAGATTATTACAGAAAATGTTTTCATTTGTTTCTCAAAATCCTAATTTAAAAAAAGTTGTAATAGCCTTCTGTCATGAAATGGATTTGAAGATCCACTGTGACGGGTGTTCTTGGAGGGGCCTGGCAGCCAGAAGACTCCCTGTAGACCATGGACCCTGTCTGTCAATATATTCTTAAAGAGTCTTAAATTAGAGGAACAACGATTTAAAAGTAATATCAGGAAGTATTACTTTACTGAGAGGGTAGTGGATGTATGGAATAGCCTTCCTGAAGTGGTAGAGGTAAACACAGTCAAGGATTTTAAGCATGTGTGGGATAGACACAAGGCTAGACTAGCTATAAGACCGGGAACGGGGGACTAATAAAAGTACTCCAAAAAAATAATAATTGGGCAGACTAGATGGACCGAATGGTTCTTATCTGCCGACACATTCTATGATTCTATGTTTATATGTTTCTATTTATTTAAGAGTACACAATTTGAGGGTGCCAGTGGACCCCTGTTTTCAACTGGACTTCCATCACAGGCTCATTCAGGATGTGAGCCAAGATGTGTACTTTAGTATTTAAGCCTTTGTCCCACTCACTGTGTTTTCCCCAGGTTAAGATTGTATCCTATCCTGTAAACCCCTGTAATTATGTCACCTTACCCATTGTCTTCATGTAAGTAATTCAGTGTCCTGTTGTACAGTGATGTCCTTCAATTAGCAAGTTACTTTAATTGAGTGCACTCTGTATGTATCTGTACTTGACACCTTTGCATCCTGAGAGGTGTGAGGCAGGATTTCCCCATTGTATGTCCTTCTGTTAAACTGATTATATTGTGTTGATTATGTGTCTTACTGTGTGTATTGTAATTAGGTTTACTCATGGTAATTCCTATCTGGATTACTAATGTCTGTGATGTCATGTTTATGTGTATATAAGTCTGTGCTGTTGCACAAATAAAGAGAGTTGTTCTTCTTGCTGTACCTAACTGCTGGTAGTCTCCTGCCTGCTATTTGGGTACAAAAAGCAAGGGTCCAGGAAAGACTTGCTGGGTGAATGCTGAGCTGTAATTGGGGGCTAAGGAGGTGATTTCACACAACGGACAGAGGGTCTACTACGTCTGGTAGATGGTCCGTTACATTGGTGGCAAGCAGTGGGATCCTCCTTGCAAGAGCCCAGTGGATTAGCAGCAGAGCACCAGCAAGGGATTTCGACCCTCACGATGGCCGTGGATATGGATTATCAGTTTTGCAAAGCTGGCCCATTGGCCAAGGAGTACCAGAATGGTAGCTGGGATTTGCAAGTTGAAGACCGGACAGGTCCTGCAGGAGGAGCTGCTGCAGCGAGTTGGCAGCTACCAAAAATTATGGATGAACGCTCTCATTCGGGACCAGGATTACCGGGGAAAGGTCCTCCCCAGCTCGTGCACCAGATGAGCGAGAGATTGCCGAACCTAGGAGAGCACCCACAGGGAGACTGGGTGGCTGAATTAGGGCAGCTTATCTCTGCTGATATGGTCGTGGATTGTAGATACCAGGCACTACGGTGGTATGCCACACAGCTATACCCTGAGCTGGAGGATGACACTCCCACGGAGGGCTATGATTTTGGTGGCCCAGGATTGTTATTGGAAAATCTCCAGCAGTTTCCATCCTTTGGGAGTGCCTCAACAGACCATTGGAGAGATCTCTGGGACTTCCGGGTTGCAGATAGTTTCTATGTGCCTGAATTGGAAGCCGACTGGGACTACTTGGTGACCCAAGAAGTGGAGCTGGAGAAGGCATTCCTACAGCTACTCCACCACATACAGGCCCCTGCTTATGAGACTGTGAGCATCAGTGCTGCTCCCTTCCCAGCAGGTGCACTGAACCAAGAACTGTGCCCCTTTTTCCCCGTGGGTGACCCAGGGGAAGAGCTGGCATCCGGGCAGATTGCCACTGGCTCCTGCCTGCCTCTACCCCAGACCCCAGAACGGTGTCCCATTTTCCCTGTGGAGGCCCCGACTGACATCACGTCCCCAGACCCGTTACCCCTGCCAGCCCTTGAATGCCAGGTTGAACTGCTGGCACCGTTCCCCAAAACCAAACAGGACCTGCCCTCCTTGTGCCCACCTCCACCTGGGTTCAAGGAGCCCTATTGGAACCCCATCCCTGGTTTTTACCCACCCTATGCCCCAGCAGAAGAGCTGGCAATGGGGCAGAGTGCCGCTGGTCTCTGTCCACCCCTGCCGTTTGGGGAGTTTTTGTACCTGGCAGAGGTGCCAGCATCTGAGCAGAGTGCAATTGGCCTCTGCCCACTGCATCCCATGGATTTAAAACCTTTACCTTTTGAAAATGACCCAGGAGGGGTGGATGGGACATCGGTCTCCACACCTGGATCTCCTGAATGTTTGGCAGTTAGCACTGTTCCCCAACTCCTTTGCATGGGTACCATAGCCATCTTGTCCTGTTCCCTGCAGTATACCCCTGAAACTGTGCCTTCCCGGGATGTTATCTCCCCAATCAGAAGTGCTGGCATCAGTGTTCCCAGGGACTAAATGGGATACCCCCATAGTATCAATCCCAGCTAACCCTGCCACCTTATCTGCTCCCCAGTGGCTGAAAGGATTTCTGGGAGAAGGAACATTTTGCCTTTCTCCACAGCGGCAGATGCATGTTTCGGGAGAGATGGAGGTTGGTCGGGTAAGGAATATTTTTGAACAAACAAAGTGTGGGGACTGCAAACTTGTGATTGACCATGGGGAGACCGCTATACAGACTGACTTAGGAGTCACCCCTTCTGGGGGCTCCTTCAGTGTCGGTCTCCCCCCGAAAAAGGAGATATGTCATGAAATGGATTTGAAGATCCACTGTGACGGGTGTTCTTGGAGGGGCCTGGCAGCCAGAAGACTCCCTGTAGGCTATGGACCCTGTCTGTCAATATATTTATTTGAGGGTACACAATTTGAGGGCACCAGTGGACCCCTGTTTTCAACTGGACTTCAAATACATGCTCATTCAGGATGTGAGCCAAGATGTGTACTTTAGGATTTAAGCCTTTGTCCCATTCACTGTGTTTTCCCCAGGTTAAGATTGTATCCTATCCTGTAAACCCCTGTAATTACACCTTACACCCCTGTAATTTCACCTTACCCTTGTCTTCATGTAAGTAATTCCGTGTCCTGTTGTACAGTGATGTCCTTCAATTAGCAAGTTACTTTAATTGAGTGCACTCTGTATGCATCTGATACCTTTGTATCCTGAAAGGTGTGAGGCAGGATTTCCCCATTGTATGTCCTTCTGTTAAACTGATTATATTGTGTTGATTATGTGTCTTACTTTGTGTATTGTAATTAGGTTTACTCATGGTAATTCCTATCTGGATTACTAATGCCTGTGATGTCATGTTTATGTGTATATAAGTCTGTGCTGTTGCACAAATAAAGAGAGTTGTTCTTCTTGCTGTACCTAACTGCTAGTAGTCTCCTGTCTGCTATTTGGGTACAAAGATCAAGGGTCCAGGAAAGACTTGCTGGTTAAATGCTGAGCTGTAATTGGGGGCTAAGGAGGTGATTTCACACAACGGACAGAGGTTCTACTGCGTCGGGTAGACAGTCCGTTACACCTTCCTTGTTTTATATAAAAGCATAACCATTGTTCATCATTGGATATATTGTATATACTGCACTGCATTATGATTCCAAAAATGTATTTAACACTGTAGGGTAACACTGTGTTTGCATTTAGTAGAATATTGGATTACATTAAGATGACACTGATCTTGTCTGTCAGTACTAGACTAGTATTATAACATCAGGAATATTTCACTGTCCTGTATTATATCACCGTAATGATGGTCTCATTAGAGGTACCAGTACTGACACCTAGATTGAAAAGTATTTTTTACCTACTGTTCACCATATTATCAATGTCAGTAAGAAATAAATCTGAAATCCTCATTAAGGCCATCTGGATGAATGGTTCTACGTTTATATATCCAGAAACATCCCTTTTAAAGTACTACATTATCCAAACCGCCTCCTCTTTTGTTCAATTTGATGCGGTCAATTCCGCAAAACTTCAGGCAGTTATTATTACCACTGTGATGTTCCTATGCATGAAATGCTGCCCTCAATATAACAGAATTGAAATGTTTAAGAACTCCATTGTTGTATAATTTTTCCAACGTAAGATCTGAGTATTGAGTAATCAAATAAATGATTGCTGCAGTTTTACAGTTGATAATACTGTGATTGTGATACACCTTTTTACTATCTTGGACTGTGTAACATAGAAACATAGAAACATAGAATGTGTCGGCAGATAAGAACCATTCGGTCCATCTAGTCTGCCCAATTTTTTTGGAGTACTTTTATTAGTCCCCCATACCCGGTCTTATAGCTAGGATAGCCTTGTGTCTATCCCACGCATGCGTAAAAATCCTTGACTGTGTTTACCTCTACCACTTCTGCTGGCAGGCTATTCCATACATCCACTACCCTCTCAGTAAAGTAATACTTCCTGATATTACTTTTAAATCGTTGCCCCTCTAATTTAAGACTATGTCCTCTAGTTGTGGTAGTTTTTCTTCTTTTAAATATACTCTCTTCCTTTACTGTGTTGATTCCCTTTATGTATTTAAATGTTTCTATCATATCCCCCTGTTACGTCTTTCCTCCAAGCTATACATGTTAAGATGCTTTAACCTTTCCTGGTAAGTTTTATCCTTCAACCCATACCAGTTTAGTAGCCCTTCTCTGAACTTTCTCCAAAATATCAATATCCTTCTGGAGATATGGTCTCCAGTACTGCGTACAATACTCCAAGTGAGGTCTCACCAGTGCTCTGTACAATGGCATGAGCACTTCCCTCTTCCTACTGCTAATACCTCTCCCTATGCAACCAAGCATTCTGCTAGCATTTCCTGCTGCTCTATTGCATTGCCTACCTACCTTCAAGTCCTCTGAAATTATTACTCCTAAATCCCTTTCCTCAGATGTTGAGGTTATGACTGCATAATCTTGCACTTGTCCACGTTAAATGCCAGTTGCCACAGCTCTGACCATTTTTCTAGTTTAGCTAAATAATTTGCCATTTGGCTTATCCCTCCATGAATATCAACCCTGCTGCAAATCTTTGTATCATCAGCAAAAATACATACTTTGCCAACAAGACCTTCTGCAATATCGCTAATAAAAATATTAAAGAGAATGGGTCTAAGTACAGATCCCTGAGGTACCCCACTAGTAACAAGACCTTGCATCGAATATACCCCATTGACTACAACCCTCTGTTGCCTGTCACTCAGCCATTGTCTAATCCATTCAACAATATTGAAATCCAAATATTTCAGTTTATTAATAAGCCTTCTATGTGCGACAGTGTCAAAAGCCTTACTGAAATCTAGGTAAGCAACATAGCAACAGGCTTTACAAGAGCAACACTGGCACATACCATTTGGTTTATTTAGCCATGTTTTAGGTTTCAATGCTTGAAAGTGACTGTATACTACCATATCCCTAATATTCTTAGCCCTTTGCACTGTTATTTGAGCATTATCAGCGAGTACATCTTTCAGATCATCATCAGATCTTAAAATCGACCAATATGTATGAAATATTTCCTTTACAGGTTCTCATCATTTGTTATACATACGCACACAGCTTGTTTTATGTCCCAGTGAGTTATCCCATGGTTTAGGTGATAATAGTGTGTCACATTCTTTTTTCAAGGTCTCCATTCTATGTTTTTTTAAGATCTTTTTTGAGATCTCATTTCTATGCTTTTTTAGACACACGGATAACCCTGCTGCAGAAATGCTTTTTCTTTGGCTTTAGCCACAAAATCCTCTATTATTGAGCAATTTCTACAAAGTCATAAGTACTATCCTTTATCCGCGTAGAGAGTAGGTGTGATAACTGGACCGCTGTAACAAGTTGTCGCAGTAGATTTCTGAATTAGAGTAGTAGTCAAATAATCTGAGTTCGATTTAGATAAGGTGATAAACAAAAAGTTAGTTATGATTCACTTAATTCAGATTTGAATTTCAGATTAAGGTAATCATGATTAAGGCATGCAACAAAAGGTTTGAATGCCGATAAGCCTCCCGTCAATGTCAGATACCATCAATATATCGAATCCAGCAGTGGATCTTGTCTGCAAAATTTTCAAGAGTTTTACCAAAAACACCATTATTCTTCTACCACCCAAGAATTAGGTGGGCATAAATGCCCCACTGCTGTCTCTCGGGTCTGTTTGTAGAGGTGTGTTGTCAATATAGAAGAAGTTACGAGTCAGGATAAATGCCAGCAGTGTTAATCTGAACTCCATCTGTTCCCTGGTATTCGTGCCTCTTTTCTTGGAATGTCATACCTTAATGCCATCCGTGTGTGCCATCAAGAATGCAGGACAATAAGTTGGAATATATGTACATATCCTTAAGCATACTGCGGATGTAATATGGCTTCCTTACAAGTTGGCTCCTTGACTACTTATCTTAGAGAGAGAGCCCCAGTAGGGAGTTTACAATATCTGCACTCCTTGCACATCCAACTATTTTTGTTTTCCAGTTCACATCAGGAAGATTAAAGTCACCCATGATGAGAACACCTCCCTTCAATATCATTTTAGCTATTGCCTCATCTAGTAGATTCTCTAAGGCGTCTAGTTGTCCAGTGGTTTATATATCACACCTACACAAGTTACTGCACAATTATTAATTTCGAATGTAACTCAAACTGATTCTATGTTTGCTTCACTAACCTATATTAGGTTAGATTTGTTTATGCTATAATTCACATACAGGGCTGCCCATGTCCCATTTTTTGTCTTCTCTTTATTTTCTATTCAAGAATTCTCTGGTATTGCTTTTGTCCCAGTATGGCCACATCATCACTGTGCCACTTGTCAGGCACCAATAAACATTCCACAGCCACTTTGCGATTAACATATGCAACAGTCAGTTTTCCCATTAAGCTATGCCACAGTTTGTCCATTAAATATGCCAAAGTTTGCTCATTAAAATATTTCCCAGCCAGGTGCCCATCAATATATTCCACTGTTAGTTTTCCCATTAAAGTATACCACTGTTAGTTTGCTCAATAAAAAGTGGCACTGTTAGTTTGCCCATTAATATCCAACAGCCAGTTTGTCTATTAATATGCCACAGCTAGTTTGCCCATTAATATACCACAGCCAATTTGATCATTAATATGCCACTGCTGGTGTGTCCATTACATTGCCACTGTTAGTTTTCCAATTAATATTCCCATTAATATGGCCTAGCCAGTTTGCCCATTTATATGGCACAGCCAGTTTGCCCATTAGTATGGCACAGCCAGTTTGCCCATTAATATGCCATTGTTAGTTTATCCATTAATATGCCACAGCTAGTTTGCCCATTAATATGCCCCTGACAGATTTCCTATTAATATGCCACTACTAGTTTGCCCATTAATATGCCATTGTTAGTTTGAGAGAACAAATGGAAACAAGCAAGTTTTACTTCTTCACTATCATTACAGAAAATATCTCATAGCTAGCACAGGCACAGCTCTACAGTGTTTCTCAACCAAATCCTCAGGGACTAACATCCCAGGTTTCACTGATTTTTTTGATAACCCTTGAACACCCTTCAGTAATCCCTAGCTATGACAATAATTAAGTAATCCTAAATTCTGGACCAACCTTGAAGGCACGTTTCAGGACCACAGCAAACCTTGTTTAAGGGCGCTATTTTATAAACACCTATTGAGAGCACCAAATGATAAAAAGCACCTTAATTCTCACACGTCTGAAGTAGATAATGCCATGGTCACTTAATATTTTGTCAACAACTGAAATTTCACAGCATTGTTCATGACAGCAGTGCTACATTCTAGAAATACCTGACGTGTATATATTCTACATGAGAGCTCATAATATCAATTTTCACATTTAGTGATCTTGGCCATTTCTCTTTCCTATCAGCATCTGTAGAGTGGTTGCTGTTGAGATATCCACTACAGTGAAAAAAATACTTAGCTGTGTGATGAAATGTTTTAAATGCATAGGGTTCACCTCAGGGTTGTTCACTGTTTAGATTTTATCCATTAATAACATGCAGGGGCCGGTGTTAGGCTTCTCAAGGCAAATATAATTCCTTTTTGCAAGGAAAAAAAAATAGTACAGCTTCCATATCTCTTGTATACCTATAGTAAAGTGCACTCTGTGACAGTGCTTATAGGTATAAAAGGGTCAGTCCTGAAATATTAACTATAAACAAAAAGAAACAGATCTGTACATGGGACAACATCACATCTGCAAAAAGGCATATTTTTAATATGGAATATGGAAGTAATTGTGACTCGATCAAGGTTACAGAGACTGGTAATCAAACTGCATTCAGTATTTTCCAGGATCAGCATGTTAACAACTGTTCCCTCTGGTATGTGTACAGTTGAAAGCTTCAATAGAAGCTCAATCAATTGTTTAGCTGTTATTTTCTTTACAGTTTAAAGTCCAGAAGATCAGCGGGCATCTGAGTGAAACAGTGGAATTGTTAGAGCATAAATCACGCAGGAGCAGGCTTTTACTTTGGAAAATGACTTTAAAGGAAAAAAAAGAAAACATTAAACACTGGAAATATAGTGGTTAATTTTGCAGAAGGTCAATAGCATAGTGTCAGAAGTCCCTGGTTTTGATTGGATTGTATTTTTTGGTTTCCTTACCAGTCAGTGATAAGGGACCCTCCTGGACCAATAGAGAAGGGGGGTCATGACTGCTACCTTAGCCAAGTTCAGGCAGATTTAAAATCATTGGCTGCTGGGAAATTTGATACAATGTTGTGAGGTATAAAATAAGGTGTAGGAGGGGTCTTACCTTTTTCAACGGCCAGAGTGAGCAGTTTTCAGATCAAATTTTCTCAGGACCAATTCTGCAGATCCTCTGTGCTATTGATCAGTGTGATTTTGATTGCCTGTGGAGCAAAGAGGTGATTTGTTGGCTATTATGGCAGTGATCGGGTCCCTGGAGTCGCTGCTAGTTCAGCTGCAGAGTTATGCTACTTCACACGTTACCTCTATGCAGGAGCTCCTGGAGAGGGTACCTACTCTTCCCCAAGACCCTTCCATGACAGGTGAAAGGGGCGCCAGTTGAGGCAGGAGGAGGGCCAGGCATTCCAGGCCTCCTTCCTGGCTTAGCCCCAGCCCCATCCACGAGAGGAGCAGTGGCCACAGCTGGAGGTCAGCGTACACAAGCCGGTGACCGGGCCGGCTGGATTCAACCCTGCAGCAGAAGCGTTAGCAGTGGAGCAGAATGCCAGGGAGCTACATGCCTAAGATGCTGTGCCATCAGGTCCAGAAGCCCATGCTCACCTTCTTTTCTGGTGAGCATGGCGCAAAGTGTTGGGGGAGGAAGATCTGTGCCTGTTCCCACCTCGTCGTATGTCACAAGGAAGGAACCAGAGGTGCACATCACTAGCAGTCAGTCACTTCATCGGTCCACCCAGAAACACGGGCAGATAGGAACTATTCTGCCTCGTCTTAGGTGTTGTAGCACGCATCCACTACAGGAGCTCTTTTGGTGTCAAAGGAGGAGGAAGCACAGACAGATGCCTTGCACCAGTGTGGAAAAACATGAGTGTTTTTACATGGTGGCTTGGCTCTCTACAGTGAAAGAAAGTGGGGGCTAGGGGATATGGAAGGGATAATATGGTTGCTATATGCGGTTTTAGATAGGATCAATTCTGCTTCTGGCACTTCTGTGTCCCGTGGTCCCCCATCTGTTGTTCCTCCTGTGTCCCCCCTTTCCCTGCCCCACTTTCTGTGACTCCCCATGTTCCTGACGTCTGGTCCACATCCTCTAGCCATTCTCCAATATATGAGATGTCCCCTTTATGGTTACATGTGATGCCAGAGGTAAGGGAAAAAATGTACAAGGCTGAGTTCAATGATGTTTTGACATTGGTTCCCCTGACAAGAAGACGGTGGACAGGTCCAAGCCCTTTGATGTGCCAGAGGCTGAGAATATCCCATACCTTTGGCAATTGGCTTCAGGGATTTTCAGTGTTTGCTAGTATTTTATGCCAGCGGTCTCCAGACAAAACATCATCATTGTTTGCCTAATTAGACCTTAAATAGGGGCACATAAGCTCTATGGTGGGCAATGATGGATTAAGTATGACCAACAGTTTCTGCAAAGGATGGCGGTTAGGCCGGGCCTGCGCTTTGACGTGCAGGATGGCAACCTACGGCTTCTGTTAATGACTCCCAACAGACAGGCTTTTTCTTTCTCTTCCTCCCTGTCCTTTCTAGGGGTAGCTGGTGCACAACTCTGGGGGGGGGGGGGGGGTCTCTGTTTGATGTACAACGAGCATCATTGCAGATGGTTCAGCTCCTGCCAATTCTGGGATGAGTGTTCACACTGCAGTGGACCTCACCCCGACCCTCCGTTGTTTCCAGAAGGCCAGGGTGAGTGATCCGAAACCCAGAGGTGAGGTTATCAAGAGCCTTTGGGCACTCACCAGGTGTCTAAAGGATGCTCCCTTGGTCAGGACAGTACCCCAATAAACAGCATGCTACACTGCTCTTTGACAGCTTTCAGGTTGGTTTTCAAATCCCTTTTATCCCATCCACTGTCCCATGCATGTCCCAAAATTTGAAATCGATTGGGGAAAAAATGAGTTTGTTGTTGCAGATGAGTTGGAGAGGGAGGTATAGTTGGGCAGGATGTCTGGCCCTTATTCTACCCCCTCTTTTCATAATCTGCATGTCTCCCCTTTCGGGTTGATCCACAAAAAAGAACCAGGAAGATTCTGTATGATCCATCATTTGTCGTATCCAGAGGGAACTTCGGTTAATGATGGAATTAGGAAGGAAGAGAGTATGTTTCATTATACATCCTTTGACAATGCTTTGCAGCTGATCCATCAGGCTGGTCAGCATTGCCTGTTGGCTAAGTTGAACATCGAATCAGCGTTCCGACTTTTGACGTTTCATCCTGACTGTGTCCATTTGCTAGGTTGTTTTTTCCAGGACAGCTTTTAGTTTTATATGTGCTTCCTGATGGGTTGCTCCATATCATGTTTTTACTTTTAAGATTTTGAGTTATTTATGGAGCGGGTAGGGGACAGGGTGGCTGGGCAGGATACCCTTCTACTGTATCTGGATGATTTCCTGTTTGTGGATTCCTCGGTATGCTGTTACCTACTGAATTGTTTCTGGGTTGTTGCAAAAAACTTTGGGATTCCAGTTGCAGAAGTTGTGCTTAAACTGTGTATATCTGTGAGACATATATAGTGGAAACTGAGCTCACAAGATAGGTCATATATTTCAGTCATGTAATTATACCTAAGCCAACTAGGCCTTATGTGAAAGTCTGTGGGTGAATGCAGAGCTCTTATGAAACCACCGAAAAAGAGCTTCATACGAGCTGAAAACGAAACTGATTCAGAGAAGATCAATCAGCTCGAATTGGAAACATTGCGAGAAGACGTCATACCAGGAAGCGATTTTAACTAACACAGTGAACTTCACGCTATAAATCTTCAGTGTACAGCAGGCTGTCCAAATGCCTGGTAGAAGCCGATTAGGGGCGAAACGTGTATCGTCCCTGGACAGACCTGCTTTTTACTTACATTTCTCCTGTGGTGACTTGTATTTTGTTTTTATTGGACTTTACTCACCTGCTGCTGTACATAAAAGGGCTCTTCATCACATACGCTGTGTGGCGCCCACCGTTCTGTGGATCTTTGAGAACCCCAATGTAAGGCTACCTTCCTGCCATAGGCTTCCAGCCCCAAACCTTACAGATACCTCTTCTTTGTATTTTAGGTCCTTTTCTTCCCCCCCCCCGTGTCTTACTACTGTTTTTCCTTTTAATTTTCTAAGGGTGTTAAGAATAGAGATCATTGTGTAAAGAGCCACACAATATATATCTACCCCTGAAGAAGCCCTTGTGGTGAAACGCATCGGGTGCTCCATCTTGATTGTCACATATAGTTTAGATATGATATGCTCTTTATCTTTTAATATGTCTCGTGTATACCATTGTTTTTAAATTCATGTTTATAGTACTATATATTTTATACTAATTAAAAACGGTCTTGTTATATTCCCATACTTTATTTGTGTCACCCTACTCTTGATTATTTTCCTCTGAGAGCTCCTACAACAGTATACATACTGGAAAATAAAGACTAGGCAGTTTGACAAGGCCACATCACCCCATAACCTTCCTTGCTCTCATACCTACACCTTATCCTCTGCCATCACCACCACAGGCTCTCCTAAACATAAAGACTTAGATAGATTTATTACATCATGTCTAGTTTTCTTTTACTTCAGGTTATTAAACTTGGTGAAAAATGGATAATCCAACCTGACTAATGATCACGTGAGGTTTAAAAATCCATTAAGGATTGAAAAGGTATCCTGCACTTATTTCCAGATTAATAAGAGAATACTGAATTCTAGAGAATTGCTGCAAAATTATAATATTTTAGAAAATTACCAATTCCTGTACAAATATACCTAAATTAAAATAATTGTAAATTAAACAAAACCGACCCAAATAAGACATTCCCAAGCACTACTCAGTTCTGAATCTAAAGTTAATTTAATTGTATTTAATCGGATAAAATACACATAATTAAAATGCTATCAATCCATTAATCAAACGGCTCTTGATACAGTTCTTTGTTCTAAATCTTATTCTACCATTAAGAAAAAAAAAAGGAAATTTATTGATAAAAAAAATATAGAACCAACATAACCCAAAAGCTTTATCTTTGTATTTTTTACATTCAAACACACAGCTCTAATATGAGCGTTTTAAATGGTCTCACTGCTTTCAGTTGACCCATTAATAGAGCATGATTTACCTTTAATTGTATCTAGGCATTTTTCTCTGCCTGGGCTAGTACAACATCTACCATCTAAAGCCATTAAAATTCAACCCAACAAAATCCATTCTTGGGAGAAAAAAAATATATATCAGCAAATGGACCTGATACGAAGGTTTCTGCTGTCAGCAAGTAACTGCAGGACCAAAACACATGTTCAGGATTTGACATTCTTTGGCATCTTGTAAATAGCCTGCATGAATCCATACCTAAAAACTGCCAATGCAAGCACAAATGTGCCCAAGTTTTCTAGTAAGTTAAGCAAGCACAGCAATGAGATGAGATGTGGTTGAATTGAATATAGAAACCTAAGGACCCTGAAACTGACCTTGAGATCACTTTAGCTAAAAAATATAGGCGGTTTTGCAGAATTTATGCTTTTTCCCATTTTAAAACTCTCCAGCTTTATTTACCAGGCTTAATAAACACTTTATACAGGGAAAAAGCTTTATGTAACAGAAAAAAATAAGCTGCTGATTTGTAAGGAGAGAAAAATCACTTCATTTTTGACAAATTGCCTTTAGTAGTGACCTATTTTTTAATAGACTGAACCGTCTGTGTAATCCATTCTAAAATTTGGAATTAAATATAAAATAGTTTTTTGAACTGAAACAATATTTTTACATTCAGTTTTTTTTTTAAATGATACTACGTTAAAGAATTGTAATATCTCTGTGTCATAAGTAATTTAGGCACTGATACTAATAATGGTTATTGACTGGTTTCAGAGAAATATATTTCTTATCTTTTACTAACCTAGTGTGTCTTTTTCCTTGGCTAGATATCAGGTCAGCTTTAAAGTATTGGTCACAGCTCTCCATAGTGGACTCTGGGCACACGTCTTAATAGTGGGGCCTGGGCACAACTCTCAATAGTGGACCCTGGGCACACATCTTATTAGTGGGCCATGAGCACAGCTCTCCATAGTGGACCCTGGGCACACATCTTATTAGTGGGCCATGGGCACAGCTCTCCATAGTGGACCCTGGGCACATGTCTTAATATTGGGGCCTGGGCACAATTGTCAATAGTGGGCTCTGGGCACAGGTCTCAATAGTGGGCCATGGGCACAGCTCTCAATAGTGGGCCATGGGCACAGCTCTCAATAGTGGGCCATGGGCACAGCTCTCAATAGTAGGCTCTGGGCACATATCTCAATAGTGGGCCATGGGCACAGTTCTCAATAGTGGGCTCTGGACACATGTCTCAATAGTGGGCCCTGGGCACAGCTCTCAATAGTGGGCCCCACTCACATATGGAAAATACCGTATTTGCTCAGATATAAGCCCTGATTATAAGACAACCCCCCAAACTTTGAATATTCATTTAGGAAAAAAATAAAAAGCCTGAATATAAGACTACCGTATAGGAAAATCTTTTACTTGTAAATATTCACATGTAAACTGCTTTTTAATAAGTAATAAAAATTATGACAGAAAAAATGCATTTCTTGTCTTTATTTCCTCTTATTTGACAATCTGCCCCCAGACTTCATCAATGCATCCCCCACACTTAGTCAATACATCTCCCCACACTGCCATCTGCCATCCAAACATAGCCAATGCATCCCCCACACTTAGTCAATGCATCCCCTCACACTGCCATCTGCCTCCAGACTCAGCCAATGCATCCTCCACACTTGCTCAGTGCATCCCCCCACACAGCCATCTGCCCCCCAGACTTAGCCAATGCATCACCAACATCGCCATCTGCCCCCCAGATTTAATCAATGCATCCCGCATACTTAGTCAATGTACCCCCCACACATCCATCTGCCCCCCAGACTTAGCCATGCATCCCTAACACAGACATCTGCCCCCCAGACTTACCCAATTATGCCCCCCACACAGCCATCTTCCCCCTAGACTGAGCCAATGCTGCCCCCTTAGACAGAGCCAGTGCTGTCCCCCCCAGACTGAGCCAATGCTACCCCCCCAGACTGAGACAATGCTGCCCCCCCAGACTTTACCAATGCTGCCCCCACAGACTTTACCAATGATGCTCCCCCAGACTTTGCTAGTGCTGCTCCCTCAGACTTTGCCAATGCTGCTTCCCCATCCCCCCAGACTTAACCCTCCCCCATGCTGTCCAGTGGGGGCAGCCGGGTCATCTATGATGGACTGCCGAAGTTCATGTGACCTCCCGGCTTCCATAATAGAAGTCTCGGCAGAAGTTCTGGGCAGCAATGGGGGATTTCAGTGCTTATCGTGCAGACATCCTCCAGCTGCCTGCGAGGGGGATCCAGGTCCCCTTTAGCTCTGCGGGGACTTGTATCCCAGTCTCATATTCAGTCTTCTATTTGAGGTCTGATTATAAGGTTAACCTTGAATATAAAATGAGGGGACTTTTTCAGAGCATTGCCCACTGCCCACATTGCCCAGCTAAATACAATAAAGGGTCGCACATGGCCCCAAGTGGGGAGTGGGATACAATTCCACTGGTGAATAAGGGAGGATGGTTGTCCAACATTACACTAATTGAACATTAGGTTCTACTCAATAAAGAGAGAATTGCAGGGAATCGAGATGGTAATTTCAAACTTTAAGCAGAATCCATGCCCTAGACAAACACACCTAAGTCCTTGCACATGACTACCAGGGATCCCCTTCCCATGCCATTAAACCATTATTATGGGAGGGGGTACAAAGCTATCCATAGGTGATTTTGCACTAATGAAAATATTCTTGTGAATGACTATGGCTGGATTAATTCTTTCATTTGTAGCATTAATATCTCTTTAGCAAATTATGATTATGCCTAAAACATTTCAAATAATAGCTGGTTTACATTTTAACAAAAATAGCTATAAATAAAAGGCCTGAGCTAATAAGGAACTCCTAAAGCTCAGAGTTCTAATGTCCATAACAAATGATAAACACAAATATCTGATGGATAACATTTGGTGTTATTAATGTAACAGGAAAAATGGGTCAAACATTCCTAGTATAGAAAGTAACTGGAAAGGGTTAAGAAATGCACTACATTTGTAATTGTAATTCAATGAAAAAAAAAATCTAATATTAGGCATGGGGAAGTGTATTTAGCAGTATGTGATAATACTGTTGGCAGACTGTGCAGGAGGCTGGCATGCTTGGCACGAAAGATAGGATGCCCTGGCATGAAACGGTCACTGACAATCTCCAACATATGGCTAGAGAGACAGATTCGGCCTACTCCATCAGGTAGGTGCCATCTCCCTGACTATAGTAATGATAGATGGAATGTTTGCATGGCAGTGACTGCTTGGATAACGGCCAGATCAGCAAACAGCCAATACAAGTAAACAGGTCAATGTGGCCAGGCCCTCTGAGTTAGAAGGACCAAAAAACAATTGGATTAAGAAGCAAGGTAACACTGCTTGTATTGTTAACACTATATGTTCAGAGGGATGGAATCAACACAGTTATTCCTCTATAGCATGTTCCAATGAACTGGATTTTATTCATTTTTTACTTTTTCTACAGTTGAAGAATAATGTAATGTATAACTATGTTTATGAATCAGAATGTTTTTTTTTAATGTTTGTTCTACGTTAATAATAATTATATGTATGGTTGGTAAGGTGTAGCTCAGTCTCCGAGAGCTAGTGTTTGGTTGCACTGGGTCTAGGAAAACTTGTGAAATGTATTCTGCCATTAGGCCCTGGACAAGAAGAATAATAATGGTCACCTGAAGAAAAATAAAAAATCAGAAGTAACCAATCTGAGGTTGTTCCTGCTGCCAAGATCTTCATCGTGGGGGACTGCTACGTCCCCAGGGACTCATTGGAAGACCCCCTTTGCAATAAAAGTTACCAGTGCTCTACTAAGTCCATAGCTGAAGAGTTCCAAACTTCCTGCGGCACGCTTCTAAGGCAGTCTGATGGGCAAGTGTGGGTTGGGCATCTCTTTATAAAACTAGACACTCTAATGTACTTGTCCTCTTGCTCAGTTGTGCACTGGGGTCTCCCACTACTCTTTATATTCTGCTTAGAGCCAGTTTCCTTCTTTGAAGGGAGTAGTATACAGAATTGTATGAGCTCTTTAGTTTCTTGGCAATTCCTTGCAGGGAATAGCCTTAATTTCTTAGAACAAGAATGGAAGCGTTTCAGAAGAAAGTTTTTATTGTTTCGGGCCATTCTGCTCCTGTAATTTCACACACATATGCTGATGCTCCAGATACTCAACTAGTCTAAAGAAGGACTGTTGTATTGGTTATTTAATTAGCACAACAGTTTTCAGCTATGCTAACATAATTGCAAAAAGGTATTCTAATAATCAATTAACCTTTTAAAATTATAAACTTGGAATAGCTAACACAATATGCCATTGGACTACAGGAGTGATGGTAGCTGATAATGTACGCCTATGTATATATTCCATTAAAAATCAGACTTTTCCAGCTGCACTAGTTGTTTGCAACATTGACAATGTCTATACTATATTTCTAATTCATTTGATGTTATTTTAATGGATAACATTTACTTTTGTTTAAAAAAAACAAGGACATTTTCTAAATGATCCAACTCATCTTTTACTGAATCGCCCACGCAATATCCCTGAATGACAGAAAACATTTTTTGTTACCCTACTCCACAGAGTACTGCAACTAAGCAGTGTATGTGTTTAATTGTAAGGAGTTGCCATTTTCAGAACCCTTGTACACTTTCATTACTTTCTCTCTATACTGTGAGCCCTTCTGTAGCATATCCAACAATGAAGCAAGGGAAAATAGCTCTGCTCTGGAATATTATGCCACTAGGAATCACTGAGGCATTTGGGATTGTGTCACAGCTGTATAATTTAACTCCCCAGGGAATTGTATTTACTCACAAATCCATTTGCCCCATGAATATTGATTCCCCAATTGAGTAGTGTACAATCATTTGAGGGACCTGTTAGAAAGCAGTCGGCCAGATTCCTCTTTCTAGACATTATTTTGTGATTCAACAAATCATATACAGTAAATTTTCCTTGGGCCACTAAAATAGTTAATTGTCCTACAAATTAAACACACATAAAGCACGTCAATAACTACGATGTGGTGTGATAGGAAAATGGGAACTTTATAACTGAAATAATTGAATAGTGTCAACAGTCAAGGCAAGCAATAAAGGAAATCAGGAACGCTTGGTATATGTATAAGATATGGCATTTCTGTTTTATTCTTATATATGTTTTGTGTTGTTTGTTTGGTAATTTGTTAATTTTGATATATAGCAGGTACCATACTTGCACCCCTAAAGCATTTAGAAACGTTAGTGATGAAGATATTATATGCAGGATATGTGTGGAACTTTAATATTGTTTTATCCAATAACGTGACAACCATTTTATATATATATATCACTACATCAACTCTCAGAATAAATTATCAGTTGTTTTCAAATGTGTTAATGTTTTTTTGCTTCTTATGTACCACTTCTGTGCAGTTCACACTGGAATTCCTTCATTCTTCTATAGTTATTTAGCCACACTAAAATATATTTTAGACTGTGAATGTAGAGAATAAACAAGTGTTAAAAAATGATTAAGATATTGTTTAGGAAAAATACAAGCAAAAGTTCCCCAGGAAACAAGCGCAGCTAGGTGGGAGGGGGCCATGTATGTATAAGGGGGTGTGAGTGGTTGTTGAGTAGCATGTGTGGGGGAGTGTCAGTGTGTAGGAGGGCATATAAGCACCCCTCCTCTGTCATCCTGCAGCCATTTTAGGTCCGGACACAGCAGAGCAATTTTCCCGCCCACCCTCCCCGTTTATTGTTTTTCTGCTATTCTGTGTATTAACCCTGTTTTCCTTTTGTCGCAGCAGGCGGGGTCGTCCTTGCCAATCCAGTTTAAAGTGGAGGGATTGAGTTGTGTGGATCTATTGTGTGGCCCTCCCCTAACCTCTAGCGTTAAGAAGGATCAGAACGGTCGTGCCCACCGAGCTAACAGCCGGCTGGTGGTTGGCATCAGGTTTGAAAGCAAGTAGCAAAATTGTATGGACGAGGGGGGAGGGGTTAACCCTAGGGGGCCTTAGTTTTAAAAGGTTAAGAGGCTTATGGATATGTGTTAGTAGAGATTGGCAAGGACTAGTTATAACTGTATTTGCACTACATTTGTTTTGCACTATTGTTGATATTGTTGATATTTATATATATATATATATTATTAGTTAAGTTCTATACATAAAGCTTTAATATTAAAGGAGATAGTTTTGGTCATACAGTTATTTGGGGATGTCAATAAAATCTGTGGCCTATTTAACTCCATACATGATTGGGGTGTTTATTGGGGGGGGGGGGGGGGTGAGTTCTGATTGAATATGTTACATAGGAAATAACGGAACAAGTCCCCTTTACTACATACATGAATAAACGAAGCGAAAAGCATGTTTTAAATGTGTCTGTGATGTCTCATATCTATGATATCATCTGTATTCCACATTTGCCATTAAAATGTAGTTAATTTGCATATCAAGCCAAAGGCGATATCATAACCAGGAGATACCCCTTACACATTCAAATGATTTTCTCCTAATCCATGTTTTGGCTTCCCTTTCAGGGATGGGACGGTTGTTCGTGGCTGCTTAAACGCAAGCGCTTCGCAGCTACCACTCGTGCGATTGCCAGTTCATCGCAGAGAGGTAATTGTGCACTAGGCTTAGTGTTAGTGTTAGAATTAGGGCTTAGGGGTTAGTATTAAGGCTTAGTGATACTATTAGGGCTTAGTGTTAGAATTAGGGGATAGTGTTAGTATTAGGGCTTAGTGTTAGAATTAGGGGATAGTGTTAGTATTAGGGGTTAGTGTTAGTATTAGGGCTTAGTGTTAGAATTAGGGGATAGTGTTAGTATTAGGGCTTAGTGTTAGAATTAGGGGATAGTGTTAGTATTAGGGCTTAGTGTTAGAATTAGGGGATAGTGTTAGTATTAGGGCTTAGTGTTAAAATTAGGGGTTAGTGTTAGTATTAGGGCTTAGTGTTAGAATTAGGGGATAGTGTTAGTAGTAGGGGTTAGTGTTAGAATTAGGGGTAAGTGTTAGAATTAGGGGTTAGTGTTAGTATTAGGGGTTAGTGTTAGTATTAGGGCTTAGTGTTAGAATTAGGGGATAGTGTTAGTATTAGGGCTTAGTGTTAGAATTAGGGGATAATGTTAGTATTAGGGGTTAGTGTTAGTATTAGGGGTTAGTGTTAGTATTAGGGTTTATTGTTAGTATTAGGGGTTAGTGTTAGTAGTAGGGGTTAGTGTTAGTATTAGGGCTTAGTGTTAGAATTAGGGGATAGTGTTAGTATTAGGGCTTAGTGTTAGAATTAAGGGATAGTGTTAGTATTAGGGGTTAGTGTTAGTATTAGGGCTTAGTGTTAGAATTAGGGGATAGTGTTAGTAGTAGGGGTTAGTGTTAGAATTAGGGGATAGTGTTAGTATTAGGGCTTAGTGTTAGAATTAAGGGATAGTGTTAGTATTAGGGGTTAGTGTTAGTATTAGGGCTTAGTGTTAGAATTAGGGGATAGTGTTAGTATTAGGGGTTAGTGTTAGTATTAGGGCTTAGTGTTAGAATTAGGGGATAGTGTTAGTAGTAGGGGTTAGTGTTAGAATTAGGGGATAGTGTTAGAATTAGGGGATAGTGTTAGTATTAGGGTTTAGTGTTCGAATTAGGGGAACGTGTTAGTATTAGGGGTTAGAATTAGGGCTTAGTGTTAGAATTAGGGGTTAAGGGTTAGTATTAGGGCTTAGTGTTATTATTAGAGCTTAGTGTTAGACTTAGGGGTTAAGGGTTAGTATTAGGGCTTAGTGTTATTATTAGAGCTTAGTGTTAGAATTAGGGGATAGTGTTAGTAGTAGGGGTTAGTGTTAGAATTAGGGGTAAGTGTTAGAATTAGGGGTTAGTGTTAGTATTAGGGGTTAGTGTTAGTATTAGGGGTTAGTGTTAGAATTAGGGGATAGTGTTAGTATTAGGGCTTAGTGTTAGAATTAGGGGATAATGTTAGTATTAGGGGTTAGTGTTAGTATTAGGGGTTAGTGTTAGTATTAGGGTTTATTGTTAGTATTAGGGGTTAGTGTTAGTAGTAGGGGTTAGTGTTAGTATTAGGGCTTAGTGTTAGAATTAGGGGATAGTGTTAGTATTAGGGCTTAGTGTTAGAATTAAGGGATAGTGTTAGTATTAGGGGTTAGTGTTAGTATTAGGGCTTAGTGTTAGAATTAGGGGATAGTGTTAGTAGTAGGGGTTAGTGTTAGAATTAGGGGATAGTGTTAGTATTAGGGCTTAGTGTTAGAATTAAGGGATAGTGTTAGTATTAGGGGTTAGTGTTAGTATTAGGGCTTAGTGTTAGAATTAGGGGATAGTGTTAGTATTAGGGGTTAGTGTTAGTATTAGGGCTTAGTGTTAGAATTAGGGGATAGTGTTAGTAGTAGGGGTTAGTGTTAGAATTAGGGGATAGTGTTAGAATTAGGGGATAGTGTTAGTATTAGGGTTTAGTGTTCGAATTAGGGGAACGTGTTAGTATTAGGGGTTAGAATTAGGGCTTAGTGTTAGAATTAGGGGTTAAGGGTTAGTATTAGGGCTTAGTGTTATTATTAGAGCTTAGTGTTAGTAGTAGGGGTTAGTGTTAGTATTAGGGCTTAGTGTTAGAATTAGGGGATAGTGTTAGTAGTAGGGGTTAGTGTTAGAATTGGGGGATAGTGTTAGAATTAGGGGATAGTGTTAGTATTAGGGTTTAGTGTTCGAATTAGGGGAACGTGTTAGTATTAGGGGTTAGAATTAGGGCTTAGTGTTAGAATTAGGGGTTAAGGGTTAGTATTAGGGCTTAGTGTTATTATTAGAGCTTAGTGTTAGTAGTAGGGGTTAGTGTTAGTATTAGGGCTTAGTGTTAGAATTAGGGGATAGTGTTAGTAGTAGGGGTTAGTGTTAGAATTAGGGGATAGTGTTAGAATTAGGGGATAGTGTTAGTATTAGGGTTTAGTGTTCGAATTAGGGGAACGTGTTAGTATTAGGGGTTAGAATTAGGGCTTAGTGTTAGAATTAGGGGTTAAGGGTTAGTATTAGGGCTTAGTGTTAGAATTAGGGGTTAAGGGTTAGTATTAGGGCTTAGTGTTAGAATTAGGGGTTAAGGGTTAGTATTAGGGCTTAGTGTTAGAATTAGGGGATAGTGTTAGTAGTAGGGGTTAGTGTTAGAATTAGGGGATAGTGTTAGTATTAGGGCTTAGTGTTAGAATTAAGGGATAGTGTTAGTAGTAGGGGTTAGTGTTAGAATTAGGGGATAGTGTTCGAATTAGGGGAACGTGTTAGTATTAGGGGTTAGAATTAGGGCTTAGTGTTAGAATTAGGGGTTAAGGGTTAGTATTAGGGCTTAGTGTTATTATTAGAGCTTAGTGTTAGACTTAGGGCTTAGGGGTAAGTGTTAGTATTAGGGGTTAATGTTAGTGTTAATATTAGGGGTATTTGTCTTAGGATTCAGGGGTTAGTATTAGGGTTCAGGGGGGTTTAGTATGGGGTTTGGATAACTTTTAGGGGGGTACATTTATTAGGGGGCTTTACTCTGATTGTAAGTTATTACATTGCTGTGGTGAAATGCTGTGTTGCCTGTCACCGCTGATAGTTCAGCGTTTCAACTGCGTCGCTGAACTGTCAGCGGTGAAACATCCATGAAGAACTGTTTCTTGCCTTTCTGCTAACACAATGTATATATAATTGTTTACATGTGCTTTTATTTTCCACATTCAAAGTATAAACAATTTATGACAGATGACAGAGGGCACCCCCCAATTTTTCTTTTTTTTTTACAGTTTAACCCTCTCAGTGTTGTCGGGAGCACTGTTTGTTTTCCCTGAAGCAGTGGAAGGGTTAACATGTGCAAATAGCGGCTGTGTAAAGCATCCTCAAGGCCCGTTAATTTACAGCTAACGCCAAGTTTGTTGAGTCTTCACACAAAGGGCCAGATTTATTAAGGCAAAACAAGTGCTATTAAAAAAAAGGTGCTAAATTTGGAGCAAACTGCCATAGTAATCCATGGGTATCCATGGTTACTACTATTATTATTTTAGCACTTTTTTTCTGAAATAGCACCCGTTTTGTCTTGATAAATATGGCCCAAAGTGTGCAGCACAAATTCTGCTGTGTAGCATTCACTAATATACATCTTTCCCATAGTCCTTAGTCAAAATTAGATCATGCATGCTTGCATCACTATTCCACTGCTACTGTAATATTAATTTTATAGAGTTTACCTAATGATTATATAACTAGAATTACATGTTGCCTCATAGACTTTTATCATCACTGGTAGTGAAAGTGTGTTACGCTGGGACGAACATCGCTCAATAATATTATAAGTCTTCTCAGGCTCAGGTGCACAGATAATGTTTCTCTAGCTACAGCCTGCTGAGTTCTGAAAGCTAAATTGACACAGCAATGATTCCTTCATCTTTATCTATTATAAGAAAATAAACAGCAGGCCCGAGCATAACAAAAAAAAAAAAAAAACGGCCGCAAACACAGAACATGCCTCCTAACAAATTTGCTGTGTCAGAAAAGATAATCAGGTCCAGTGAAATAATGTCCTGATGCATTGAGTTTTCACTAGAGAAAACTAGCTGGACGGAGCCGAGGCTCTCGGCAAAAATAGGCCAAGCTTGATAAATTTGCTCTTGTTATGTCTATTGATGTTTAAATTTCTTCAGGGATGTTGTTACATGGGTGCCTCGCGGTGACAGAGGTACAATGACCTCCTTCGATCCTTAATCTACACCTGTTAGTCAGCTCCCTGGTTGCTTGTGAGTATTCTTAAACTTAAAGGTTAAACAAAAGAAAAACAGGCTAAGTTTATGGTACTGCAGCAACGGATCAATGCTGAGTAAATAACCTTCTCTGTCTTATTTCACCAAGCATTATTGATCCAGTTCCTTTGTTATGTTTCTGTCTTTTTATCCCGAGAGACACTTAAATGATTGTCTTGTATTGGACATGCTAACTGGCACATTATGACATCTGCCAGTTTGTCACTCAGCATGCCTCTGTCTCAATTGAGCGCATGAAAAAAAACAAAAAACACACATATAATAAAACATATATAATATATAGGAGTTTGTGGGTTTTTTCTTATAGAGAAGACAAATATCTACAATGGCAAATAATAATAATATAAAACAAATTGGTATACTAATATAAAACAAAGGTGCACTTTAGTATAGTTACATGTAAAAAAAAAAAAAAAAAACATTTTTGTGCATTAGAATGCTCTACACATAAAACACTCCAAATATAAAATAGGGTTAATATTAAATATTTTTTTATATTGTTAAAATCAGCAATTCCTCGAAATATGCTCCTCATAACATCTCTCCACAACTCCTTAATGTTTATTGCCAGACAAGGCCTGAACCTAGTGGAATAAGTAGATAATAGACCATAGATAATAACACTAAACGCAGGTACTACCACCCATTCATGCTTCTCCACAAGGAAGGTGTGCCATGTCAAACATATTCCAAATCTTTCACTTCACCTATTATCATTTTTCTCTTCACTTGTTTTTCATTTTAGCAAATCACTGCCATGCCCTATTTCAGTGAAATCCATAGCCCACACAAGTAGACTATATCAGTGTAAATGATTCTTTAGCACTCCTTGCATTAATGTCTTAGTTCTCCTTTCAGTATAGTATAGAACATTATTTGATCAATAAAAAAAGAATCATTTCTTTTACAAAAGTTTCCATACAAGTGAATCACTGTCAATTGTAATATGCTCCATATTCTCTTTTTCTTAGACTAATATATAGGATCCAGCAATTTTAATTGTATATTGTGAATGCTAAACCATTACATTATCGGGAATTTTAAAATGAAGAAACAATTAATAGCAGCATGAAATATATTAAATATAATAAATATATTATAATGAAGCCAATCTGAGGTAGGGCATCCATTTATTGAAACTTCACTGGGAAATAAGGAAAATTAAGATATCCTCCTTAGGAAGATTTATGTTTTAAAAAAAAGGAAAAAAATATAATAAATACAATTATTTCTGTATTTCACTACAACTATTCCCTGTTACAAGCACTTATTTTCTAGTGGATCTTAACTTGCTAAGAATGTCTTCTTTTAATGACATGTGAAAACAAATTGCAACATTTTTTCCTATAATAGGCCTTAAATGCACTGTATTATGTGGAGGTTTTGTTAATGGGTCCATTACTCATGAAAAAAATTGGGTTGACCTTTTGTATCCCAGCTCTTTTAGTGGGGCAGTGTTTCTGCAGGCCTGGTGTTTCTGCAGCACCATACATCAAATCATTACATTTAAAATGTTTTTACTATAGAACTATTAACTGTAACAGTTGTATAAATCAATAGCTTCCAAGCCTTGCCAAAGCTTATCAGTGCTACACAGAGTGAAGGGCACTATTTATTTAGAGCATTTTCTTAAAGTCGTCTAAGAAATCGTGGCTGGGAATTTACTTCCCGTTTACTGGTTTACGTAAACTGAGAATAAGATCAAATTTGGAATCCATTGAAGAAGGTGGAGGGGAACGGAGAGAAATGAGCCATTTGAAGGACAAAAACATAAAAAATCTAAAACTGCTATCTCGATGTTACCAAGGAATGACCTTCCATTGATTTTTATGGCTTGTTTGCAATCCCTGTTTCTGGAGGTGAATAATGCCTTGTACGGATTCTAGTGGTCCCCTGGACAAATTAATTCCAAGGAGGGTGTAATACCTTTTACGGGGAGAACAAATGGGTTTTACAAAGAGAGGTAGTTATGACAGCATAAAAATAAAAGAAAGACTATAAAAAAAAAGTCCAATCATACATATCACAACATACATACATACATTTTTTTTTTTAATCTCTTAATCGAAGCTTGCAATTCACCTCCATAAAAAAAACCTGTGCTCAAATGACTTGTCTCTTCAACTGACTCGTGTTGTTCTTGACTTCTAAGTCTTAATAATGTTATTCTGCTGTGTCAATACTGACCCATTATATCATTAGATCTCATGCTCCCTAGGTTAAAGGACTTTTTTCTTTATCTTTGGGAAATTTCTCCAGACTACTTATTTAAAGAAACATTGTTCACGGGATCTAAAAAGTATTTGATAGATAATTACTGTGATTCGCCCAGCACAATTTTTGGGTTGTTAGCAAGATTCAATTGTTTGATTGATTTTTATAAAAAAAAAAAAAAAAAAATTCTGTGTTCTGTTCTTCTATCTCATATTCTATGCTACTACCTTATATTTTCTCTTTTAGATCTGTGTTAATATGAATTCTAAATAAAGAAGTATATGGCTTCTATATTTATGGCAGAAATTGTTATAATTACATTAAAATGTTTAAAGAAAACTGTAGTTCTTTAATTGTGGAAGAGGTTGATGCCTGTTTTAGTCCAGCAAGTTCTTATGAGCTAGATATTAGTTGCCTATTACAAACATTTTTTCTTTAACCCCTTCCCGCTTGTAGGACGTTCCGTGCCGTCATACTCTTTGGTGCCTAGAGGCTAGTAGGACAGCATGGAACGTCCTTCATTAAACAGCTCATCCCAAGGGACTTGAAGCGGGGTCCCCACTGTCAGGTGTGGCCTTACTCTGACACAGAAAATAGAACTGATGCTCAAAATGAGTGTTGGCTCCATTTTACTGTAAAAACCTGCAGGACGGCATAGACCGCCCTGCATGTAACAGCTCATCGCGGCTCTCCGCAATGAGCTGTACTGGGGATCTTGCTGCAGGGACTTTGAGTGGCCTCAGTCTGACATGGGAAATTTAGCGAATGCTCAAACAGAGTGTTCGCTACATTTCTGGCATCCCTGCATGCCAAACTTTCGGGCACGCCTCCCTGATCAGGTCCCTGCTTGCATGTTCCTGGCTCCGATCAATTCATAATCGTCAGCCAGGAACACACAGACTGCGGATGGTGCTTTGGTAGTTAAGGACCAAAGCACCATCCGATGGGAAGGGGTTAAGCTTTGGTAAATTATTTGTAATCATAACTTAGAATCAGCGCCGACCTTAGGTGTTCAGGCACCCAGTGCGGGGCACCTTTGTTACGCCCCCCCCCCCCCCCCCCACCATCACCCAGTTATAGTCCAGTCCAGAACTAACACCTGTCTCACCATCTCCTGTAAACTACAGTTCCCATAAGGTTCAGCCAGACATACTGCTTCCATGATGCTGGCTGAACATCATGGGAAGTGCAGTCAACTTTATATAAGACTGCACATGTTAGGTTTGGACTACAATTCCAGTGATGCTCAGCCATCATTAGAAGAGTAGTCCACAGCAGAATTCTTTTTTTTTTTTTTAAATAAATTCTAGTACTAGCCTCCCTCCCAGGATCCTACCTTTCTGGCCTAGGAGGAGGCTCATCTAGTCCCTGGTGATCTGTGGCGGCATCTTCCTGGGCTGGCTGTTGTGTCGAGGGAGTTGCTGGTCTCCCTCTTGCAGGCTCTCTGCAATCAGGGCTGAGGGCAGGGATATGATGACTCATATCCCCCGCTCCCCCTCGGATTGGCTGTGTGATGACTGACAGCAGCAGATCCCTTCCGGAAGAGGCAGAGACCTGATGCTTCTCACAGGGCACGGAGAGAGAGTGCAGCTCCCCGTTACTCAGGGGCTGCCTGCTTCTAGTGATGGTGCCGATTGGATACAACTCACACAGAATTTTTTTTTTTTTAAACAAAACGTTTTGCCTGGGGGGCGAGGGGGTGCCAGTAAACAGGTGCCTTCTTTCCCCCGGGTGTTGCGCCCTGTGCAATCTCACAAGTCGCATTCTACTAAGGTCGGCCCTATATTAAATAAAAAAGTATAAATATAGTGAGCTAACCAAATCCATTGATATCTTAGTTTTGCTACACGTACTACTGTTCATTCAGTATAGAGGTAGTTCCTTGTAAATACACACACCTATCCACAGATGTTTGCATTTAAAGAGAAGTTGCCTGTAATATTCTAATGATCACTTAATCGTCCATTTAACTTAACTATTTAGAATCTATAACAAAATTTATACTATGTTTCGGAAGTAGACATTCAATTCTGAGCTAATTCCCAGGTACTATTTTTTTATTTTAAAGTTTAAGACTTGCTATTTTAAAAAGCCACTTTTTAGCTCCTGATTCCTTTTTGGGACATTTCCTGAGCAACCCCAAAGTGTGGAGCACTAACTGTCAGGAGTTAGTTTTGTACATTGGCACACACAGCGACAGTGACACTTTTTCCACATGCCCAGCTTTTCTACATAACCCCCATTGAGTTTAAACCCTTCAAGGCTCGATTGGAAGCTTAGGGCAGACTTGTCAAATCTTTTTGTATAGGCTTGTCTTAATATACACAATTTTTGGTTACCCCACAAATTGCAGATTGCTGTGGAATTTATTAGAACAAAGGCTGAAACTACTAATCATTCACAGAATATTCATTCACAGAAATTTGCTGAGACGATCAGATCCCCAAAAAATAATAATTATCAGATCTAACCTTAAAATAGGTTAACCAAAAGGGTTTGAACATTTCCTACATAAAATCAATGTTTTTAACATCTCCCTAAGTGTTTAATGATACATTTTCAGGAAAATGGCAATGAAAATATTAAGCCTTCGGGCCATAGTGCAGATTGGTGCAAACTGAGGGTCACTGGAATGCCAAATGTGTTCAGTTTTTCTAATTAACAAGTAATCAATCCATTATTTCATTGTATATATTACTAAGTAAGTGTATATTGCCCTGGATGTCAATGGTCCTCAAGTGGCTTAAATATTGTGACAGAATAAAATATATGAAGGCCAATGACTACAGCAATTTGGTCAGTAAAAATGCCAACAACATATATATATATATATATATATATATTAATGCAGGGATACTGAACCTTTTGTGATGCCGCCTTTAAAGTCCCGGCCCGCATCGTAGTTTCGAGTTCTGTTGACTCTTAGTCACTGAGTCATCAGTTACTTATGCCGGTGGTGGAAGTTTTTTCTGCAGTAGGCAACTTCACCAAAAATATATGTGAGCTAATTGATGTTAGCTCCCCATGAGGGGGGTCAATAGGGTGTGTGCATACTGCCTCCTATCCCTGCAGCCTCCATCCATCTTCATCTGAGTGGCGGGATGTCAGCTGACAACTAGCACTATGACAGTCTCCGAGCTCACCAAGATGCGCAAGGTTTTGACATGCAGTTCTTGCTACCAATCTCATGTGGGTCACACCTCTCCACTACATGTTGAATGGTCCTGACTTAGGTATTCCTGTTGTTTCCTTTTACCATCTTGATCCCATGTTTGTTTTTCAGCCTGTTATTACAACATCCCTCATCAGGTCCCGCCTGCCCCCTTGGTAGTTGCCGTCTCTTCCACGTGCGATAACGTCAAAACACATGGCGCTGTGATGCACAAGCATTGCACAGCTTGTATTCTTGCAGTTGTGCATGCTTGTTAATCACAGCACAATCTTACATGATGTCACAAGTGGGATCACGTGAGGACGAGCAACGGCACTGCATGAGGGGGAGGCTTAAGCGCAGGAAGTTTGGGTCAAATCCAACCTAAGAAACTGTTAAAATGGCAGTGCTTGTATGAACAGCAAGCTCTACTAAAAGGTACAATTCAACACAAATTATATTGCATTAGTTTCATGAAACCCTGCTAGGATATATAGCAGAATTTAAAGTTTTGTTTCTATCAACATGGTTTTGTGTGTGACAGTTGTCCTTTAAGCATATCTCTGCAAATGCACAATGGGGGTTATGTATAAATTTGTCCCTTTCAGTGTGGGAAAGAAGAACCTCCTCTAGAATTAAAACTCCACACTAATTAAAACTCCAGTTTGTTCATCCATGAGTTATGCCAACACAATAAGATTTGGATCAAGCCAGAAAGTCAGGATCAGTGATGGTTGTGTAGACTCTCAAAGTGTGTCAATAGTCTGCTTTACACATAGGCAAGCACAGACATAGGAGTTATGTAAAAAAAACCTCACGCACTGAAAAGTGTTGGAAATTTAATAAAATGGCACAATCACCGTTTGTTATGTATAAGCACCTGATTGTTTTTACATTGACTGTGACGGCGCATGGAGTGGCATTACAATCCGGAAGCGCTTTTGTGGTGAAGCGCCATCTTTATACATAACCCTCTTTGTGCCTAATACTGGAGCTATTTCCGTGTACAATTGGTTCATACATAACCACCTGTAGTGATTACAATTAGAGACACTAATATATAAAATAAAGTTTTCAATATTGACTTTTATTTGCACAAATATGTCACATCTCTATACTTACACACTCTCTATTTTTCTTCTATATACATATGTCCTTTATAAATATTTTTAAGATGTGTCAGAACTGTATTATTTAGCGTAGAATACAGTCAAACTGAATTGTCAGGCGTAGACTAAGTGGACACTCACTTTATCTTGCAGTTATATATGCAACTATTGCAGAATTATTTACGATCATCTTAAAAATCTGTATAAGCATGATGGGCGACAAACTTTTTTTGAACTACTACCAGATTTTTGGGATTCTAAACTGACTAGATGTTTTCAGTGAATATAGTAATGGTCAAATGCAGGTATAGTAAAAAGATGCTCTGTACACACCACAGGCAATAATTGGAGCAGACAGAGTTCAACTAGGATCAAGTTCAGATCATGAATGAGGTCAGCTTAAATAGACTCTAGGACACTTATAGTAATTGGTTATGTCTAAGAATCAGAGAATAATATGGGTCACAAGAAAAGGTGTGGACAGGTAGAAAACAGGCAAAAAAAAACAAAACCCAATGACTATCCTATGACACATGAAAAGACTTGTTTCAAATGACTAAATGGCAAAAAAATCTGGTGCAAAGACCCCCCCAAAACAAATTTGTCTTGTTTTAAAAAACAAAATTATCAAGTGAATATGATTGAATATAAGAGAACCCTGATTTTAAGATGACCCCCCACCCCAAACTTTGGATATCTTTTAGAAAAACAAAACCCTGAATACAAGTCTGCCCTACACGAAAAAAGTTTAACTTGTAAACAGTTTTTTCATATTTAATATAACTTGATGATGATTGAAAAAAAAAGTAATATCTTGTTTTTAATTCCTTTTATTTGCCAATCTACCCCCCAGACTTTCACCCACACACTTAGGCATCTTATCCCAGGCTCAGCCAATGCATTCCCTCCACACAACCATCTGCCCTCCAAACTTAGCAAATGCATTCCCCAACACACAGCCATCTGCCCCCTCAGACATCACCAATGCATCACCCCACACAGCAATATGCCCCCCAGACTTAGCCAGTGCATCCCCCCATACAGATATGTGCCCCCAGACTTAGCCAGTGCATTACCCCACACAGCCAGCTGCCCTCCAGACTCAGCCAATGCATCCCCTCACACTGCCATCTACCCCCTAGACTTAGCCAGTGCATCCCACATACAGCCATCTACCCCCTAGACTTAATCAATGCATCTTCCCACACAGCCATCTGCCCCCCTCAGACATCACCACTGCATCACCCCACAAATAAATCTGCCCACCAGACTTAGCCAATGCATCCCCCACACATCCATCTGCCCCCCAGACTTAGCCAATGAATCTAGGGGGTCAATTGACCTATTCGTATGAATGGGGACTCTAGTTCGGTTTATAGAAAGCCATTAGTATTACATGTATTCTATAAGCCAAAAGTCTATAAACCGAAGGTCGTTCGGTTTATAGACTTTCGGTTTATAGAATACATGTAATTCTATGCTATTCTAAAAACCGAAAGTGTATAAACCGAACGACCTTCAGCTTATAGACTTTTGGCTTATAGAATACGTGTAATACTATTGCCTTTCTATAAACCGAACGAGAGCCCCATTCATACGAATTTCTTACCCTTTTTGGAAGTGGTGCCCTAGCGACTGATAGAAAAGGCTGGACCATGCTATGTCCTGGAGCCACAAAGAAATGACCTTGTGATCCCACCTAATACTCTAACATCCAGTCATTTGTTGAGGAAATTGCTTGTTATATGGGAGCCATACGAGTCTGCCATAGACCCAAAATGACTCATGTATAGAGTCCATGTAGCAAAATAATCCTGGGAAGCACTCAGTATTATGCATGCTGACAACACTGGCTAAAATGGCAAATGCTTGTGATCAGTTTGAAAAAGTACGTGGCATGATGCCTCTTAATCTCCAGCAGACAGATCTCCACATACTCGTCAAAAACAATTTTATCTCTAACCTCCTCCTCAGATGGGGTCCTAAAGGGGCCTCACCATTCGATCTAGGCCAAATCCTTTTCTTTAGATTCTTCCTCTGAAGTTCTCACCACCGCAGGCACCAGTATGGAATCAAGAGGAGCAATGGAAACAAGGGTAGAAGGAACAGGTAAAGAAGATATGTGCTCCACACCTGAAATATCAAACGTGGTATAGGGAAGGCACTCTATTCCACTGACTGTATAACATTTTTAAGCCCTATAATCAACTGAGCTATAGTTACCACAAGTATCCCAGAAACAAAACCATGTGACCTTGCGCAGTCTGTCTGGAGGAAGGGTCTTGGCAGAAGCCTTGTGAAACAAGGCTGTGGATCGCTGCTGCCTCTGCACATCCCACAACGCTCGCATTTGATGGAGCGCATCGTGAGCGTTCTGGCTCACGTCCTGCCATGGACCTCGCCTGGAAGGAGCAGGAGATCCCGAAGGTGACAAAGTAACTTGGGGGGTTATATGAAGCAGTGCACGAGTTGCTGTGTTAATAAGGGAGGAAGGAAAGATAATGGGCCTATGATGTAATAATCTAAGGGGCGATACCAAAGCTGATGTAATCGCATGTAAACATCCATTGACCAATCAAGGCCTAATACTTATTATGGTTAAAGATTGCCAGCTCTTTCATATATACTATGCAGCCAATCACACTGAACATCCAGAATGCTCACTGACTAGAATACATCATATAAGATATTGGGTCTATTTACTAAACAATAGACTGTGGTGAATTGACAATACACTTGGAAACCTTTTTTTCTAAATCAGCTGGGTTGTCAATTCACCTTAGTTCACTGTTTTGTGAACAGACCATAGTAGTATATTAGTCTGTGACAAGCTTTGCACACCAGGTTTTCTTTTTGCTAAGCAATCAAATCATAACAGAAGCAACATGGAATGAAGATGTCAAATTCTCTGAAGAATGGCACTTTTGATATCTTAGGAGTAATAGAATATATACAGCTAGGGTGACCATATCCTGACTTTTTGTATGAAATTTGTGGAAACCATATACTACATGTTTATAGTAAAACAAATGATGCCATGCAGAATGGATGGGATGTATGGACCACCTAATAAAGTGACAGTATAGTCATTGTGTGACTTGGTTCATTCTGCAATGTAAGAAGTGAAAGCACTCAAATATGCATGTTTGCCAACTTTGTCATTATGGATTCAGAACTCTGAGGGGGTGGAGTCACAAGGGACTGGATCACATGACTCCATCAAGCAACATTGTTTGACCCCGCCAGATTGAGTTCCAGCCTACCAGGTACAGATATCAGGTGTCTAGAGCTCATTTGTGATTTTGTGATTAGGCTGTGCATGTTTCTCAGTCATACAAAGGTGCATGGGCAATATTAATGCCAGGACAGACCCACATCTGAATGTGACTTTCCTAAAAACAAATCTGGACTATTGTCAACTATGTACATGGACAGCAAACCTATGAATGTCCAATATATTATAACTCTCATAATACTTAGCCAACATCTATACTGATTAGCAAGCAGCTGCACACAATCTGGTAAACATGCCATCTCTATCATGCAACATAGTTAGAGATATTTATGTTTTTTATTCACATGTATAATATATATATATATATATATTTATACACTTACCACATACATATTGTTGCATGAGTTTATACAAAACAGAATATTTTTTTTAAGAGCACGGATGGGGGGAGAAAAGCCCACAAACCTGAAATTTGGTAAAAATTCTAATCAGTCTTCTACTTCAAAAGACAGTACCAGAGACAGGCGTATATTGTATATGTGAAGCAAAGCATGAAATAAATGATAAATGAGAGTGCACAGGGAGACATCTATTGCACAACAGAAAGCCACATTTAGTCCTGACAGTCAAAAACTCTATTATAATAACTTAATTCCATTAGCAATTTTCCTTTTACATGACACTCTTTCCCAGAAAGGCCTGTTTATAATGGGGTATCCTTCAATGCCACACCAGGAGATCAGAACTCCCTTCCAGCAGATTCTCTGGAGTCTCCATTAAGGGTCTGGACAGTTACTAGATAAAGTTAAAGACTCTGCGGTGATCTTCACACTAATTGGACTGTAATGTATAGTCTCGGTCAGGCAATTTCTCCCAGCACTCCTCTCCATTGAATGCAATCAAGCCTTTTATCCAAGATACATAGGCTGCTCAAACCCAGGAGTAACCTTAATATGCCCTGGCCTCTTAGCAGAAAACACAATTAATTTTGATACTGAAGGGCAATTAGGACCAGTGTTAAAATAAAAGCCTTTAGAAAAGAGACTGGTAAGAAAACCTTGCAACTGTCTCTAGTCCAAAGTATATGGTGATCAAAATGTATGGTGAAAGTGTAGCTCTATTTGTTGGCGACAATAAATCAGTCCTACATTGAGCATTAAAACAATGAATGTGTATGACTTGATCAATACCCGCTGCTAAAAATGTGGAAAATGTTAGCTTGAGAAGCAGAGGGGCAACCAACAAATTGCAAAGCATCCCTCTTGTGCTCAAAGGGTTAATGACATCAATTAAAAAAAGAATACATATTCTATCACAGATATCTAAATAATCATGCAGCTTTTTAAGCTTATACAACATGGTTTGTAGGGTGAATATTATAGACCCCAAACTATACTAAAAAGTGAACTGTGGTGAACGCAGATTAGCGGAGCTGAAAAAAAATTCTAACTTGTCTATGTTTCCAATTCAGCTAATAATGGCTGATGTTTGTCGTTCACTTGTCAGAGGAACATGTTTTAAATGTGTCTCTTTATCCATGACATCAGTTTGTGACACTGTATGCACGTATGTAGCAAAGGGGAATGTTCCTATAATGAATGGTATCACACATATACCCTACTCCCTCATGCCTCCCCCTCCAAAATAAAAGACGCGAGACAGGAATGGAGTTTAAATAGGCCACAGCATTTATTAACATAACAAGTAACTGTATGAGCCAAAATTATCTCCATTATTATTAAACCTTTTTGTAACTTATTATCAATAGATGATTAAATATAAATATATAAAATTGAACATTTGATGACCAACATACAGCTACAACTAGTCCTTGCCAATCTACCTGAGAAAAAACATAACACATAACCAGCATCAACCTATCCTTCTAAAACTTCCGGATTATAAGGTGAACCCCTCCCCCCTCGTCCATGTTACCTCTGTATATTGCTTGCCCACTTGATGCTAACCACCAGCCGGCTGTTAGCTCGGTGGGCACGACCATTATGATCACCTACATCGTGATCAGAGGTTAAGGGAGGGGACACCCTATCCATCCATCTGACTCCATCTCCTCCGTCCTTAACTACTGGATTGGCAAGGACAACCCCGCCTGCTGTGACAGAGAAATACATTAATGCACACATAAAAACAATTTAACAAAGGGAAGGGTGGGTGGGAAATTTCTCCTGATATGTCCGTCAACCAAAATGGCTGACGGACTCAAGGGATCCCAGCTTATATACACCCCCCCCCCCCCCCAAAGCCACTCCCCCCGGCTCTTTTTTGGGCACCACCCCTAGAGGGGAAACCCGAAGATTAGTAAAAGGCGGATCCCGAAAGGGCCCCGCCATCCTACCTAGTGCCACTTCCTTGTCTAATTTGTCCCGCACCACCCCTGGGTTAACCGCCACTGATCGTAAATTACGATGAGATAATATGGTGGGCCCGATCCTGAAAAGGGTTCCAAAACCCCTCTTCAAAGCCTGACACCAATATATCCGCCGCCCTCCGGTTCCTATATTTGTTTAACCATGGGCGCATCGCGGCGACGTCCACTGGCGTCTTCCCTCTTTGTGCCTGTTTAAAGCAGCGGGAGGAGGTGTGATTCCCACCACATCCTGAACATTCGTGCTTGAAACGGCAGTTCGCTCCCCATTTGCAGTGACCATCATTGTATTGCCAGCATGACCCGGGGCGTTTTGGTGTGGCCGCCGGTGTGGTGTTGGATCCCATACCGCCGGCCCCCCCAAGAAAGGACGACAAACCGCCCTGGGCCGAGGCAGGCCTGGTCATAATAGACAACCAGAGTCCTATGTCCATTTGGTCCCAAGTTAATGACGGGCGGACAGCTAAACGCTGGCGAAACTGCTCGTCGTATTGCCACCAATTCAGCCCCCCGTAAACCCTGCACGCCGTCCAAACCTGATCCTGATAGCAGAATAAGGACGAACACCGTTCCGGGTATTTTTCCCCCATGACACTAGCCAATATGGAAAAAGCCCTTATCCAATTGCCGAAAGTCTTAGGGATCTTTCGGTACTTGTACCTTTCTCTTTCTCAGTCCGACTCCTTCAACTACTTGTCAGGAGGAGGAACGTCTTCCAAAGGGAGAAGGAAGAATATCTCCAGGAATTCCCCTTTCCAGATCTTATCCTTAATTTCTTGCTTGAGATGCAGGCCCAAAGAGCCTGACCAGCAAATATAAGATGACCTGTTGGCCACCGGGGCCACTGCTACCTGAGGAGGCTCTGGAGTCACCAACTCCAAGCCCCCCACCTCAGACCCCGAGCCCCCCGCCATAACCGCAGCAGAGGGGGATGGCAGACCCAGACGCCGTCTCACTGCCTGTCAAGCACGCGCCTGGCCTACCTGCCGGTTCCCATACTCCCCGCAATTGAGTATCAAGCTGCTCTGCAACCGACGGAGCTACCGATCCCCCTGGGGCAGCCTTATGCAAAAGTACCCCCTGCAACCCCCGCATTAGCCCTTCCCACGCAGGCGCAAGCGAGGTCCCTGGCATTACTGTCCCAGAACCCAATGTCCCAACATCACCACACTCACCAGGTAGTGTCAGCACACCCGTGGTTGGAGAGCCGGAATGCTGTAGCACAGGGGACAAAGCGCCGGATTGCAGCAACCCCGTGCCAGGGGCCATCGGGGGAGCCATGATGCTGGATTGAAGTCCATGATGTGCCAACTGCTGTGAGCTGGTGCCAGGAGAAACACCCTGCAGGGAAGAGATAGCAGTGTTAGAGACCCTCCCCCCCTCCTTAAACCTGTGGGCTCAGCACCAGACGTGTATGCAGCCTGGTCATGTATTGTGGAGCGGGGATCAGGGGAGGGTGTGCCACCGTCCTCCCCTTCTTCAGAGAAACCTGATATGGAGCCATCAGAGGGAACCTCAAACGGACTGGGAACAGGAGGTGAGCGCTGTGCCCTCCGGTTAGTGACCCGCCTGCCACGTGGCTGTCTGGGCGCCCGGGGCCTAACGCTGCTTGCCGGCATTTGAAGTGCCGCACCTGACAAGGGAGGAGTGAGAGGGGCTGCCGCTATCCCTACCTCTATGTTTCCGCTGGATCTGAGGGCCCTGGCCGTCGTAGAGGTAAGTGGAGCCGGGGGAGGGGTTACCATCCGGCCCTGTGACCTGCGGGTAGGCCTCGCGGCCGGCGACAGCCTACCTCGCGTCAAGGGCACCACTGGGGCCCGTTGCCGGCGGGAGTGTGCCATCGCGGGCCTCGCGGCCTGTGAGCGCGCTCCACGTGGAGGAGGGATCGAGGGGCCAGGGGCAGGGAATGGACTTACCGGCCTCGCGGGAGACGAGCGCCGCCGTCCTCGATGGTCCCCCGGGCTCCGACTCCTGTATCCTCGACGCGCTGGTCCATCTGGGCTCAGGCGGGCGGGGGGGCGCGATACACGCCTGCCCGACCCGCGATCACCTGCGGGAATGGCGGCTCCGGTTGGAGCCACCCACAACCTCGCCATTTGTTGCTGGAGGTGGGCTCCACCGTCCAGCAGTGCCTCAGCCCTGAGGGCGGCCAACACCTGCTCCACATCCATCCTCAGGCCGTTCTTCTGCAGCAGACACGATCAGGAAAAACAAATTTCTCCTGATATGTCCGTCAACCAAAATGGCTGACGGACTCAGGGGATCCCAGCTTATATACACTCCCCCCCCCCCAAAGCCACTCCCCCAGTCACACATCACTCACTTCCCTCACACATACATGGCCCCCTCCCACCTAGGCTCTGCCTGTTTCCCGGGGAACTAGTTAACTATTACAATGAAGAACATGTCATTCACATCTCAACTTCTTAATTTTACCAGCTTAATAAAAAAAAAACAATCCAGACAGCTGCCCAAAAATGTCATTTGTTACCATTAGGCATGAACATGAGGCAAGTTGGTCTATTTGATTTTTTACAAAATAACAGATATGTTACCAAGTCTATACATTGTTTTGCAATTTTAAACAAATGTCTCAATAACTGAACATTAGTATCTTCACCAACTCGTCTTCTGCAAGACAAAGGAAAGAGCAGAAACTGAGCTGTGGGCTCCATGTTCTTACTCTTTCTATATCATTGGCTGGCAGAAAGCATACAGGCATGGTGCTATAATCTATTTTTTCAAGAGGCAATTGAGAAGGGAATTGCAAAATGAAGGCCATAATAGCAGAGTTTGAGGTATAGCTGAGTAGGAGGATTTTTTCATCTCGGCAACTTTGGTCTTCATTTTGCAATTCCCTTCTCAATTCTTTGCAACCCCCTCATGAATAAAGCCCATAGGTTATTGCACCTTGCCTGTTCACTTTCTGGCAACAGTACTATCACAACCAACTACACCTAATAATGAATCTTACTATTCTACACTATCACATAAGGTTTTATTTATGATTATTAGGTTTAGTTGGTTGTTATGGTACTGTGAGTATGGATCCATCTATAGTGGCAGCTGAATTATATAGAAGCACAAGTGAAAAGAACATTGGCCTAGCTTATCCTATGAGCCACAGTCCTTCCTTAGGAAGCATTATGACTAAGGTTTTCACCAACAGTCTCTCATTGCTAGCCACAAAAAAAAAAGAAGACTAAAATACCTCTTATGTCTGTGATGTAGAATCTATACGATTCTTCACAACAAGCCTTCTTATCATACTGAGAGCCTTGCAAATAATCACCATTGCCCTAGATGTGTTGCAAAACAAAATGTAAAAAAATAATAAAAATAATATGCCTGCCAATCCTTGCAAACATATGATAATCCACTAGGGAAAGCATTATGATTGTTATCAGTCTGCTACAATGAAATACAGTCTGGCCTTAGTACAAAAGTATGGAAATTGGCTTTAGATTTCTAGAACTCTAAATTTCCAACTCAACCTCCCTGAATACTCCCCTGCTAGGCTTTAAACATACATTCTTTCAACATAATTTATACATTTAACCTTTTGATTTGAAGACTTTGCTTGGAAGTAAAGGGCTAAAATACACTTTAATGTGTTCAACCTCTGGACAGAATGATTTAACTTAAATGGCATTCTCAATGGCCTTTCATCAGCCAAGGTGTGCCCAGTTACGGCCCTAGATAACTTCACATTGTTTCCGCTGATAAAACGTAAAATAAACAGCGCTGTCTGCCTATTGTTATGTCGGCTACTTTGTCAGCTGTTATGAAAAGTGATTTCCGACACGGCAAGAAAAATTGTGATTCTCTTCCTTGTGTTGTGAGGGTTGTAGTGTGAGTTCTTGACAAATCTCTACTCTACCTCCTGAGACCATTGACCTTTAAAAATCAAACCACTAACTATGCTCTTGTTCATTTCCTCTTCCTTTGTCCACAGTCACAGGAAGTGGGTTATAACCTTTAGCAGATAATCTGACACACGCGCGCACAATCGGAAGGCACAGCATTATATTGAAACAAAAACTTGGACCTTTTGAATTTAGGTAAATGCAGGAAGTAAAGAAACTTCCGTGCAGGAAAGGGCACATTCACAAATATCCATAGAGGATGCTCAGTGGCATCAGTCCAAACACTAACCCTAGTGTTATCTTTAATAAAAGTCTGGCTGAGAAACCTTCAACTTGAATTGAAAGATTGCATGATCTATAGACACTTAATGTAGCCAAAGAGGCATTGTGATAAAAAATTATGCTTTTTTGTGATAATTTGTACAGAGGGCCAAAACAATCTCTCTTCCCGCTAATAAAATGGAAGATAAAAGGTCAACATGCCATATATCTTGCATAACATTTATTTTGCTTGCTTTAATTCTAATAATGTAAATCCAAGGGCTACGCTCTGCATATTCATACCTGAAGATGTATGGCATGTGATTTAGCAATGTTACAGTTGTTCTTCCATATTGAATAAAGAGACCATGGCGCAGAGAGCGAGAGTCACATGACTGCTTTATGTGTAAAATACATGGGCAGGGTCTTTTATTTATTTTTAACACATTCAGTGTCAGATCGGTGTACAATGCAACATGCTGGTCAGCTCTCTAGCAACGATGGGGTTAAGCCTGTTTAAAATAGTATACTCACATTTATTGTCCTTGTAGAGAAAGAAGGATAGATGAAAAGAAAGGTTAAGGTCTCTTCTCAAGATGGCTTCAGAAATACATTTTGAGGTTAAAAAGTCCAGATGGTAATTCAACTGTATCCTTGCTATAAACACAATATGATTTATGGCATGCACTAATAGCATCTGAGTGTAGAGCTAGCCAGCTTTGCTTCCTCTCATCTGTAGCTTTAAATTCATCAGATTTTTTCACTCCCCCCATCAATCCTTCACTACAAAGAGATGCTTTGAACAGGAATTTGGGAGTTCTTTTAAACCATACGATTGATAAATGTGTACAACTTTAATCCACACAAATGAATGTCCAGCACTTTTTATTTATAATGCTGAGGGGATGTGCTTATTTAAAGTATTGTCAGAGACCATTGACAAGCTCATGCTTACAGAAGGAAATTTCTCTCTCTCTTTTTATATATGCTTTCACTCCTTGGAGAGTCAAACTGAATCAGTTTTCACTTTTTTCTGACACTGAGATTATGAGGTTCCTGGCTTTGTGAGAAAAATTCATTAGAAATGGACGTCTCTTGGGTAAAATACAACTTGCAACATATTTATCATTTCAACACCAGCTTAGCCCAACATAACAAACAATGTAGGTACATCATGGAAATGCTGGGGCTTCATGTAAATTAATCTCCAATGAAGAGGCACTTACCCTTTTATTTTTTATTATGTACATTTAAATATTCCCAATAGTGAAATACATATGACTTTGAGGCCAAACAGCTAGCGTTGGGGGATATTTCCCCAAAGAAGGTACTGATTACCCATCAAGTAGCAGCCCACTATCTTCTTCACAAATTCAAGTATAGTCCCTCCATTGGACTAGCGCCCCCCCCTATTAATGGCATTTCCCAGTAGCATTCCCTCTAGCTTGATATGTCCCCTACTGGTCAGGTCCCTCCCTCCTAGCAATGTTAGATATGCCTTTAGCAGGTAGATGTCTATAGAGGTAGACATCCACACTGATGTTTGCAAATAGTACATCCTGCATTAACCTTGAATAGATATGTTTCTTATGTTCCCATCCCCTCTAGAATGTAAGCTTGTGAGCAGGGCCCTCTACCTCATGTTTTAATCTGAAAATATTTGTCTAATTTTGTTTGTAACTCCCATAAACATGACCATATACTTTTCACACGGTTTGGTGAAGATACAGCACTCGTCCTGTAAGCATCAATAACCATGTTGTAGTCACTATGAATAGGTTGAGGCCTTCTATGTGTTGTATTTCTTTGGCACCACAACCCAGGTTTTCAGGGTTCAACTATGTCTAGTAAACTGCAGATGGTGGACTGACCTTATTTTTGGAAAGAATTACCAGCAAGCACTCTATGTTGTAGACAGGTCTCACAAACTGGGTGGGAACAGCAGTAGTCGGCAGGTAAGAGGTCATGTGAACAACTAACACCATTATACAAGGTTTGCAATAAATGCAATTTCACTAAATAATTGTCAGGCTTGGTCAAAATTATGGTCAATATACATATGTTATTATAGAAAAGGGGAAAACAAAGTATTATGCTTAGGGTTGCAAGTTATTAGCTGACATGAGTTATTCATTTCAAATTAAACACAGAATGCAAATACAATGAAAAAAAATTCATATGTCTTAAATTAATAAAGGACACAGTTCCGAAGACATAAAATAGCTTAAGTATGACAAAGACATACTGTGAGTGGAAATTCATCACTTAACACTGGCAGATATCCAGAATCCAGGAAATATATAAAATGTATGGTGTCTGCGGCAGAACTTTGGAGAAATAGTCTTAACTGATGAATTTCTACAGATAAGAACATGATGGTAAGCCAAATTAAGACGTGTAAGAAGATTGGGGTAAAACGCTGGTGGTGCGATGAGACATAGATGTTAAAATATATTTTTTGAAACCTTTTCGTTCTAATTGCAATATTTCGATTAAATTATACAAAAGACATGTATGTACTGATGGCTTGTGTCTGGGTTAATGTATTTTAGCATTAAAAGTATTTATTTCCCCAATGAGAGTCTTATTTGATGTGGCATCTTTCAGATTCTTGGACATCTAGGGGTTCTTCTCCAGGAACCTTTTCAAAGCATGTTTCCTGCAGTTCTTGCAGACAAGATCAAAGCATATGCCTACCATGGTACATTGGTGCTACAACCAAATGATGTATTGTAAAGAGCATTTTTCCTGGAAGAATATGTAATTTTGGGGTTACTCTATTTTTCTGATATCACTTGGATATCACATGCAATACAACCCTACAAATGATACAAAAGCATCAATGAAACAATATCCAGTGGCATTTATTATAGATACATGATTGCTTTTAAATGCAAAGTGGCAAATATTTTCACAGGATCTAGTGGAAGGTTTGATCTTTTCTGGAAGGTTACTCCACATTCGAGGAGTTCTGTAGGAGAAGGAAGCCTTGTCCTCTTCTTTCTTGTAACATGTAATCATTAGTGAAGTGCTGGAAGCTATCAGTGTTGGAGCTATAGCTAGTTCCTTCTGTGTTCGAGGAAAGAAAAGAAAATTCTGCCCCTTTTATATAATTTTATAGCAGTTTTTTTTCGCAAATAAAAGAAATCAAATCAATCAAAAAAAATGCTCAGCTGTTTGGAAGGTTGAATTTCTCCCCATAGTCTATGCCACTTCCCGAAGGAGATTTGCTCCTATCAATGCAGCCACAAGTTGCTGCATGCTGGGCTGGAGTATGTCCATGTGGCTTCATATCCCATGATCTGTTTTGTTTAGTCCTGCACACAATGTGATTGACACTTGAGAGCAGGCCAGAAGGGACAGAGAACTGCAGATCCATTGCATCAAAGGACATCAATCTTGGCATGTAAGCATATGTTTCAAAATGGTGATACAGCCATGACACATATTTTCACATTTTGATTAGGTCAGAATAGGATTATTTGCAGATAACATCATCCTCACAGGAACAGACCATAATATTTGATTACATTTACATTATATTACATTATTTACATTATAAATTAAACCTCACAAAAACTTGCGCAATCTTGTCCAATGTGGATAATTAAATGAGAAGTCAAATAACAAATAGATATCCCTTTTAGTGGACAAAGGATGGGTTCATATATATGGGAGTATGTGTTAGGGCAAACATTCAAGATCTGATGGACAAAAACTTTGAGACCTTGTTTAAAGACACACAAACCAAATTAAATAAGCGTTAGAGATACAATGAAATCTCCTGGTTAGGAAGAATAAATGTAGTCAAGTCCTATGTATTGCCAAAATGGCCAAAGTCCAGATGGGGCCAAACTCCAGATGGTTCAGAAGTTGTTTATGTTGTATATATGGGGAGGGAAGAGGCCCAGAATAAGCAGAACCCATCTAGTAAAACACTCAAGGGAGGCGGGGATTGGGAATTCCAGACCTGATAAAAGGCGAGTAGATTGTACCATATACATAAATGGCAGGATAGTTCCGAATTTTCGGATCCATGGGATCAAAATAAAGCAGCTCTGATTGGCCTGGACAATCTATTTGCAGTGCTCTGGTTGACATGTGGGGCCGAGAGAAAAATAGTTAAACTGAATGCTCCAATATTTGTCTTGGAATTATTAAGATTTTGGAAAGATTTTGGAAAAGTTTCAAAAAAAGGCATAAGATCTTACAGAAAATTTCAGGCGCTGTACCAATCAATATTTTGGAGCAAAACATAGAACAATTATCATTAATAAATTGGAATAAAAAAAATAAAATTGCAGACATACTTGCTAAAGATTCAATAAAACCTTTTGAACAACTGCAAGTCGAACTGGGACTGCCCTCAAGAGAATTATTTACATATCTAAGATTAAAAAACTATATAAACCAGGTATTAACAAGAGATGCAGGTTTAGTGGTGAGAGATTGATATAATATTTGACCAAGCCCCAAGAACTAAGGTAATGCCTAAATTATATAATATACTGAGAGCAGCCCAAAAAGACTGTAAACCTAAGTCGTGGATTACTTGGGAAAGAGATTTTGGAAGGTTATATGAAAATAAACAATGGCACTCTGGTTATTTCAGACCTCAAAAGGTCAATGAAAAATCTAAATATCAATGAACTCCAAATTAAGATCATCCATAGGTGGCACATGGTCCCTAAAATTATGAATAAACTAAATAAAAGTAACTCAGCATTATGCTGGAGATGCTCTCAAGATATAGGTGACCATAGACATATTTGGTGGGATTGCCCAGCACTTTCAAGATTATAGGAAAAAGTGTTTGGAATTATCAATCTAGTTCTTGAAGAAAAAATTGTCAAAACAGCAGAAGTGGCCCTGCTACACTAGGTCCCCTCAGCCTTGCCGTTTCATAAAAAATATATATTAATACACATTATAATGGCCACAACGTTGAGCATTGCTCAGAATTGGAAACTAATTAACTGCCCAGACTGGAATCAAATACATAACCAAATATTGTACCAACATAATATGGAGCAAAAGATTGCATATAATGATGGGAAAATTGAGCTGTTCGAAAAGAGATGGTCGCCTTGGTTCGCATGTTTTCCGGCAAGACAGAGGGCCCTCCATGCACATATTTAGAGATAGGTGGAAAGGGGAAGGGAAGGAGAAAGAGTAAGAGGTGAAGTAGAATAGAAGCAAATGAAAAACATATAGTACCATGGAATGTGAGATTAAATATTTTCCCCATGTAGCTCCTTGTCTATCCCCAAGGAAAATAAAAGAAAACAAACTAAAGACAAGCCTAATGTCCCACGGTGCCCCCCCCCCCCCCCCTTTAAGGGTATCCTTTGTATTTTTGTATTAACAAAATTTTCTATTGAGACTTGTTACTGATATCTAATGTTATGTTTTATATAACCGTTATTATGTGGGAAAAAAAACAAGGCAACAAATACTCTTTTTTTTATTTTAATGGAAGAATCGGTAAATTTGCTGAAAAAAAATTGTTATAAATATAGATTTTAAATATATATATATATATATATATATATTTATATAAATGTATTTTATTACAAAGCCTTGCAAAAGCATTAAACATGTATAGCCACCTGTGATACCATAAAATGATTGTTTCAACATTTTGAGCCCTACCAATATCTATCCAATAACGATGGCTAAAAATCCTAAAATAGGCCTTTGATTATTACCTACCTTGTGGTCAAAAAAGGAGCATAAAACCCCTGTGGCAGAATATATTTGAGCACATTGATATGTGTTTAAATCAAACCGTAGAACCCAGCCCAGAGATACCCATGTTTCAAAATATGCAAGGAAAGTAATCTTTCCTAATTGCAACTTATACAGGGCTAGAAAGGAAATGGAAACACTTTAACTGCAAATTAAAAAAAAACATCCTACCTTATGGATAACAACAGGATGCAACATGAAAAAATCTGGCATCCCTCGTTTAAATTCCATGAAAATTATCACTCCTCTCATACTACCACACTGTCTACAAGAAGAGAATGATACACTCATCTTAACATCTGGGAGGTGAGAAGACGCTTCTTTTTCTTTCCTATCTCTTTTATTCTTCCTACCCCTCTAAATGCCTCCCCTTCTCCCTTTGTCCACCTTTTTCTAATTTATTTATTTTCAATTCTTTTCTAGTCCCACTTATTTTCATAATGGTACCAATCAGTGATTTAACATAAACGAAATCTGTAACCACTATTAATATACTATATCTTTGTCGAAATGCAATGCTTACAGCTGTCTGTTTGTATTTGTTTATGATGTCCTTACGAAGATCCTCCTCCTCTTTCTTTCTTCTTATATATGTTTTATAAAACAAAAATAAAAATATAATAAAAAGTGATTATAAAAAAAAAAGCCTGGCCGTTCAACTATCAGTTCATTTTTAGTAAATTGCCCATAGGACAACTGTTACTGTAATATTAAGATTTTCTAAAAATAAAGTTTTTTATTAAATAAAATAATATGTATCTTTTGCACATGGGATATGAGCTGCCAATTCAGTCAGATGTGATGTGTAGGTGCAATGCTGCATAGGTGCAATGTTACTGACATTGCAATGCTATTCAGATCATGCATGTGCAGTTGCGAGGGCATTGCAGCATACACATCCACAAACTGTCTGCGCATAATGGGCCCTCTTCAATGATCTAAGTTATTTTGTATCAGGTCATTGAAAATTGTAGACTGCAAAAAAATGTAGTTAAAAACCAGTGAGAAGAGATAACATTCAATAGAGGACAATGTATTACCTCTGAGTCCCAGACAACTGGGATAGCACAGCAACACATGGGGACAGTGGGAGGGAGATATGATTGAAGAGTAAATGGATTTTTTAACTTTAAATTCAATTATTGTTTCTCAAACCTCTACCACATTATGATCACTTTTCTTTTGTTCTTATTGATTGAAGGCTATGAAAAATACTGAATTTTGAAAAAATTGAATTTCAATAAACCTGAAAGACATTTTTAAGAGGTTTGCTCATCTATGTGTACACCAGCCCCTCAGTGATTTTCAGTTATGCCTATGCAAATTAATTTCTACTTCCTAATGTTCTGACCATGATATTTGAGTAATAATTGGTTAGGACTGGAAAGGAAATAGATAACTTTACAAGGAAGGCCATCTATAAATGGTTTTAAGAGTCTGTAGCTATGAAACATTATATAATACAAAAGCATGGAGATTGGTTACTATAGCAACTACTTTCACCCTCACAGATGAAAGAAACTTTAAAAAAAGAAAAACAAAACCTGTAATCAGAAAATTATAGATAATTTTAACCCATTTTTTTTCTTAAAAAGTCAATATTAGAGGATCACTCCAGTCTGAAAAGAAGCTGGAAGAATAAATACACATTAAAACTTAAACTTAAAACTGACACTTTAAAAATAAAAATATTTTTATTTTTTCAGCTTTTTGCAAGCTTTCTCCTGCCCACCAATGATATCAGTTGCTCGAGCATGTCCTCTGCATATCTAGTAGTCTCCCATGTACGTGTCCATTCACTGCTGTAATAAAAGAAAACAGTTAGGTAGTTACTAGAGTTGAGCGGACACCTGGATGTTCGGGTTCGGCGGGTTCGGCAAAACTTCAGAAAAAAGTCCGGGTTCGGGCTCGAACTTGACCCCGAACCACATTGAAGTCAATGGGGACACTAACTTTTGGCCACTAAAATGCCTCTAAAAAAAGTCCTGGAAAGGGCTAGAGGGCTGCAAAATGAAGTAAAATGTGGGTGAGTGTCCCCATTCATACGAATAGGTCAATTGACCTATTCGTATGAATGGGGACTCTATTTCGGTTTATAGAAAGCCAATAGCCATGTAATGCTATTGGCTTTCTATAAACCGAAATAGAGTCCCCATTCATAAGAATAGGTCAATTGACATATTCTTATGAATGGGGACTCTATTTCTGTTTATAGAATAGCAATAGCATTACATGTATTCCATAAGCCGAAAGTCTATAAACCGAAAGACATATGGTTTATAGACTTTCGGTTTATAGAATACATGTAATGCTATTGCTATTCTATAAACCGAAAGTCTTTAAACCGAATGTCTTTCGGTTTATAGACTTTCGGCTTATGGAATACATGTAATGCTATTGGCTTTCTATAAACCGAAATAGAGTCCCCATTCATAAGAAATTATTATGAATGAGGACTCTATTTAGGTTTATAGAAAGCCAATAGCATTACATACAATGTAATCACCTAACCCCGAATTCCAACACGAACATACAGTGGAATGTCCGTGTTCGTGTTCGGGTCCGGGGTCCAAAAACCGTAATGTTCGGTACGAACCCGAACAGTGCGGTTCAGATTCGCTCAACACTAGTAGTTACTAACATCTGCACTGATCTTGCAAGTAATCAAAAGCAGAGGGGGGGGGGGGCTAGAACATACTATTTGTAAGAGATTCCTCAGGAATTTTTGCATACATTTGTATTTAAAAAATCATTTACAATATACAGGTTAAACATTAACAGGTTGAACCAAATAGCTTTTGAGTTTATCTTTAGGATTTTGTTGCTTACTAAGTCTTAGTGATTATCTATAACTAACTTGAGAAGTTATTGTAATGGCAATGTGAGTCATTTAAACCAAAGCCAATATATTTTATTAGCAAAAACTGATGTTTACAGAGTAACTATGTTATATAGTAGTTTAGGTTGAAAAAAGAGTCCATCAAATTCAACCCTTTTCCTATTCCTTGTTTACCTCTGTTCATCCAAAAGAAGATCAAAAACAACTTATTTCAGCAAGTTTGAATTCTGCTATCATTGGGGAAAGAAATTCCTTCTTGACTCCAAATAGCAATCATATTTCTCCTTGGATCAACAAGCACTCAATAAATATTAATGCCCATACTAACATGCATAGCCCTTAATGTTCTGGCTCATTAAAAAAGTATCCAAGCACCTGTTAAAGGTATCTAACCTATTTGCTAGCAACACCTCAGGCAGTGAATTCTATGCTGTCGTAGACTAAATCTCCTTTATTCAAGTCCTAGTGGGTGACCTCTTGACCTTTGTACTGCTCTGTTAATGAACAGGTCTTTAGAATGCCCCTGGTATTGGCCCTGCACATGTTTATATAACATTATCATATCACCTCTAAGCCACCATTTCTCTAGCGTGTACAAATGTAACTTTTCTAGCCTGTACCACATATTCAAGGTGGGGTCTTACTGTGGACCTATTATAGAGGCAGATCTTCCTCCCATGAGTTACTACAGCTCAATATCTGATTGGCCTTTGCAGCTGCCAGCTGGCACTGTGCACTACTGCTAAGTCTATTGTCTACTATTACTCCCAAATCTTTTTCATTAGTAGATTTCCCCAAGGAAACACCATTTAAACTATACATTGCATTTTTATTATTATACACAAAATGCTTACTTTTACATTTATCTACATTAGCTACATTGAATGTAATTTGCCATTTCTCTGTCCTTACCCAATTTGTCCAAATCCTCTTGCAATGAAGGCAAAATCTAGTTCAGACTCTGTTACCCTACTTCATTTTGTGTCATCCACAGACACTGAGACATGGCTCCCTATTCCAACTGGAATATCATTAATAAACAAATTGAAAAAACTACATTTATCACATCTGTCCAATTTGAACTTAGTATATCTATATTTTTACTCACTTCTTCATAGAATGTAATTAAGATAATTTGAAAAGATCTGTCTTTTATAAAGCCATGTTGGCTCCTGCTTAGGAAATTTCTGCTTAAGATAACCCTAAGCATACTTAAATAAAAGCATCCCTGAAAATGAAAAACAAAAATCTGGCCAGACTTTGGCTTTGAGTTTATACCATTTGGACCCGGGGCTTTGTCTACCTTAAAACCATTTGTTGTAACACTTTTCTTGTGTCAGCCAATCACTTGCTTGCTGTGACTGTTCTGTAAAAGAAGTGTCAGGAACACACTGCACCTGTACTTGAACCCGTATTTCCATGTCCCTAGCTCTCTTTACTTGGCCTCCAGACTGTTTTTTCGCAATTAACCTCTATTCTGGTAACCATGAATCTACAAAGCCATGCTATCATTGTCAACTCTCGCCCCTGTGTCTGGTCATGTGCTCACTCTCTGCCTATAAAAGCCACTTACTGTAACTTTACCTTTGCCAGATTATATGTTCCTGCTTGCATCATAATCAAGCTTTCTACCGATCTCTATTTACCTGTTACCGATTTGGACCATCTTACTACTCTGCTTTCTCCTACCTACTGACTTCCTGGCTTGCCTGACTACGCTTCTACTCTTTGTTCCAGCCTCTCAGCTCTGCTAAAGACCAGATTGTCACTAAAAGTTCAGGAGCTCAACCACCTGGGTAACGAGTGGCTGTTTCTGGCAGAAGACTTTGCTGGCTGCTGGACTCCAAAACCTGCTAACATCAGTATTGTTACAAGTAGCTTGCAGGTTCTTGACCATGGGTTCTTCTTTGATTAAAACAAAAGAAACTAAATTATTTAAAATATCTGCTTTCTCACGGTCGCCACTGACCATCTTATCCATTTCTGATAACATAGACCCAGCATATATCTTTAAACATATGAATGGCAATTTTATGCCAATCATATGTTTAAATATACTTTTGTGATTCCTCTTGCTCTCCTTGGCAATTATTTTTTCATTCTCCAATTATTATAATTAAATTTCCTTTTTATAGGTCTTGTTAGCCATTTTATATTTTGCACATGCCTCTGCTGATCCCTCAGCTTTATAATGTTAGTTTATTTGTATTTATTTCCTGATCTTAATTTACTGGTTAGCCACATTCATATTAGTTTGCTTCTTTTATTTTAGTTTCCAAAGTGTATAATGTATAGGTATATTTTTGTAAACTCAGTTTTAAGGTATACTACTTCCCCAAAAACTAATCCATCCCATTCAGTAAGAACAAGGGACATATTAAATATCATAAAATTAGACTTTTTAAAATTCAGTGCTTTGGTGGGACCTATACCAATTTGCCTTTTTGAATTAATCTCAATGGATAACATGTTATGGTAAATTCTCTAAATGCTCCCATACTCCCTTGTTAGTTAGCAAAAAGTTCCTTCTTGTTCGCTATTACCAGATCCAGGTACACTTCAACAAATTCAGAAACTTACTACTTTTAACAGAATTAGTAGTTCCATTTTTCCAATCTACTTCTGGGTAATTGAAATCCTCAATAATAATGTTACACCCTATTTGAGAAGCCTTTTCAATTTGTAATCATAGTTGTGATTTTTGGTGGTTTGTAACAAATACCCACTAATATTTTCTGGGCCTTTCTAACCCCAATGACTATCTCAACCACACAATAATTCCACATGTTCCTCTTTCATTTTGTTCCAGCAATGTAAACATCAATGTAACATAGTTCATTGAACTGAATTACTGACAGGACAAACTTCTGACATATTTTTAGCTATAAAACCAATTCATTGCTCATTTCTCCATACAAGATAATTAGGAGTTTAATTATGAATCCTTGTTTATTTTCTCCTCAAATCACTACAGGGGCAGGAATCAACATTTTTCACAGTGAACAATAACTAGACCTGCTGATGGACAATTTACTGATGTTCTATGTATCTTCACAGACCTTGCCATGGACAGTGTTGTCTTTGTATGGATACCTTGCTTAACCCTTGTCCACTAAATTCCACTCAGCTCCGCAATCGGCAGTGGTCACCAAATCACTTTCTTCCCATATCAGTAATGAGGTTAATTCCATTCCAGGGGACTTGTTCAACACATGCTGATTTTCTTCTCAGCGTTTTCATTGACACGTCATGTTGGGTGATGCCTCATTTGGTTGCTCAAGTGATCGGTCATTTAAATAGGGCAGTACCTTGGACTCTTTAAACTGCAATTTAAATTGCAAGGGAACATCATTCAATGTCTATCTGTCAACAGCAGAAATAAGCATATCCCACATCTACCAACTGATTATGCAACTGCTGCCCCAGTGTCACTGCTAGATGTGCTACGGTGTTTGGTTTTTCCACTTAGAACTAGCTAAGTGCTATATGGTTATAGAGGGATATCCTGCAAACTGACTGTAAATATGTATTTTTTTTTAATCATTTATGTGCAGATTTAGTTGTTATTTTTGAACATTTTAAATTAGAGTCTGGCCAATATGCTTTAATAACTGATTATATGAAGGTACTCTGTATGCCATTAATAGCTGTAATACATGTTTTAGCTGGTGAAATAGCTCAGTGGGCTAAAGTATCATCTTCAAAATCTGTTCTTCCCTCAGGCTAGCATGTTCTTATTCCTGCCAGGGTTAAACTGAGCTTTTCATCATTCTGAGGTGGATAAAATGAGTAATAATCATAGTCAATTTTACAAGAAGGAAATGTTAAATACCAGCACCAAAGGGAAAAGACTGTTATCAACCACCCTCCTATGGTTCCCCAATGCAGAAATGTAACATATCAAAACACATACAAATTCTAGTTTTTATTCATTGAGTACCATATAATTGGGTAATATTAACATCCACTGAATGTGCTTAAAAACCAGAGAATGTCTGAATTCACTGTTCCTGGTCAAACTCTTTGTGATTATTATTTCTCAAAAGAAGAATGCACGTATAATATAAAATGATTATAGGTGTATGCAGGTATTCATGTGACTCAGAATAATCCAAACTTCCAAACTTATTCCTACTAGGGGGCAAAATAGCATTATATTTTTACCCTTCTTCAATACTCAGGGACGAATTCTGTCAACATCAATAGGATTATGTCTTTATTTAATTGTCAAGTATAATTTGTATCAGCAGGTGAGAACCAAGTGGCCCGTTGACAAGATATCTGCAATGTAACTAAGTCTTGGATGTATTTGTTCTTTAGAATAGTCTTAAACTCATGCCAGGCTTTCATGCAAACCTTTACAGAGTTGGCTTTTAAAATGGCCACTTAAACCATGTAACAATCCCATTGAGATAACTTCTTTGGCTCACAATAGTAGGTATTTCAGCCCACCTCAAAATTCACTTTTAAACAATTACTTTATAATCTAAAACTCAATTTCTTTAGCATTAACAAAACCTTTGAGAAACGCACATTTAATAAGCATGGAATTCGCTCATGGAATTTGCTATATGTCCAGTCTCTTGCTGCCGTGAAACAAAATGGTATAATTCACCTAACTCTGAATATTTTACTCCATTTGTTGACTCGGTGTGAATGAATTTCTAAGCCACGATGAAATTCAGTCAAATTAGCATAAGTGGAAAGGTAAAAAAGCATATCCCAAAACGGGGTGCAGTTATACAAACTGGGCCTTTATCAATGTTTAGTGGCTATCGCTACCCTTGAGGATAATAATTACTGCAAATGTTTCTAATACTTATTTTTCATTCATCGTTTGCATTAAACTAAACATATTATATTTTTAAAGGTAATAGTTGGAGCTCTCGTTCTTTAATAATTGATGTGAAAATTACAATGTGTGTTTTTTTCCAGGTGATGTACAGTGGAAGAGAACATTGAATTTAAATAAGATTACACCTCTTTAAACATGCAAATTGGTCACCATATTGGGAAGCCAAACACACAAATTCTGTTGATGCTTTTTACAAAGGTGCAAATTACTAATCAAGTCTGCTTGGCAGCCTGCACAGTTTATTATCTCTCTAAGTTTATTTATTATGAGCTCAAGACAGGTTGATTAAGATCCTTGTGAAATTAACCTATGAATCTGATCTGGGAACAGTATAACATTTACCTACTGGAAGTACTACATTTGATGCCAGAATATTTTATAGAAATGTGCACTGTAGCGTGCCACTATTGTACTTTACAAACTAAGCTTCTGCACCCTAGTGCTCTTCTCAAACACTTCTATATCACCCAATGAACTAAATCAGTGTGGAGTAGGGTGCCTATTATAAAAAAAAAAATTGCTTGTGGTTATGATAAGCTGGATACTGAACGTTGGTGGTACAGAGAAAAGTGTTTCTATTGACAGAAACAAAAATGACATATTGTGCATGTTTTGCATATATTTATACATATATTCCTTCCAATTATTCGTTTAACAAACCTAGAATTAAAATTCTTCAGTTCATTGAAATGCGCTACGCATGTTTCCTTTCTTTTTTTGCCCTACTCTACCTCATTGTTGGTGTGTTACTTTCAATAAAGCGTTTCTTAGTCATGTGACCAAATTTAGCATGGATGTGAAACCAATTTTCCATCTACATTATCTACATTAAGTTCCCCAATCCAGAGTAAAGTCCTATCTTCTCATAGTTGTACTACTTATGATCCTTGAGAAAGTTAGTTAATTCCACGATCAGTAGTTTAGTTCAGCCATAATCATACATCCAAATAGGTAATTGTGCTAATTACCAATTTTTTGAAGCGTTCCATTTTTTTGGAGTTATCAGAACACCCGTATATCCTAAACAAGCAGCCAGATCTATTTTGTTCTATGGGATATACCCTGATTTTGTAATTGTAGAGCATACTTCTTTTGCATGTTGAAAAATCCTTGCAAAAAAGATATTTTGATTTCAAATAAATATATTTACCCACTACCTACGATTAAGTCCTGATTGACGAAACGCATAAGGTGTTTTTGTGTGGCTTCCATGTGACTACTGTTTTACCTGACGGATTAAAAGTTATGTTTTAAAGGATCCTGCATTGGGCATCATACAATTTTTTCGCTGGACTTCTTTTGCGTTCTATTTTTTCTGAGTACCCACTACTTTAATTTATACTTTGTCTATTTTTGGTAGCCAGCTAGGGGAAGGGGATACCTGTGGGCAACTCATCTATCCCAGTCTCTGACATATAGATTACTATCATACATTAAAATAGTATTATATGTGTAGTAGAATGGTTTAAAGTGCAGCTTTTCATCGGAAATCCTGCTAAGTGGTGTTTTAATACACAATGGGGAAAACATGTCCACTATTTGTTATGACACCTGTGCAAATCCTGTGGATGAATGGGACAGGGTACATTGGTCACAAATCAGATCAAGCTGAAGATATGTGTGATGGAGCTTCTTTATTAATTAAATGAGTGCAAAAGACATATATCCAAAAAAGTATGGCTTGGAAGGACCTCAGACAGATAAACGCCTTATGAGTTTCGATTAATTATAGGCTAAGGTTTATTATATAAAGCAAGCTCATATAGTATTAACATTGAACAAGGAGTGTAATCAAATAATAAAAGATAGAGAAAAAAAATGTGTGAGACAAAAAGTGTAAGTTAGATGTTAGTATACACTATATTTCCACATAAAATTTAGTTGTCATTGGTTTTCTATAATATTCGGTGGATAATTCACCAGAGATAGACTTGACATATAAGACCAAATCCAAATGGGTTATATAGATGGTTATTTAAATTGTCCACAAAGGACTTCAATTTCTCTGAACCCAAGGACGGTTCTTGAGTTTCCACTCTGTCCCCATAGCATCTGTAAACCATGTTTTATATCTTAAATGGCCACCCAAATTGGCTACCAAATGTTGCATTTTGGGGAGATGGTAAAATGTGGGTACTGTAGGAATGGGTAAGACTATCATTTACCTCTTACAATATACATTAAACCACCCCCTAAACAAATACCACTGTATTCTTATGGCAGTGAAAGTGGGATAATTTACATGTGCTGGCTCCCAACAAAAACATTTAGTAATGCTTATCATTTTCTGATACGTCCCTTCACATCCTCTGCGCTCTTCAGTGGGTCTTCAGCCTTCCTCCTACCTCATCACCTCTTCCCACTCGCGCCTCCAAGATTTTGCCCAAGCTGCCCCCCTCTCTTTGGAACTCCCTTCCGCAGAGCATCCAGCTCTCTCCTTCCTTTTCAAACTTTCAAAAGTCCATCAAAACTAATCTCTTTAATGAAGCTTACTACCCGTCCAACTGGCATACCAATTGGTTTAACTCTAGCTATTCCCACCTAGCTCTTCGCTGTCACTGTTAAGATCAGGTAGCTCACAACTGATCCAGCTAGAACGCACGCAATTACTCTTTGGCCAAACTCACCTACTGCCAACATTCCACATAACTGTTACTACAACTACATTCCCTCTGTCCTCTTCACTCCCTTATGTGTTACAAGTACCCAATTCCCTTCTATGCTCTGTATCTAGCGCTGCGTAAATGGTTGGCGCTATATAAATAAATGGTAATGTAATGTAATGTCAAGCAAAAAAGTAAACTAAGGTTAGGGAAAAATAACTGAGGTAAAAAATCTCCAATTTGCATTTCTTACTACATGTGATTTTTATTAGTTCACTATAGTTTAGTGTTTAACATATGGACCCCAACAAAATATTTTCAAAAGAGCTATTTGTTTTATCATGGTTCAGGTGAAAAATGTTTGTCTATTGCTCTTTAACCATGGAAGTGCAAGAGGGTTGAAAACATTAAGCTTGGGTGGTGTTGAAATTGCAAGGAACATCATTTTCAAGCTACCTGTTTTCCAAAAGTCTAAATGTGTCAATACAATCCATAATCTCTATGATGAAAAACAGGCAAATCAAACCATATAACATCATCGACTCATTATACTGTTCCATGAACCTGCAGGTATGAGAATATTGCTAACCATACAGCAATGGGAAGTCTAAAGAACCATATTGGGCTACCATATGGCTACTAACCTTAGAGGTTGGTAGCAACTATCAATGTAGAAATTACAGAGCAGAATGAGCCTCGGGAAAAGAACCAGTTATCGTTGAAGCATGCTATATAATTGGCTACGGGATCTAAAACAAATGTCTGAGAAAGCAGATGGATGTGAAATGCTCCATTATTCATAAACACATTTTCTCCCTTTTTTTCATTTTTTTTGTGTGGAGATTCTAGCTCTGTCACCAAATATTCTAAAATGAATTCTTAACTATTTGTTTGTGCGGTCAAGATGAATAGGTTTACTGACAGGATATTTGGGCACGGCGGGTTAAATGGTAAAAGGGAGTCTTCTGATTGGATCAGCTTGATTTTTGCTATTTTTTTTAGGACTTCTAGAATGCATTCTGCTATCGAGACAATTTTTTCTATCATTCCTTAAGCATTTCAACAAATAGTAACACAGAGAAGATGCCATGTGAAGTCTAAAATATGCAAATCTTCTTTATGTGAACTGTAAAGGTGTCTGGTAACTTTTGAACAAGTAGCAAGTGGTGCAAACTGCGACAGGATTTTGATTCATCATGGCATTCACCATGGTTTAATAAAGAAGATAAAAAAAACAAGATTTAGCATTGTATATTTAAAGGATTTTTTTACCCAGGGAAAAGCACAAATATACTTAACATTTCTTAGTTGAATGTGCTAGAAGAATCTTCTTCATAAATGGATCAAATGCCTTCACTTATGTATTTTTATATGTATTCTCACGAGAAGAGAGACGAAAGGGACAAACAATAGTGTTCTCTTCATTCACTCAGTGATAATAAGGTCCTCCTATAAATTGGTAATGCAATCACTTGTACTGGAGCAGAAAGAGTACTGCTCACTTTAAACTTGTATATGTATCTCTGTTAAAAAAAAGTCTTCAGTTTCCCCCAATAAAAAAAGCTTACATGAAATAATGGTGACTGCTTTCATGAGTGTCACACATACGCTTAGTATATGTAATCACCATATGGAACCAGGGCGCCCATCAGAAATGTCAGGGCCCCTTACTGAAAAAAACTATGCCCTTTTCATTTCAGGGAAACCTAGCCTTGGAATAAATAGGATTCATAGAGCTCCAAATTCCTCCAAATTTGAAAAACAATTCTGAATTTCAATATTCCTAAAAATGCATAAAACAATGTGTCATTAATTGTTATGGAGATTGCTATATTGCATATTTAACAAACACAAAATATTGATTGGATTTTTTTTAAATGCTAATTTGGCATAAAATGCCATTCCCAATTCCCATGTCAATCAACCTACCATTTTTAATGTCATGTGTTAAATCACACGCGTATCCGATACATCAGTTAGTAACCACAAAAAAGTTAAGGAATTCCAACATATATACAACAGTTAACCATAACATTATGACCACTGACAGGTGGCAAGCCGGCAGAGGCAATGTGATGCTTGTGCAATGTTCTGATGGAAAATCTTGGGTCCTGCCATTCATGTGGATGTTACTTTGACACGTACTACCTACAAAGAATTGTTGTAAACCATGTAACCCTCTCATGGAACCAGTATTCTATGATGGTATTGGCCTCTTTAAGCTAGATAATACGCCCTGCCACAAAGCAAAAATAGTTCAGGAATGGCTTGAGGAACACAACAACAAGTTCAAGGTATTTACTTGGCCTCCAAATTCCCCAGATCTCAATCCAATCAAGCATCTGTGGGATTTTCTGGACAAACAAGTCTGATCCATGGAGGCCCATTAATAGGCAAGCACCATTCTCCACTGTTGATACATCGTACCTTTACCAGGGCCGGCCTTTTGGGGTGTGCGACCTGTGCGCTCCCCGCACTTTGTGATGATGCAGGGCATCCGATGTCCTGCATTATCACACAGCACGGGTGTGTTTAGCACATGGGAGGTGGAGGGAGAACACAGGAGGGGAGGGAGAGAACAGAGATAGGCAAGGAGGGGGAGAAAACAGTTGGGGAGGAGGAGGAGAGAACTGAGGAGGTGAGAGAAAACAGATGGGGAGGAGGGGGAGAAAACAGATGGGGATGAGGGAGGAGAAAACAGATGAGGTGGAGGGGAGAGAACAGAGGAGTGGAGTAAACAGATGGGGAGGAGGGAAAGAGAAGAGAAATAGGGAGAGATGAAAAGAGATAATGGGAGGGGAAGGAGAGGGAAAGACATGGGGGAACCACAGGGTTGGCCTGCAAAGGGCCCGTAAGACTTAAGGCCTGCCCTGCCCTTTACATATATGAGTGTGTTAGGCAACTGCCTGACTAGAAACCACCATCATCCCTTCACAGCTGTAACATCTATACCTGTTCTACAACACTTCCCAACCTTTTTAATCAGGAAGATGACAACATTGTGAACTTGATGACAGGAACCAGCTTCCAAGAGAGTATAACTGGTTTGTTACAGCTTGAGCGATGAAAAAGGCACAAGAAGAGAATGCTCAACATGAGATGAGCATCTTTTAAGTAAATCTCAAGAACCAAAGTAGAAATTGATGACACTGTTTAAATGAGCGGCGATGTTATGAAGCATGTAGAGGGAAGCATTGATTACATGGATTGCCATGCCAGATGAAATATAAGGGATACTCTTCAGTTCTCAGAAGGCACTTGTCATGTTGATATCATCAAGTCCATGCCGCATTCATATAATTATTACATTTCATATTTACCTGTTTATTAATCTCAAATAACAAAAGCGTATGATAATACATTACACAGGACACAGGTATTCATTTGCAAAACACACTATAGAAATATGCCTATTTACTAATGTATTTAACTACAATATGTCAATCTTCTAAAGCAAAAGGTATTGTTTTATTTATATGTATTTCTGTCTAGGTGCACTAAAACCAATTTCCACATGTTGTATTTTGAAGGGCAAGGCAGAGCCCCCACATTGCAATCGAGTGCGCATGGAGCATGTGATGGGGACATGTAATGGTGATTATAGGGGCATGTAATGTGTATGAAATGGGGTGAAGGGGGCATGTAATGGGGGTAATGGGACATTTAATGTGTGTGCATGTGGGTGATGGGTAATGTTGTGATGGGGCATGTAATGGGGAGATGGGGCTTGTCCTGGGTGTGCAACATGGGTTATGGGTCATGTCCTGGGTGTACAATGTGGGTGATGGAGCATGTCGTGGGTGTACAATATGGGTGATGGAGCATGTCGTGGGTGTACAATGTGGGTAGGGGGTATGCCCAAATTTTGTCTGCCGAGCAGCACAAAACCAAGATACCCCACTGCACCTACTCTCACCTCACATCTAGTGGGCACATAAAGCAGTTTATACTGCTAGCGAAAACTTTTTAATGTGTTGGAGAAGGTGTAATTAAACCTCCTCCCAATTAACCCCTTGACAGCAAGCTGCAACCAGACAATGAGGAGCCAACAATCTCAACTATGTGCAAGCAGGGAAAAGAAAAAAGTCTGTGTGCTAAGCTAGTTACAGGCTCAATTAATATAAATGTATAAAATGAAGCCTACCAAACAGGTCTGAGCATGCTGTTGTATTTACTATATGTATTTGCAGCATACTCACACTTGTTTGGTAAGCTTAATGTTATACATTATAACGTTATATTATTTGAGCCTGTGAATAGCTTAACGCACCAACATATTTATTTTCCCTGCTCACAATGTTTTAGTTTATTGTTGAGGAGAAGGTGCATGCAGCTATTGGTTATATTACCTCCTCAAAAAACAATGGCATCCCTTAAAAACAAAAACTGAAAAGAAAATGTTTTATAGGCATAGAGCGGTCACTAACCTGCTTCTTTCCAACTGCAGCACTCTGGGAAGGTGCCTATTGTGACTCACAATAAATTCAGGCCTACTGCTAAGATGCTGTAATGGAGCAGTGAAGCAAAGGTAAACTATATGAGCATCTGTTTCCTGAATACATCATGGTATGGTCAACAAACACAACAGGGATGAGTGAAAGTTGGAGTCACCGTGTTACTATGTTAATATGGGGTCAGGAAGCACACAGTTGGTTTCTTTATTAGTAGGTTTACATGGTTCAAAGAGCAGATTATTTTAGTTGATACCTTTTTCCTCTCTGGTCCTGCCCGACCTCCTCCATGCTTTCCAATTTCTAGTCCTGATTGATTGTTAGTCTGTGAGTGAAAAGTATGACTGTAAATATTGCATTTGATTACTGCTATGCTATCTATTTCATTGACATTTTATGTTGTCTAATTCATTGAAATTTTCAACAAAGTTGTGTTCCTCTAATCGACATATGAATGTTTATTTTAGAGGTATATAATTGTTAAAGGCACTCAATGTTATTTATTTTGTAAAAAAACAAAACAAAAACAAAAAACTTTTTCTGTTAAAACTTAAATAAAATAAATAAAAAAATAAAAAGTTCTCCTTCCAGCCAGGGCAAATATATGTAATGCTTACACAGTCTCTGGATCTCTGTTCATATTTCAAACTAAAGGAAAGTCAGTGTTCAATGTTTAACATAAAACATTGTTATCTCAGATTTTTTTGTCTGCCTGAACCAGCCACAATTGTTCATGGTGGATATTAACAGGATTTTTTTTGGTGTCTGACAATTTAACCAAACACAGGTATTCGAAGCCTATGATCAAGTGCCAATCTGCACGAAATGCATAAGGTGTTCTTTAGTTGGTTATGTTTGTCTGTACCCGCTTTATACAGTACTGTATACCTTTTAACTGTCTGGGTTTGCCTCTCCACAACTTTTACTCTTTTCTGTTTTCGTGAGCTGGGATGCTCATCAGCAGGCCCGCCATCAGGGGGTGATGGGCGATACTGGCGTCCCGGGCCCGTTAAAAAATCTCCGTTAAAAGCCGGTCGGCGGCTGTGAGGGAAGCGTTGTGCGCGCCCCTCCAGCCGCGCGGCTTCAATAAAGTTTGTTAAAAAAAAAATGCAACCAGAGTAAATCTGGTTCCATTTTTTTTTTAACAAACTTTATTGAATCCGCACAGATGGAGGGGAGCGCACAACGCTTCCCTCACAGCCATGGACTTGCACCGGGAGACAGCAGCAAGGAGGTAAGTACTGGCTGGGGAAGGGGGGAGGAGGGTGGCATAACGAGGGGCAAAATCCTGGCTTATTAATTGGCAAATTCCTGGCTTATTAATTGGCATAATCCTGACATATTAATTGGTATAATCCTGACATATTAATTGGCATAACCCTGGCATATTAATTAGCTAAATCCTGGCATATTAATTGGCATAATCCTGACATATTAATTGGCATAATCCTGACATATTAATTGGCATAACCCTGACATATTAATTGGCTAAATCCTGGCATATTAATTGGCATAATCCTGGCTTAATAATTGGCATAATCCTGACATATTAATTGGCAGAACCATGGCATATTAATTGGCAAAATCCTGGCATATTAATTGGCATAACCCTGGCATATTAATTGGCATAATCCTGGCATATTAATTGGCATAACCCTGGCATATTAACTGGCAAAATCCTGGCATATTAATTGGCATATTGAGGGGCAAAATCCTGGCATATTGAAGGGCTAAATGCTGGCATATTAAATGGCTAAATCCTGGCATATTGAGGGGCAAAATCCTGGCTTATTGAGGGGGAAAATCCTGGCATATTAATTGGCAAATTCCTGGCATATTGAGGGGCAAAATACTGGCATATTAAATGGCACATTGAGGGGCAAACTACTGGCATATTAATTGGCAAAAGAATAGCATATCGAGGGGCAAAATACTGGCATATTAAATCGCACATTTAAGGGCAAAATACTGGAATATTAAATGACACATTGAGGGGCAAAATACTGGCATATTAAATGGCACATTGAGGGGCAAAATACTGGCATATTAAATGGCATATTGAGTGGAAAAATACTGGCATATTAAATGGCATATTGAGGAGAAAAATACTGGCATATTAAATGGGAAAATAATGGCACATTGAGGGGCAAAATCCTATCATATTAAATGGCAAAAGAATATTAAATGGCAAAAGAATGGCATATTGAGGGCAAAATACTGACTTATTGAGTGCCAAGATATTACTGACATATTGACCAACTGCTCCCAACCACCTTCCATATTACAGTAGACCGGTATAACATGCTTGTAAGGGTAGGTAGGTTGAGTGGGAGAGATTGTCGGGGTAGGGGGCCCAGAAAATTTGTTTAGTAAGGGGCCCTGAAATTCCTGGTGGCGGCCCTGCTCATCAGCAGCGTAATGGAGGTCTGTGCACAGTAGACATTTGAGCAGGCCTAGGATGCCTGGGAAGGCATTTTATTTATTTTGTAATTTAATGATGTGCTATTGACCATCACAGATGTTGCCATGGGCACTGGTGACCTTGTACAGACACTTTGCCTATTCCTGGTCTGTATGAAATCAACCAAACGATCTCCATGAAAGGCTGAAAAATACTTGCCACTCCAACCAACGATGTAAAGGTAAAACTGATTTATTAGAATATGATAAAAATGGGGCACCAGCAGGGGGACAGAAAAGACAAGTGAAAAAAGCGCACACCTAACGCGTTACGCACGGGTAGCGCTTAATCATAAGTCACACTGGTGACCTTGTACAGACACTTTGCCTATTCCTGGTCTGTACTGATTAAAGTAGAGTATTATGTGTCTAGAAATACTGTTTATAAGAAAATGTCCCTTTACACATTATGGATTGATGAGTCAACACATTTCTCAAGACACCCTTATAAATGTATATTCCACATTAAAAACAAAACAAAACAAATATAAATATATATATATATATATATATATATATATATATATATATATATATATATATACACACAGTATATATTGCCATTTTTTCAAGATTTTATGCTGCTCGTGAAAAGCTGTAAAATATATGTTAGGGGACAAAAGATCAACCCTCTGTACTTTTGAAAACTTGGGTTGAAACTAAGGTTTGTATCAAACATTAATGTGATCGCATACTCTGCCAACAGGCTGTAGTAATCCCAATTAAGCAGTCAGCGCCAGAAGCACATTAACAGGGTCTATGAAATGGAGATCTGCGTACTGGGATCAAGAAATATAAAAAGAACAGAAGCAATCTGTTCATGTAAGGTGTATAGAAAAACGGAAACAATCTGATAAGGCTTAAATGTATAGATTTGATTATAAGCTCCTGTTAAAACTCATTAAGTGACAGTGTATGAAAGTTTGTTATGAGAGGCATTGTCAATCTATTTCAGCTATATCATTTTAATATAGATTTATAGAAAACAAAGTGGAAATTGTTATTTTTAACCAGAAATCATTAATTGTTAAGATACAATGTTATCACAACAATGTCATTGTCCTTAATCAGTGTTCAGTTGGTTAATCATGTGTGAAATGTATCTTGTCTATATGTCACCCGCTATATAGTTGTATAGACACACGGTGGCATCTGATAGTCAAAAGATGATGGATATTTGCCAGTGGAGTTTGCACAGCAGCGTCTGATGTGGCTTAAAAGTCCCAAACGGGAGTGGCAATCTTGCATTTGCTGCATTTGAAGGCACTGTCAGTGGTGGCAGTTGTGTCCTTTTTCTTTGCACTCGCTTTTTATCAGCAAGCTGTCACAGCTTATCTTTTCTAGTTTTCAGTACAGTAGGTTCTTGCCAATTCTCTGGTTGATCCAGGAGTCCAATGAGAAGTAGTCCACGGTGGTGAATTTGAGTGGCCAAGGCAGCAGCATCTGCCAAAAAGCATATCTCTGATGGTTGCCTCCCATAGCCTGGTCTTCGCTTTTTGTCGAGCTAAATTTAAAAAAAATCTCCCATCAGACCGGATGTGACAATAGTCTCCTTCAGTGAAGCTTCCAAAGGCCCATTTCAGTAAGATTGCAAAATAGATACTGAAGAGTGTGGGAGACAGAACACCCTTGTTTTACTCCACTGCGAATGTTGAAGGCATTGTATGATGAACCGTGCTGTACTATGCCTTTTTAATTTAATATGGAAGCAATGGATCATGCTCATCAGCTTCGGTGGGCAGCCAATATTTCAGATGGCAGATACTGGTGTTCATCTGAGCAGCCTTTGCCTGCCAGCCGGTAGAGTCGTTGAACTCATTGCTATCTGAGCCCTGTTATTTGCTGGATCGTGAGTAATTACCTTGATGGCGCCATTATGATAATGGATGGATGGCTAATTATTCTCGTCTTACCTAAACTCCCAGGGGACTGCCTCATTATAATGTGCTCTCAACACTTAACATCATTATTTTTTTTTCCAGATGGATACTACAATGGGCTGCATATATTCATATATTTTTTTGGATGTATTTATTTTTTTATGAATTATTTTTCTTATATAATTATAACTACACTTTTTCTATTTTCAGATGCAATTCAATTTTTTTGCTTTTTTTTTTGCTTTTGTAGCTCTAAGTGCATTGTGAAACATTGTTTCACTTTATTTGAGCTATTCTGAATTTTGCCGTTTAGGGGGAAATATAACTTCTTGACTCCAAGAGGCAATCAGATTTCTCCTAGGATCAAGAAGCTTTAAAATAGTAATGTTTATTCTATTATTGATAGCTCTATTTTTACAAAATAAATATCTAGACACTTTTTGAAGGCATCTTTCGTATTTGATAGCACCACCTCTCTTGACAGTGAGTTTCATATCTTTATTTTCCTTACTGTAAAGAATTCTTTCCTTTCTTGTCTAACAATATTTTTTCTGGACAATAACAAAATGTTGACCCTGCTTTAGTAACTTTTGTATTCATTTATTTTACTTTATTTCTACCTTGTTTTGTTTAGAAGATGTCTTGGATGCCTTGGATCTCCTTTGTGTTCCATGTTCAGTCTCTAGCCAAATCCTGTCGTCTGCATCTAAAAAAGATTGTGCCCATTTCCCATTTCTCTGTGAAGAGACTGTCAAAATCCCAGTGCACTCGCTTGTCATTTCTTGTCTTGACTACTGTAATACCGTCTTGACTGGTATACCTCTGACTCATCTTTATCCGCTGCAATCTATTCAAAATGCACCTGCCAGGCTCATCTTTCTTTCTTGTTTTCCCGATTCAGCTGCTTCTCTCTGCTATGCCCACCAAAGCTCTAGAATAAAATGTTTAATTATATTGTCAACCTACAAAGCCCTCCACTCTGTGACCTCGCCTTACATTGCCTCCCTCATAAACTAATAGTATGTTGTGTGAGCTTCTGCGCTCCTCAAATGAACTTACGCTCTACTCCAATCTTATCACCTCTTCAAGGTTTTTCCAGAGCTCTCTCCCTCTTTCTTGAACTCCCTTTTGCAGAGCATCCAGCTCTCTCAAACTTCAAAAAGTCCTTCAAAACTCACCTCTTTAAGGAAGCGTATTACTCATCCCGTTAGAATACCTGTTAATTAAGCTGTAGTGAATCCCACCTTGCTCTCACTGTCCTCAAACACTGTTAGGAATTGCAAAACAGAAAAAAAGTGCGCTTTACATAAACTGTGGAATATATGTAGTACCTAATATATACAATAGGTGAGTGAAAAATGGTGATACAAAAGTAACTTCAGGAGAGATAGAAATCTCCCTTTGGATTTTGCACTCACAGACTCCAAGTATAAAATATGCTCATCAGACGATATTCTTAAAAAAGATTCGGTACTTCAATTTTCTTTAGAACTCCAAAGACAAGGAAGAAGTGGAACAACAGATGAGTGGCATAAAACAGGTTTTAATATAAAAAGAACAAATATCTGCTTACATGAAGGGTTTCCTGAGATCAGCAAGGTGGGCGCCACACTATGGTCTGTATGAGGAAAAACGCTTCTGCAGTGTTCTTTTAAAATGAAATAATAACAAAGTCCTTAAGGTAAAAAAGCAGGTGAGTCCAGCCGCTACGCGTTTCGCCTACAATGGCTTCAACTAGGCGTCAGACAAATTTTGCATTTGAGTGCAAAATCCAAAGGGAGATTTCTATCTCTCCTGAAGTTACTTTTGTATCACCATTTTTCACTCACCTATTGTATATATTAGGTACTACATATATTCCACAGTTTATGTAAAGCGCACTTTTTTTCTGTTTTGTAATTTTTGTATGTTTTGTGTGGTTTAGGAACACACTTATTAAGTGCAGCTCACATTAAGATTAAGCGCTGGGTTAATCTCCCTATTTACTGTTAGGAATTGGAAGCTCACAACTCATCCAGTTAGAATACACACAATTAATATCTAGCCAAACCCACCTAGCTCCAACCACCCTTAACACTATTACTGATATAACCATTATATCAATTCATTCTCTTTTAAAATGACACTTAACATGTTTTCACGTGTTTCTAATATAGAAGCAAAAAGTGAAAAATATAGTACATGCCAGGTTACCCTCTGAACACCAACTGCCATGTTTTCCTGGGAAGCAAGCAGCCTGCTCGGGTCGATGGCTATCTCTCTAGTGATTAAATGAATCCCCTCTGCCAATTCCATGTAAAAATTAACATCTCACCTCACTGACTCAGCTGGATTGGGCAGAGACAAACCTGTAGAGTTCCTCCTCCCAGGGGTGATGATCATAGGGTTTATTCACAGAAAGATGATTTGCAGTTGAATTTGACATGTCACTCTACTGACTCTATGTATTGTGGTGTGAACCTTCTTCTGCAAAGAGAACAGTGTTTGCTTGCTAAAAAAGTGAGAGTTTTTAAAGATGCATTATCCATGGTCAGTTAAGCTCTTCTACATAGACACACAAGTTTAATTAGTAGTATCATCCCACTCCCACAGTGGATGAAAATGAAAATTACATGAGACAAAAATGTTGTGAGACTTTTGGGTTTTCACACATTTGGAATTTCAAAAAAATATAATCTCTATCTCACATATAACTGATATAACAGATTGTCTACATTCAAATAACCAAACTAGACTATAAACTACCCACCAAAGTTACATAATGGTCTCTGTTCTATTTTGGCTACTTGAATGTTTGCAATATTACTTTGTATTACATCTACTAATTTCATGGAGCACAATGTAGAGCCGCACTAATTTAAGGTCAATAAAGCTGTTTAAAAGCTTCTCTGCTCAACTTGCTTCTGACCTTTTCACTCTTGAATGAAGCATGCTTTTATCGGCATAAGCTACATTAAAAAACACATAAAACTGTCGGTCAAAGGTGACCTCTTTTATTGGCTGTTTTTAAATGTAAAAATACTATACACAAACTTTCCAAATACTGATCGAGCTATAACATCCCTGCTATTAGCCTAGCACATTTCAACTTGAAAAGGACTTTTAAAAAGCTCTAAAGTTGAAAAGGTCTGGCTATAAAAAAACCATCCCCTTTTTTTAGCTGTTTAGCCTGCGCAATTCTAGAAAGAGACATTGCCAAGGGTTTATGAAAGCATTTCTCAGGCTGTGCCTAGATTCACAGCAGAGACAGTGGTACTATATTGATTACCCAACATTAATCATCTGTTCTCTGTAAAGGCTGACATGATAATTAGCTGTCAAATCAGCTTGGATAATTGCTCCATTGTTTCCTACTGATGTTAAGTCTGATCTTTTAGAAATCTGTTCCCAGGTTTTTAAGTGCATTTTTCCATTTTGCCACAATGGGGGATCAGCAACGTGGTGTGACGTCAGTGTTATTTAATAGGGATATTGATTGAGAAGAGATATTTTTTTTTTTAAAACACCTGATCATTTAAAGCAGCATTTCAGAAGTATATATGGAATTTAAGTGATCAATATTGATTTAGAACATGGCTAATTTAGGCATGGATTTAGGCTAAATGTGCATGAGGGTTTTGTGGTTTCCCAAGAAATGCAATTCTATGTAAATAATGCTTATTCATGTATTTGGTGCATTGTCTGATGGGTCTATTCACTAAAATTTTACTTTGGAGGTCAACTTTCATTTTTAGACTAAGTCAGATTTGACACCCGAGTTTGTCTTTTGGAAAAAAAAAACTAATTTTATTTTGTTTTAAAATTAAAGTCAACCTCCAAAGTAGAATTTTGGTGAATAGACCCATCAAGTTTACATAATACTCTGATCTACCTTTCCAGCCTTCACTTGAATATACCTACAGCTGGAGAGATCACTTGACCACGGTGCTCTGACATCAGCCACATGCTGGGAGCAAGAGCGGTAGCATAGTAGGTTATCTGTGTGCCTGGGCAGTGCTCAGAGACACCATGCTGCCTGCTCATGTGCCCCCCCTCCCCCCGCAAGACAAAGGCAAGTGCTGCCCTAGGCACTTGCATTGTCTACCTTGTGCCAAAGACAACGCTGCATCTGTGTATAGGAAATTATTGCATGTATGTTCTAAAGAATATGATACATTTGACAGGTCTAGTTTCACCATATGTTGTACACACTGTTCCCTCCTGTTTTTCCCATATTACAGAACTCCAATCAAGGATCGGAAAGGTGTTCATATATGGACACTGGTTTCGGGGATTAACAGTGTCTGTCACAAAGCTGGTCGGACACTAATAATGCAGAGCGCACAAAAAGAGTAGACTCTAGACGATCTTACTCTGAAAATAAATTTGTACGTGAGAAAGAATAGAACAAGCAGCAGAGCAGAACAGCAATCAGGAAGAAGAGCTGTAGGCAGTGGCACAGCAAAATGCACCAGGCTATCAGCATCCATCTTCTTCTTATATCTCTTAAAGAACCCAGAGGGCCTCCTGTATCATGCCTTAAAAGAAAGGTATGCAGGCAACTTATGTACATGTGGGCCCCTGCCTCCTAACCACACTTTTGCCACAAGTTGACAAGTGCTTGTGCTCAGCCTGCATGCCACACCCACTTGCTGGCTGATACATACCCGAGGATGACATGTGGTCCCTTGTCTCACTGTGAATGCTGAATGGACTCGCCAAAAACACACAAAAAATTACTACCACAAACTTTGACAAAGGCTGGTGGCAGAATTAGTGCATGGAAAGTGTTAAAATACCACCATTTGAAATAGCCTATGGTGTGTACTTTAAAAAAAAATATGGGTTGATGGGGTAAAATACACTGGCTGGCTTCAAATATGTCCCAAATGGGACATGGGTGCAGGCTGTCTGCATGACAAAACTTCAAGTTGGAAAACCAAAAACTGCACCTCCCAAATGTGGCCTTTTAGCCTTCAAACAACCTGACAAACCTATGCATGGGTGGTATCCCTGTACTCAGGAGACATGGTAGAATCTATTTAGCAGGTTTTTTTTGTTCGCTTTTGTCGATGAGGAGAAGATGTTTCAAATAAAAGTCAGGAAATATGTTTTTTTTTATTTTTTTTACCATATTTTATTTATTTTTTATATAATATTATAGGATATGATCAAAATGATGGCATCCAAAGAAAGCCATTCTTGTCCCGATAAAAACAATATATAATTTGTGTGGGTACAACAAATGACAAAGAAGAAAATTACAGCTAAACACAAACCGCACAGAAATGTTAAAATCGCCATTGTCCAGAATGGACAAAAATGTTTCAAAGGCTCTGTCCTTAAGGGGTTAAACAGGATGGTACATTCAGACCTGACCTGCTGAACAATATGAACTAATGCTCATGGCTAGAAATTATGTGGACGAGCTGTCATAGACCACCAGCTTTTAATTTATTTTTACTAAAATATTTTTACATGCATTTCCTAAGAAGATTAAACTTTTAGAAAGTTTGGTTTAGGAATGACGTGGGCATTACCAAATTGTACATTGGCAAAACACAATATTGTTAATCAACATCATTAAATCTAGGGAATTTGTAGATGGTTTGTAGCTAGCATAGGAAATACCTAGTATATATGGCCCAAACTGCCCACAGCATCATGAACATAATAGTAGTTAAATAAGAATCTATTTTTAAAACTAACTTTCAAAATTTACAAAACAGTTTTTAAATGAATAAATGTGTCACTGGTATGTTTAACTGTAGCTTGATATACGCATAAACTACTTTCATTGGTAAATGGTAAATTGCATATCAAGCCACAAGTTGATGTCATCAACAAGAGATACCACAGACACATTGTCCACCAACACAATGTATCTACACTTACAGTATAAACATTATTTGCCCGTCATATCCGCTTTAAAATGTTTCATTTTTTTATTATGTTATTTGCTAATGGATGTTTAGCTTTTACCTGGCTAATGAATGTTTTTTGTAAGGTAGATGTCACCATGTTCAGTAAATCTTTAAGAGGCCCGCCACCTAGTTTTTGTGTTCCCGTCTCAGATTTGAATGCTCAAATACAAACAAATTCAAGAGTTCTTTCTTGTGTGTTTATCACCACTGGACAAGCTTCTGTATACATTTATAATTATTGGCAAATATGCACAAAAAGTATCAATAGTGCACAAAGGAAAACAATCCATCATGTTCTCTAATGCTAGGAAGAAAATAGCTAGACAAAAGCTTAACATCAGTAAGAAAAAAAGACACAGAGGCAAAATAATATAAATGTGCATGTTTTCTTACGCTGAATGCACCATAAATCAATCAAAGGTCAAAAGTAAAGCAAGCAGCCCATCCCTACCATTTATAAACACAAGTTCAGGCAACCCAGGTCAGATAAGATCAGCTACAGCTGGCAGATACAGTCATTGCAATTTATTGGAACTGGATCAGAAACTATCCTTTACCTTTCACTTAACTATGGCTGTCAAAGCTTATTTCTGTAATTTCAGGGGTTTGGGTGTGGATAGCCAGGTGGCAGTAATGCGGATCTCTCTGTGTATGCAGCCAGTCAAGAAACCTCCATGTCAACATGCTTTTCTCCAATTATTTGAGTTTTACCATATAACAAATTCATTTTTCATAAGTCAAAGTGTGCCTGGGGTTGAACCCCAGAGGTGTATTGCTGCTGGGTCTTGGAATGGTTGTGCAATTATCAGGATCCAGCAACAACTAGGTATAAATAAATACAGTCCAAGATTCAATAATGGAAAACCCAAAACAAATGTCCTTGACATCCCAGGACTTTAGGGATTTAGTAAAAGGCACATAAGAGTTGGAGATGGAAAACAACCTAGACATGCATAGAAAGATATGACAAATACATAAAATAAGTAATATAACCAACATAAAATATAAGACCAAAAAAAATGAAATTGCAAAATAAAAAGAAAGCAATATCACAGTCAGTGCTGGAAAAGGGACTCCCAGGTCTCTTGAATCCACACGAAAAAGTGTCTTTTCTGACTATCGTATCTAAATGAAGAAACCTATCAAAATTGATGTCCATGAAATTGCAATACAGTGTAATGGTCCTTGACAGGGTGAGGAGGCGGGCCCAGGAAAGAGTTAATATTTTTGTGATGTCACAACTGTACGAGGGGGGTCACATAAATGGACCCTCTATTTTATAAACCATCAGTTGTCCCGTTCGCCCTCCCTACAGTTAGTTGTAGGTTATTTAGTATTTTGGTTTATCAGGGGTTTACGAGGTAGTGGATGGAAGAAGATCTTGTTTAGGTTCAAGGAATGGCTGTTATCAGGAAACTGGTCCTGTGGTTTATCATGGTTGGTGGGTATGAGCTGGCCTGTGGCTCACTACTTGGGGGTATAGAGGCATCTTGGTATGCCTCCATAAAGGTTAAATCATAAATTGCACTTTAATGTTGGAACAATATGTTATGTTTATGTATGGGGGTCATTGCTATAGTATATTGTATAAATGGGGTGGAGGGATGTTTATGTTGTGGACAATGACCTTACAATGTTATTTATAGTGTTATAATAAGACATTTATATTAAACAGCTGTGGCCCTATTTTCCCACATATATCTGTGTCTGAGTTTTATTAGAAAAGGGGTATAAAACGTGGAGCAAGAAGATCCTCAGCGTATATTTTGGGACTGCTGCGAGATAAAACCCTGTTGGGATATAACCTTTAAAGAAATCTCCAGAGTTGTTGGCAAAGAGATAACACCTTCTCTACAGAGAGCACTAATACATCACGATTTGTATATTATAGAGGGGAAAGATTTACTTCTGATACTACATATATTATTAGCTACAAAGCTACTGATAACAAGAAATTGGAAAAAAAACTGGGAAAATCCCTTGGACCCATATAAAGAACCAAATAGAGTTACAAAAAGTAATAGAAAAAGGATACTTTATGAAAAGAACTAGCATAGTTCCCCCCCCATTCTCCTTTTAGAGAATTAAATACGAGTAAAGAAAATTGGAAACCGTCCCCACAATGTAATTTTAATTTTGTTTGTAAATGTGGTATGATTTTGTAGGAGGACTTATAATTTGCTAATGACCTGCTGAGAAGGTGTAATCAGTGGTGTATCTTGATTTTGTGCTGCCCTAGGCAGACAAAATCCGGGCACCCCCCTACCCAAGCTGCACAACCACGTTACACACCTAAGACATGCCCCATCATTCAGACTCACATCAAGCTCATACTCCCATCACACACACACTCCCATCGCACTCAGTCACACACTCCTACTCCCATCACACTCAGTCACACACTCCTACTCCCATCACACACACTCTGACTCGCATCACACTCAGTCACACACACTGTCTCCCATCACACACACTCTGACTCCCATCACACACACTGTCTCCCATCACACACACTCTGACTCCCATCACACTGTCACACACACTGTCTGCCATCACACACTCTGACTCCCATCACACTCAGTCACACACACTGTCTCCCATCACACACACTCTGACTCCCATCACACACACTCTGTCTCCCATCACACACACTCTGACTCCCATCACACTCAGTCACACACACTGTCTCCCATCACACACACTCTGACTCCCATCACATACACTCTGACTCCCATCACACTCAGTCACACACACACACACACACACAGTCTCCCATCAGCACTTACCTTTCCCTGGCAGACAGGCAGCATGGTCCCTCGATGCTGCCTGTTCGGCTTCCCGGCGATTGTGCCGACAGGTCACGTGACCGGGCGCGCTTATGACGTCAGCGCGCCAGTCACGTGACTGTCGGCACTTCCGTGTCAGCACACTGCATGGGGAGCCGAACAGGCAGCATGGAGGTTTCTCTGTGCTGCCTGTTCGGCTCCCCGTGCAGCCTGTCAGGCAGAGCGATGGTGAGGGGGGATCTTCCGATCCCCTCTCACCTCCGTCTCTGCCTGCAAGCGCGGTCTTTTTTTTTTTTTTTTTTAAAGGGACGCGTTTTTTTTATTTTTTATTTATTTATTTATTTTTTCAGTGCTGGGGGGTGCTGCCGCCCCCCAAAATTTTCCGCCCTAGGCATCCGCACTGGGTGTAATAGTAGACTAGAATGTATAAAATTCTTCTTCTTTTCTTTCCTTTTTTTTGTGTATGGCAATGGGAAGGGGAAGTATAAAGGAATAAGGGAGAGGGAAGAAGATGTCCAATTCGTAATACCTCATTGTAATATGTCTCATTGTTAGATAATTGTAATGTCTTGTCAGACACTGTTTTTTGTCAAATGTATGCACTCTATGTATGTTTTTTGATATCTTTATAATTAAAAAAATAAAAAAAAGATCCTCAGCGTATGTATGTGGCCTAGAAGGTCCTGCTCTGTAAGTAAAAACAGTGCAGCCATTGTGCCCAAAAGCCTAAAGGGATTATTGAGACTCACAGCAGTTAGCCACCCATAGTAATATGCACACAATGGGTACATTTTACCCCTATAATATCAATATGCATGTGCTGCTGTTCTAAGTGCACTGGTGCAATTCTGCAATAATACAGCAGTTAGTTGCAATTATTATTTATTGCTTAGAAAACACCACATATCACAATCAAGTGTGCTGTATAGTGAAACATTACATGGCATGTGTTGGCAGAAGTGTATTCTGATAAGGAAGGGTTAGAGAGCTCTGCTCTTGCTTGCTTGCAGTCTCTTATGAACTAGCACTCGGAAGGTTAATTCAGAGGTTGGACTTTGTTAAAAGGTCCCCGAGTAGGTTCTTTGAGCAGGAGCATATCTGCACCTTTTAATGAATTACAACAAGTCCGTAGCGTATTAATTGAGGGCCTCTGACATTCCAGATATACTCGTCAGTAACACTGAAAATGTACTCTGGTTTCATCCAGCCTGGCATAATTACTCCTGGTCTCTCCTCAACTCGCTCTTTTTTTTCTTCTTTCTCTCTCACAGGCGGCTGACCTTTTCCCCTATGATTTGTGGTCAGTAATCTAACAGCAGCAGTTTGGAACACTGGATGGCTTCCTTCCACGCTGGTTGCAGATAAGCAGTGAATCTTCCACCTCCCTAGTGCTTGCTGGAATTGTTTTCTCAGCAGTGGATATGAGAGTCAGCACACAGGTGGCAGGTAATACCTTTTTATTGGACTAACTTAATACGTGTCTGGCTCGCTTTGTTTTACTCTACAGTGATACTCTAAATATTTTAGGGGCCTGGAACCCATAATGCCACAGAAGTGCCTGGTAGTTCAGACATGATCTGATTCAGTCTGCCACATGCCCACTCTTGTATATAAAGGTTTATACCACTAATGAATACAAATTATATTATTTCAATGTATAGAAATGTGGATTGCTTTAGTGTTTTACTTGCTGTGTTGATTAAATACATTATATTATTGCAAAATTTAACTACAACTCGGCAGTTCCAAAATTGTGAATAATAAGTATTTATACTGCTAATGGTTACAAAATGATATCAATTTAATGTTAATGGTTTCTTGTGGTTTTTTTTTTTCTGCTGAGCTTATTAATTAGCTGTTTGTGCTCTATGAAACAAAAATACTTAATGCATTCATTTATAAGTGTTGTAAAATGCGAAATGTGTCCAGTGTGTCTCGCATTCTTCCCAGAGTAGGAGAGGCTTGACTTGGGATGCATGGGCATGGCGACATAATTAGGAGGTGTGGCCATGCAAGCATGAGGCTTGTCCATTAAACCCTTCATGATGCTAGGACAGTCTCTGCCAACCTATTTTTCTGGTTGCAAAAATGGCTAGAACGGAATAGAACATTCCTCAGTTCCCAGCTCATTTGTGGCTCCCTGCGATGAGCTGTGCTCAGATCCCGCTGCAAGTCCCATTTGTTAGATGAGGCCATGAAGTGAGCACTGGCTACATCTTACAACACACCACAAGTGACGTAGGGAGGTCTCGTGATTTTTTGGTCGGGACACATTAAGACCCTGATCAGGCATCTGCAACTACCGATCACCTTGTGATCAGGGCCAAGAACAAAAATTGCCGTTTTGGTGCTTGCGTCTGGTGGGACACAAACACCATGCGCCACAAAGCCGTTAAACAAAGTGACCTTTGATGTCTATACTCCCAACTGTGTGGCCATGTCTCACATTTCCACGTCCATTTGTTTGATGCTTACGACTCATATTTACCATGTCCTAATTGTTTGGCCATGCCTCACATTTGCATTTTTTATGCCCTGCATCCTAGATCAAGCCTTTCTTACTTTGTGAGTATGCAAAACACAATGAACACATTTTGTAGTCACAACTTATACACTCAAAATGCCAAGCTTCTCACCTACTAAAGTGGTATTAGGATAACTGATAAGCGTAAGTACTTGGTGATGTACAATTTCCAAGTATTGGGCACTATTTTCATTTCCTTTCATATAGTAAATTCAAGCTTATTTCCCTCTGCCTAGTAGACTCAAACCAATAGTCAAAAAATGTTCACCTACCTTATGAACTAAAAAAAAAAAAGATTAGATTGAACATGTATTTCATGTGCCTTCTCCATTACATAAATCAGAAAAATGTTACAAAGGACACAGAGTTCTGCTGGATCATTTTGACTATATCCCACAGACACGGAAGATGGTTTCTGTTGTGGAAGAACTGACCAGGTCGCTCAGAGACACTTCTATGCTGTTCTAAAGTGAAGGAGCATGGAGACAGAACAGAAAGGATGCAGTATCAGCTACTTCAACAGTGTGACCAGTGGTCAAGTATGGAAACAGAGCTACAATAACCACAGGGATCTTTGGCTCTGGATCTTTGAGACTTGAGCAGTGGCTGCTTAGTAACTTAAATTCTGGAGGGTGACTAGCATAGTCGGGGCATGAAAACACGATCACACACAACAACATGTTGTTACCTTGTAGAATGCTGCTTGCCTTTGATGAGTGTTCGAGAGTAAGTGATTCACTCTAACATGCGTTATTGATGCAACAGATGAACAGCTGTATTAAAAACTAAGCACCATTTGCGAAGGAAATTTGACAACATGCTTTTGACATAGCTAGAAGTTGAGAAGTGGAGCAATGGAAGTCAAGATAATTTCCTGGAAAGGGAAAAACTATGATATTGTAATAAAAGTGTCAAAGGTGTTAAAATGGCAAATCCGGCAACATATAAGTGTATTTCTAATATTAAGACACTTTATCCGTAACCTTTACTCTTCCTTTAAGATGATCCCTTGTGTTTTCAAATTATTTTATTGATTTAGCCTCTGCCACTCCTGCTGGTCGGCAATTCTGTGAACTTCCTTACATATCCCTTGAGCCAACCACCCTATAACTTCAGACCATGACCTGCTATTTTAGCTCTTCTCTTTTTCTAATATATCCTTCCTTCCTGTACAAGCATATATATAGTTTAATGAATCTGAGAGGTAGTTGTTTTTGTAGAGTATCTAGACCTTTGTTAAAACTGCAAGTAGTTCCACAGTTTTCCTCATGTAAAAAAGCAATGGGATGTTCTTTTATGATATTTCTTGCTGTGTGTTTCTTTTGACCCTAAAATATTAACAGTGCTTTGTGAGTTGACCCAAATAAGTAGTAAAAAAAATATATATATATATTTTTTTTTAGAATGTACTAAAATAGATAGACATATAGATGAAAAAACAGACAGATAATGTGTAAATTATTGGCACTACATAAATAAATGTAATGTATGAGAAAGACAGAAAATGCGTTAATCATTGGTACTATATAAATAATATGTAAATGCAATGTATGAGAGGCAGGCAGGCAGGCAGACTGTTAGATTGCATGTCCCCCCCACCCCCACTCCCAACTTGGGTTGCCATAATTTCTTTAAACAAATATATAATTTGGTATTGCCTCCATAGGCTTAGCATTTGCTTCAAGCCAATTTTTTTTTACAGGTCTGCAGGTAAATTACTAACTGGATGGCAACACTAACTCCAACTGCTTTGTTTCAAAAAGGGCCAATCCCAAATCAAGACTGCAATCCTGTAACAGTGACAATGGACCGCCTGCTTTCAGCTGTGAGAATTACTTTTCTGTATTGCGCTTGTTTAGAATATGTAGGGTCTGTCCATCAAACTGTCAAACTTTGAGCAAAGGCTCCCTTGCAAGAGTTCATACACATACACATCCAGGATACATTTCAGATAGATACAAACAATTGTCTGCTGATAATGAAGATTAGAAGTGCTGTGGGTGGAAAGGCTGCAAACTGCCTCTTCACACTGGTAACAGGGCCTAACACACTTTAATCATTTTAGAAGATGATACTTATTTTGAGGTAAATGTAGGGTTTTCTCTTAGCTGAAGTAGGTGCCAAAAAAAAAAGAGAGGTAATATCTGAATTACCAAAATGTTACATCTGGAATCATAGTGTAGAATACTGTTCTAGTCACAAATGCAGGGAAAGAGTCCTTAAAGATAAAAAAGATATTATGACTGCATACAACTCACATCTGAAAATGCATTTGCTGCTTTTACCAGTTTCCCCTTAGTGCTCCTCTTAAAATTGTACAGTAGCATGTGTAATTAATGTATATAGCTGGAAATAGTTTACACTAACCAAGTAATCAAGTTGAAAAATAGCTGTGTCAGATTAGTACGCCATTAGGAAAAACCAGACACGATGCTCAGCACTTGAGTGAGGTGAAGTTTTTAATCCAGCATGCCATGCATGAATAGATTGCAAGAGGTAGGCCAGTTAGGGGGTATTAAAGTAGTCAAGGCAAGAGATGAAAATCGACTGCACTAGGAATTTGGCAGTCTCTTCGCTGAAGAACAGGCGAACGCATGCAATGTTCCTTAGTTGCAGATGACAGGATTAGGCTAGAGACCGAATATGGGGGTCATCAGGGTCACAAAACCAATAAGGTACAATTATGTACTATAACTGCTTCTATTCTTACTCTCCAAATGCTCCATATCTTAGTTGGCTCACCTAGCAAAGGTATCATTCATGGTTCCTTTAACACTTGTTTATCAAACTAGCCATGATGCTCTTCTCCAGCCTGGAGATGGCTGCACTGGGCAATGAAATGCAAGAACAATCACAGTAAAATGTCCTTAAGGAACCACTTGAATGTCATAGTTGTACAGTCCTGGCATGTACAGATCTTTGGGGAAATTACACTGGGCACTGCCTCTATGACATTGGGCACTGCCTACTTTTTTTAGTTATTTTTTCAAAGGCAATTGACTGGATGGTGATGGAGGTATAACATTAAACTTTACTTTTGTGGATTAGAAAAAAAAAATCTAGCAGAATCAATCTCTGTCTGAGGAGATTCAGCTGTTTCAAGTGCTTGGAATGCATGGGATTTGTGGTATCAACTAGCTTTGTGTTTTGTAATGTAACACAGGAAGGAGGAATGTGCAAATAAGCAGGGCTGTTGCTACAGCAACAACACAAGTATATTGTTAATGCCGTTTTTAGGAAATAGGAGGTGTTTTCAGGTTACAGTACTTATCTTAATAAAATACAATTTGCAGACTCTCTAGGTACAACTGCCCCTTTAAATTAGCAAGGGAATCTCACTGAGAAGCATGGGTTAATTCACACACAGAAAACTGTGGGGTAGAAAACCACATGACAATTTAAAAAAATAATTTGCCTTGTGTATGAAAGGATGTTGAGACTTCTGAGAAAATGCTCTATTAACAATACATTATTATTATTATATCCCTGTGAACATTGATTTGTCCTTATTCAGTCAGACACTTACACTGACCCCTTTGAGACTCACCTCGCTGATGGAAATTGACTAACGTTCATTCCTATGACAGACATTATAGCTGACTCCTCTGACATATATTGGCAGTGTCACTGACCTCACTTACTGTCATTGACACAGACGACATATTGACACATATTGACACTGACCCAATAGACAGATATCATGACCCGGCCTGTCATAGAAAAAAACTATTCTATGTTTAGAGATTACAAAAGGAACAGTAGTATTAAAATAAATGAATCCATTTATATTATACTGGAATTTGGAGCAGGCAGAGACCACGCGAGGCTACCCTGGATCCCTCCCTGCTGTGCCATGCGAGGTAAAGGACATATAATAAAATGTATTGTGTTTTTTTTTCTCTTCTAAAAAACAATAAATAAATCTGACACGATAATTGTGTGTGTGTTATACTGTGTGTGTACTGTGTGACAATATGATTGTATGGGTATGTGACTGGGTATGTTATACTGTGGGATTGTGTGTGTAGGTGACTGTGTATGTGACACTGTGATTGTGTGTATGTGACTATGACACTGAATGACTGTGTGTATGTGCCTGTGTGATTGGATGTGACATTGTGTGTGAGACACTGTGGCTACGTATGTATGTGTAAAAAAAGGAGTGCTATCAAAATACCAATGTGAACACCAAAAGATTTAATAATAAAAAAAAGTTTTTTTACTGAAAATTTGTAATTTAATCATAAAAGGAGAGGAAGTGAAGCAATCACAATCATCCTGGTCTTCTTATATATACCAGTTGTCCATCTTCTTAATGACTTAAAAGCAATATCCGCAAGGATAGAAAAGATCTCCACAGTGTTCTGTTGTAACATTCATAAATTCCCTAGATAAAGTAGACAAATGCCAACTTGCATATTAGGGAACAAGCACAACTCTGTGTAGTCAACATATAAAGGTGAGATGTGTCCACCTCACAGGGCATCCTCGAAAAAAAACAAAAAAACAATATCCCAAAACAAATAAAAACAAGAAATGGTGCAAATGTTTTTACAATTATTCAATGAAAACAGTGATAGAATGCGTGAGAACTACAAATTTAGTCTCACAGAAAGCACTCAGCATAAAGACCCAAAGTCCAGGGGGAAATACACAATGGAGCTGAAATTCTGAAGAATTGAACCGTCCTCAAATTCCTTGATCACAACTTGCCGACATTACACATTTCACGCCTCCGTGACCTTTAAACTTCTGCTGTACATAATCACAATGTATTAGATAGTGCATAACGTAAAATTATAAATACAACCACTAACCTCATAATATAGACATAGCCATTGCATGTTGCAGTAATAATTGACATTGAATTTAAATTATATAAACATAATTAAATGTCAGTAAAATAGCTTAGAGGTATCTGCATGTGTAAAATGATTAATTTTATATATTCTCAATAAATAAAATCTAAAATTTATAATATATATATATATATATATATATATATTTATATACATGTCCTAGAAACATATAAATAATCACAAAAAGAGATTCCAAATATACTAACTACTCAAAAGTATATAAATAACATAAAAACACAAAATGTAATTCAATATAGGAGGGAGGGGGAGAGAGAGACAACACTAAGGGGGGGAGAGAGACAAAGCTGGGGGCAAGGGAAAGAGAGAGGCAGCATTGGCACATAAAAGGAAATAAAAAGAAGAAATTCATTTTTTTATATAATTTTTTTTATTAAAAAAGCATTTTACATGTGAATATATACAAGTTGAACATTTCTTTCCTATAGTCTTATATTCAGGCTTTTAGTTTTTTTCCTAAAGGAATATCCAAAGTTTGGGGGGTTGTCTTATAATCAGGGTCGTCTTATAATCGAGCAAATACGGTAAGTGCTGCTCAAGCTCCCTGTATGCAGTGATAATACAGGAAATCTGAAATCCGATGCCCTGCATCATCCCTAAGTGTGGGGATCACGAGTAGCATTAACTTATGCTGCCTGCAGCTCCCCGTGAAGCAGATGCTGCTCTGCTTCACTAGGTGGGGGCGGAGCTTAACCTCTCACCCGGTGAGCTCTGCCCCCTTCCTGTAAGTAAGAATAGGAGGGGGATGGAGAACAGAGGAGGGGTCACCTTGTCTTGTTTGCCTCATGCTAAATACTGCACTGTATACAGCCATTTACATAAACTTTTTTTCTTTTTTAAATGTCTTTGTTATGAAATATTCCTGTTCTATATAGTCTCTCTTTGAAATGTCCCTTTCCTAAATAGTTAAATATAAAAAGTTAATGGTGGAACTCAGATGTTTTATGTCCCATGTGTTACTTTTGAGATTATCTATAAAAAGATATAAAAATTCCTCCGTACCTTCCCATACAAATATATCATCCACATAGCATTGATATAGTACCAAGTTCTGCCCTCAGTTTTGGCCCTGATACACAAAAATGTCCTCCCAGTACGTCATAAAAATATTTGCTTACCGTGGGGTGACCCTGGTACCCATTGCTGTACCCCTAAACTGAACATAAAAAGTAATTTCGAAACCAAACATAATAATTGCTCAGAATCCAATTTATAACCTCAATGAGGAAATCAACTTCAGATGGGGATATTTTTATTTTGTTCCAAACAAATACTGCACTGTCTCAACACCTTTGCTTATTAACCTCTTCCTGACGCTGCAGGGACTTGCATCGGGATCCTACCTGCCAGATGAGGCCTCTTTGAGTGGCCTCAGTCTGACAGGGAAAATGTAGCCAGTGATCAAAGTGAGCACCGGCTAAATTTTACTAAATAGTACCGTGCCCGAACTTCCAGGTTCGGTCACGCCTCTGTGACGTCACACATGACATCCGGAGGTCTCATGATCTTTTGGAAGGGACCCACAGGGGCTATTAAGACCCTGATCGGGTCTCTGCCATAGTGATCCTGGCTCTTGTGATCGGTGGCCAGGATTGGTGATTGCGTCGTCTGGGACCAAATAAAAACTTACATAAGATGTAACTTGATAACCTGGTCATTTAAAACAAACACATATATAAATCATATGTCACTGTTTTTTTATATATATATATGATTAGGTTAATTGCATATAAAAGGAAAAATAAAGTTAGGTGTTTATCTCCTAGCTCCATTTTGTGAATATTTCTCATGATGCAACATCGACCAAAATCTTCCAGCCAGTTTCACTTTACAGCTGTGGCCAAAGCCTGCATGATGATGTCATAAGGTACACCCCTGCTCTCTTACTGGCTCCTGTGCATCACTAGTGGGCAGGACTAGGTGGCCAACACAAAGAGAGGAGATTAACCTAATCAAACAGGATCATAACCCCACCCCCTTGTGATGTAATAGTTACATTACCCTCCTATTCAATGCAAGTCTATGATCGGAATTCTGACTTAAAGACTGCATTCTGTGTCCCCAGCCCCAAAGTGAGAAATGTGTGCTGTAAAATCAGTAGGGGTGGCACCCAAAGACTCTATATTTCTCAAAATGGCAGCACCCAGTCACACTTGTTTAGTTACATATTTTATTAAATACAGTCACATAAAAAAAAAAAAAGACATATCTGAAATCAACAATACAAAATAAAAAATAAAACCTTTTATTTTTTGGGTGGAAGTGCCCCATAGTAACTATACTCAGAATAAACTCACTAAAGATGTCTTCATGTTTAGGATAGGATTTTTTTTCTTTTACATTTACTATACACTTGGTATTCATTTAATGGTCAGCGAGCTTTACTGCTATCTTTTCATTCTTTCTCAAGTTGACTAGAGTCTTCTTTTCAGGCATACTTAAATTGTGCATATATGTTTATTTGTTATGCTTATATATGGAGATGTCACTATATACATTTTCCGTAAATTCTCCAGTTTTACATGCCCTGTGAAAGAAATATATTTAGGTTTTAATGTGTGTCTGTGGGCACTGTGTGGGTGAGACACTGTGTGTGATTATGTGTGTGACTGTGAAACGCAATGTGTGACAGTGATTGCATGTGTGACACTGTGTGTGTGTGAGAGAGAGAAATGCAGTGTGACTGTATGTGTATACATGACAAAATGTGACTATGTGAGACAATGTGTGACAGTTAATGAGATTGTGTGACTATGAGACACTGTGTATATGTGTAAAATTGTGACTGTGTACATGTGGCAGGGTGTGAACTTCCCAGATGGAGGAGGAGCCATTTAGAATTAGATCATATTCCTGCAGAACCAGCCATGCAAAGGGAGGCAATGTGGTGGGTTTTATGGGGCAGATATATTAATGGTATTTTGACATTTCCCAATCTAGTGCTTGATCTGTACATATTTTATCAATTTACGTTATAGACCATATAGAGCAAATATTAGGCAATTCTTATTGAGTTGAAAATGCTCAGTTGTTCAGTTCAGGCATTTGAGAATGTCCAACTGAAATCTATTAAATGTCCAATTGAAATCTATGAAAGGCTTAGAATTATTGATGATTAATGAGGACCTCTTTAAAGGTGACTAAATGTGACCGAGTAGCCGATATTTATAAAGAGGAATTCTTGGCTAAATTTCTAAATGTGGTGCAATCACAGTGGAAATCAATGGAAGCCTTTCATACATTGTGCCATATTTCCCTCAGAATATGTATTTTATAAAACTGGCCCTTAATGTTCTGCCTAATTTAATCTTATGAATAATTAAGGAAGCCTTTTATTTTGCAAAAGTCTCTGTAAATACCTTATTTGTCCAACAGAGGCATCAGAGCAGGTGGACTTTAATGATAAACACTTTGGATATGTAAATAATATTATCATTCCTGTAACATTTTAAAGATAGCACCGAAGCAAAGATACGAATCCCTTTATACAATCACAAAACCCCTGTGGGCAATGTACATCAATGTCTGATGTTTACATTTGTCACCATGAAATGTGCATTGAGTGCTTGGGTTTCCATTATCCATCCCTAACTCCATTTTGCTTGGAAGTTCTTCTGCTTGCTCGGCTTAAATTCTGATAACATGGCTGCATCCTGACTCTCAATTTTCCTTTCTTACGCAGCCGAGCACAGTTAGAAAACAATATTGTTTTAGCAGCGAATGGTAATATGATTGAAGCAGTCAGCTCTATGTTCTTGTTTGTAGGGTTGTTGTTCGCATATTTTACTGTCAGATATCTAGAGACTTTTGTCAGCTTGGAACAAGAGGCCAGAGGTTACTTTGGCAGGTCTTCCCAGCATCTCTTTTTTCCATCACTTTCTTAGGCGGTGAGAAAAAAAAAAAGTGGCAGGGAGACAGCATGAACAGTAAAATCAAGGGCAAGGCCCGATAACATTGAATTTCTTACTTACTTATTTTTCTTTTTCCTTCATTTTTTTTTTAACACCGTAGGAAGAGAGCATCTACTTACATCGCAAACACTTCTGCAGTTGGATAGTTAACAAGGAAACCTTTCACAGTTGTAAGAAAAGAAGCCTTCGATATACTGTACCTTTGAGTGTCATAAGCGATAAGAAAAATAAAAACATCAACAAATAATGCTTGTCTATTGCACAATAACACAAATAAACATTTTTTTAGAATATTACCTGCGTATCTAATCTTTTATCATGCACTAAAAACACTGTTTTTTGGTTTCCTCTAAATTATACACAGACTTTTTTTAAACAACTTTTGTAAATATTTTGTAATTATCACATTAAGATTAAGAGAAGGAAGACAGGATGACTAAAGTGTATGTTCCTATTCATTTATTATTTTTATTATAATTTTTTAAAAATATATACAAGTATGAAAATGGATTAATATTAAAGAGGGAGAGCAGAAACTAATGCTGGAAATATGGAGGGATGTGGCGGGTTTAGTGTCACATATTCCTTCTTTTTATTTTATGATAAATTCAAAATGTGGATAATAATGATATGAGAAGATGTGATAAAAAAAAAATAATACAGGATGAAAATGAGAGGTTATATTAGTGATGGGGAAAAAAGGCCAATATGATAATGGGGAAAGTACAGAATCTAGTTTCAACAAAAATTGGGAGGCAAGAAATTATAATGGACAGAAAAATTATGATAAGCAGAGATAGGCTAAATGATAAAAACTTTCAATGATTATTGATTGAATTGTTGTGAAGAAGATGCATAAGAAGAAGCTGATAAATAGGATATAATGCGTTTAACCAACGGGATATAAGTGTTTAACCAGGAAAGGTACATTCAGATAATCTCTGGTTTTCAAATATATCCCGTGAATGTTACTTTTTCCCAACATCCAGGGAATGTTACTGTAAATAATGGTTCATGTGAAATGGGAAGAGGAAGAACAATTATGTGAAGTTATGAGATTATTCATTTATTTATCAAATGTTCTATTAGGATTAATACATGAGGATCCAATACATTACATATTTGTATATGTATAAAAAAACGATATATTAATATAAGTAAGTTCTGGTGCTATATGCATTTGTACATACAAAATAAAATACATGTATAAATATGATTGGTCTATTTGACCAAGTGTAATAGGTCTATTTTGATACAATGGCGAAATGCTTTTAAGAATTTTAAGCATTATATTTGATTTTTGATTTTTAGCTTTGTAAGAGAAGACATGAAAAAAACACGTCCTCTTTATAATATGGAAGGCCAATGTGATGCTGAAGTCGAACTTGACATTGTAGGAGTTGTGAGATGCAGCAGTGATCAGAACGCTCAACGCTAATGAGTCTTTTGATGCATGTAAGTTTACAGAGGAAGAGGTTTTACTTCAGCTGTCTAAAGTAAAGACAAATAAGTCGATGGGACCTGATGGGATACATCCAAAGTTATTAAAAGAACTTAGTGGTGTACTAGCAAAACCGTTAACAGATTTATTTAACCAATCATTGTTAACGGGAGTAGTTCCAGAAGAATGGAAATTAGCTAATGTTGTGCCCATTCACAAGAAAGGTAGTAGGGAGGAGGCGGGCAACTATAGACCAGTAAGTCTTACTTCAGTAGTGGGGAAAATAATGGAAACCTTGTTAAAGAATAGGATTGTTGAACATCTAAAGTCGCTTGGATTTCAAGATCAGAGACAGCATGGGTTTACTTCAGGGAGATCATGCCAAACTAATCTTATTGATTTTTTTGATTGGGTAACTAAAATAATAGATCAGGGTGGTGCAGTAGACATTGCTTATCTAGATTTCAGTAAGGCTTTTGACACTGTCGCACATAGAAGGCTTATCAATAAACTGAAATCTTTGAGTTTGGATTTCAATATTGTTGAATGGATTAGACAATGGCTGAGTGACAGGCAACAGAGGGTTGTAGTCAATGGGGTATATTCGATGCAAGGTCTTGTTACTAGTGGGGTACCTCAGGGATCTGTTCTTGGACCCATTCTCTTTAATATTTTTATTAGCGATATTGCAGAAGGTCTTGTTGGCAAAGTATGTCTTTTTGCTGATGATACAAAGATTTGCAGCAGGGTTGATATTCATGGAGGGATAAGCCAAATGGCAAATGATTTAGCTAAACTAGAAAAATGGTCAGAACAGTGGCAACTGGCATTTAATGTGGACAAGTGCAAGATTATGCACCTTGGGCGTAAAAACCCAAAAGAAGAATATAGACTATTTGGTACAGTCCTAACCTCAACATCTGAGGAAAGGGATTTAGGAGTAATAATTTCAGAGGACTTAAAGGTAGTTAGGCAATGCAATAGAGCAGCAGGAAATGCTAGCAGAATGCTTGGTTGCATAGGGAGAGGTATTAGCAGTAGGAAGAGGGAAGTGCTCATGCCATTGTACAGAGCACTGGTGAGACATCACTTGGAGTATTGTACGCAGTACTGGAGACCGTATCTCCAGAAGGATATTGATACTTTGGAGAGAGTTCAGAGAAGGGCTACTAAACTGGTTCATGGGTTGAAGGATAAAACTTACCAGGAAAGGTTAAAGCATCTTAACATGTATAGCTTGGAGGAAAGACGTAACAGGGGGATATGATAGAAACATTTAAATACATAAAGGGAATCAACACAGTAAAGGAAGAGAGTATATTTAAAAGAAGAAAAACTACCACAACTAGAGGACATAGTCTTAAATTAGAGGGGCAACGATTTAAAAGTAATATCAGGAAGTATTACTTTACTGAGAGGGTAGTGAATGTATGGAATAGCCTGCCAGCAGAAGTGGTAGAGGTAAACACAGTCAAGGATTTTAAGCATGCGTGGGATAGACACAAGGCTATCCTTGCTATAAGACCGGGAACGGGGGACTAATAAAAGTACTCAAAAAAAATAAAATTTGGGCAGACTAGATGGACCGAATGGTTCTTATCTGCCGACACATTCTATGTTTCTATGTTTCTAACGTCAAGCATTGCATCCGATCAATTTAATTGGTTTGCTGAGAGGGGCGTGTGTTTCAGATACATATAATGATCAAAGCATTTGTATAATCCCTTTTCTGATAATGCTGTGTTTTATATAAAGCACCAATTCTTTTATCCAGTTTGGCTGATAGTTTGTCAGCATGTAGACCAATGGAAAGATTGGGATCTAGTCACATGCCAAGAAATTTGGTTGGAACCAGGTTATTCTATTATTTTGTATTAATTTAATTAGAGTGTTTCATTTTGGTAGCTTAGAGAGATAGATAGATAGATAGATATAGATATATATATTATGTTATCCTTTGAAAACCACAGTGCCAAAATATTTTGTCTGTCTCATTGTCTGTATGCTCCCTCCTATCACAGTATCATACTTCCTAGTTGTTTATATGAACATTCACCTACGCATTTGCATACACTTTTACATTCGGTCTCCTTCCTAATTGCTCACAATGGCATTAGCATTCACTCCTACTTCATTATCATCCGTCCTAACGGCTCACATTAGCATTTTCCTTTGCGTTGCCATTCACAAATACTTCCCTCCTTTCCATCTTACATGACTGACGCACCTTTAGTAAATTAAATAGATCCGAATCCGCACACTTAAATGTAGTGGTGCCGAGGTCCTGGGGTGCCACCCAAGCCAGCAGTGTGGAAGAATCAAAATAAGGATCCAGATCTGAGTGCTGGATCCTTATTTTGATTCTTCTGACACACCTTTAGGTCTGACCGATGGTGGCTGGACCATCTCACTGAAGCAGCAGCTTCACAAAATGATTTCTCCTAAGTCTTTGGGGTTTTTTTTGAGAAAGATTTAGTGTTATATTTTGAATGGTGCTTTTGCAGATGGTCCATTTAAAAATTATTTAAATCAATGAGAAATGGCCAATACTTAGGGTTTACTTGCTCTTTAACAATATTTTAATGGTAATAATCTACTTTCAGCCTTTAATAATTGATCCTGTAACACAGATTTAAATTATGATAGGTTTGGCTTCCTCATATAAAATTTGGTGTAAAATGCATAAATGTGCACAGCTGAAACATTGAACTTCCTGTAGTTAGAATAGTAGTATTATATAGGAATTATGAACCAAGAGTTCAGTTGTGGTAGACTGCTGACATCATTGATGACAGTAAAACATATTGAGAGCCTTGACAAAGCGCCAAGTTTGGGCGCGAAACGCGTAGGTGTTAAGTGTTTCAACCGGGTAGGAGCTGGCACTTTCTGACAACCAAGCTGTATATACATGAAAATTAAAACTCACCTTAGCTTCGTCTGTGTGCTGGTCTGTCCATTTCTTCATGTTTGGCCGCCACCGCTGTTCCTTTTAAGTTTTCTTCTCCTCATTAAACATATTAAGATAACCTGACCATAATTAGTGGGAACTATTTTTTTAGAGCTGCAACAGACTGATATCAAATAAATAGGTAGGATAAAAAAAGTAAAATGGGGCAATAGATACATGGAATAAGATACGGCTGCTTTAATATAGCAAATATAAAATCTACCATTTTACCATGCTTGGAGAATAATAAATGCTGTTGAATCTAACTGTGTCTAGACTCTGCTATGAACAACAGCAGAGGTTGGTAGGTTGAACTTTGTAAACCCAACCCAAACAATTGGCTAAACTAGTATATACTAGTTTGAGAGATGTATAAGAATAATCTGTAAAATATTGTACTGATCATCTATAATCAGCAACAAACCCACTGGGTATATCTGCTATCTATATGCCTAAATGTCTAATAAACATGTCTGTTTTCATATCAATCTTGTATGCTTTTTAATCTATATGCTTGCCAAGCTATGTGCATGTACTGCCAATATATATTAAATAATGTGGGAGCTGGGAGAATACTGGACTAGGATTTATACAATTAGGGATTGTTCTTGCAATCTTGTTCCCTTTCTCATTCTGCTCTCTGCTCTTAACAGCCATTTAGGTCTTCAAGTAAATCTCTATATGTCAGAGCACCTTTTGGAGAGTCACTGAGTCTTTGGAATGCAGCTCTCAAGTTGGGGTTCCTTTCTGTTTCATAGGCCAATGTCTTAAATTCAATGGTATATTGAGGGACTGTTCTCTTGCATTGTCTTAGGTCCATCAGATTTGTTTTGGCTGTGCTCATTGTAAGATGTACGTATTGCATTGTGCTATATCAGATGTAATTAGCTTTAATAAATATACACATCACAAAGATGTACATGAAAGAAAGAGAAAACAGAAAAGAAAATATATACAAATATACATGTCAATGTATTCCATACCCATGTATTATTTAATTACGGTAATGTAAACTGGAGAATTCGCGGATATTTTACAATTTAGTTATCCTGAATAGAGTAAAAGAAAGAGGTTGAAACAATATTGGCAATTTGTATCTCCCCCACTTGGGAAAAGCAAGTAAAAAAAGAAATAAGTATCCATATAATGTGCCTGTTTCTCTAGGAATCACAAAGAGATGCGGCTATTAAACATTAAAAGCATTTGATTACTAATTTTTCCAAAATTACATAAGGGGAAGAGAAAATTGATAGAAAAGATAGAAAAAAAGGTAAGAATTCATGGGGGAATGTGTAGAAGTGTATGTAGATGTAGTCTGTCCCAAAAAACTATTTATTTCCTACTTCTATTAAAGAGAAGTGTTTTGGAATTTTAAATTAGGAACTAGACATGTGCAAAACTAAAATTTTCGTTTCGTTTTCGTCCATTCGGACAAAAATGTTATTTATTTCTAAAACTAATTTCGTTCATTACTGCATTCGTTTCAGACGAAAATCGTAAATTATTTTCGTTTCGTTTTATTCATTCATACGAATCAATTGACCTACACATTCAATAAACCGAAAGTCTATAAACCAAACTTCGTTCAGTTTATAGACTTTCGGCTTATGGAATACATGTAATGCTATTGGCTTTCTATAAACCGAACTAGAGTCCCCATTCATAAGAAATTCTTATGAATGGGGCTCTCGTTTGGTTTATAGTCTATGTATTCTATAAAACGAAAGTCTATAAACCGAACGACCTTCGGTTTATAGACTTTCGGCTTATAGAATACGTGTAATACTATTGCCTTTCTATAAACCGAACGAGAGCCCCATTCATAAGAATTTCTTATGAATGGGGACTCTAGTTCGGTTTATAGAAAGCTAATAGCATTACATGTATTCCATAAGCCGAAAGTCTATAAACTGAATGAAGTTTGGTTTATAGACTTTCGGTTTATGGAATGTGTAGGTCAATTGATTCGTATGAACGAATAAAACGAAACGAAAATAATGAACGAATTTCGTCTGAAACGAATGCAGTAATGAATGAAATTTGTTTTAGACGAAATAAATAACATTTTCGTCCGAATGGACGAAAACTAAACGAAAATTTTAGTTTTGCACAAGTCTAGTTCCTAATTTAAAATTCCAAAACACTTCTCTTTTTGTTAGTAATGATCTCACATAACCCCCTGTAACTCCTAAGCTGCATTTTCTTGAATTGTGCATTTGGTGCAGGTTACAAGATAGATCACCCATTTTGTATCACATAACCTCCTGTAACTCCTAAGCTGCATTTTCTTGAATTGTGCATTTGGTGCAGGATAGATCACCCATTTTGTATCGCAATTCAAATTGCTCTTAATCACAAAATTACATTTTTTACAAGCGTAGAAAGTTTGGGATATTCTATGACATATTTACAGCAATCACATCTCTCGTTTCCACATTGCTACATGCCAGTAGTGGCCAACCAGTACATACTTTCCTCAGGAACTTTGGTAACTTGGAGACAGGTGATTATGTAGTGATGTAGCATTTTGAGAAATATTTCTGCCTTAAGAGTAGACAAATTATTTTTGTATAATATTTTTGATCTTTTCAAACTCTGGGATGCCCATTACATGTTTTGAATGGCAGCTAGGACAGTACAATAAAGAGTTACCTGGTGTCGGTTTTCTATACCCTATAGTCACAATATCCCCATCTGGGGTATACAGTAGGTATACATTAGCAAAGGAAATACATGTAGAATGCCAACTCATAGCAAACTCCAAGCGGACATCATTAATATTCAGAAAACTGATTTACTAGTGGAGTCTATCCAAACCAGTATCAGGTCGTCGATATACCTGCCACACCAGGCAATCGAGGATCTGAAAGTATTCACATCTCCAAATATGCCTGAATACTCCCACCAAAACAAAAATAAGTTTGCGTAGGAAGGGGCAAACCAAGTGCCCACAGTGTTCCCACATCTTTGGAGAAAAAAAAATCAGGGACAAGCTAATAATCTAGTAGTGTAGGGCCCTCTTCTCTGTCTATCCCCTTTTAAAAGGTAAAAACATTTGACCTTCCTATGCATGCCAACAGACCTGGACTTGTCAGGAGAGTCTTATGAAATATCTAACTATTCTGAAATTGCTACATTTCATGTACATTGCCATGCACTCTACACAAGTGGCTAGGTAAAAAAAAAATATATATACATAAAATATACTGAACCCAGCAATTCCAGATTAAGGGCTGGGAGTCAGGAACTCTGTGATACACTTTCACTGGGGTATAAAATGCTTGTGATGATGTGCCTGCTATGTGCCTGCACTGAGGTATGACATGGATTTATGTGCTATTGATATCATGCTTGTGATATGCTATATTACAGCTCATCTCTAGCATATCATGTTTTTTCCTCTGACATTTCTCTGGCAGATCACACCTCACCATCATCACACAAGTATAAATGTGTGTGTGTAAATATCTATTTATATGTTGTGAGCAAATCTTCATCACAGCAAATCGTCTCTTCAGCCATCATTGAGAAAGCATTATATATATGGAGCTTTTTGTTTTACCTGCACTAACATAAGATGACAGGTGGGAGGAGTTTTCTTTGCAGTGATGTCACAGATATAGGGGGTGGGGGGTTTGGATGATTGGCAAGGTGTGTTGCTAAGAAACCCCAGGAACCTTCTATCCATGCTTATTCATTTTTATGGAACTGGGAGCATTAAGAAACAAAATAAATGTTATATCTGTTTCTTTAACTTCCTTTTATGTGATGGAAGTATTGCTAAGTGGAACAGCACTTTTAATGATGACAACTGCCTTGTATGTCCGAGAAAAAAATGCCAGAAAATGCATGTTAGTAAATTGCTATTCATTCTTAGGAACTCTAGAACTGATGGACAAAAAAAAGAACAAATAGGAAATGTTTGATGTCAGGTTTGCTTTAGGAAAGATGGCCTTAGACTAGATATAGTGTTTGGGATGCACTGTCCTTGTTCTGAGTTTTAAAACTCCCAGTTACAAGCTGATAGCATCTCAAGCCTGCAAAGGGCAGACGAGAGTATGAGCTGTATTCTCTCCATGGAACATCCCGTCACTGCTGAACAATGCAATAAAAGTTTGCAGATGAAATTGTGTGAACCTGGCTTGAAAGCAATAACTCATGGTATTTTTTTTTTTATGATGTTGACTATTTAAGAGCTGGGGGAGTGTTTGGAGGGAGAACATAGCTCACATCATGTCCAGGGCCTACTCGAGCTTCAAAAAAGATGGTGCTATAAAATGTGGAAAGTGAAAGGCCTCATGACAAACTTCAGTGACTTTCTCACTATAATTATTCAGCCTATAATTAAATGAAATGATCCTGAAGGTAGAGATTGTCTAATGGTGCCTAAGATACAAAGTCACATCGGCAAGGGATATGGCAGATTGGTGTGGTTCAGGTCTGTCAACATTGTATTTGCCAGTTTGATCCAATTTTCTCTTGATTGACATCTTTTGAAAGCCATTCAATGAATCTGATCATCTTTCTGCAAATTAGCCGAAAATAATGCTTTGTATAATAATTTGCAAGACACATAGGGCGGTATTCATAAAATAGAGAATTTCAGGGAATTGAGAAGGTAATTTAAGACTTAAGGCCAAAATAGCAGAGTTGTAGAAATTCTCCCATTCAGCTGAACTCAGCTGTTTTGGTAAGTGTAACATTTCCCTGAAATTTTCCCTTTGGTGAATAAAGCCCTAAGATTTTTTTAGAGAGGGCAGTACAGAAAAGGTATACTTGAGAACAAGTGTGTGTCAGTATTGTTTGAGAATCCTCACAAAATAATCCGTGTGTACAACACAAAACCAAGCTGGACAGAAGTATGTAAACAGTGAAGTAGAAACTATACAAATTATGTGAACTAGCATTCAAAAGAGATCCCATAGTCTCTGGTCCCTGTTTAATAACTGATTTATTCAAAATACAACATAACAGAAAAACAGTTTAGAAAATGACCAGAGTCAGCCTTTACCCCCTCTCTAATATTCAGAGGCCCATTTTACTCTCAGCCTAAGTAGAAGTGATTGTAGGTTCTATAGCGGAAAAACTATATATATGACTACAACTATCTTTTTAACACAAGTGGCTCAATATTTACTTAAACAGGCACATTTAACCTTATAATTAATAGAGGAGACTGTCATTTTTATCAATAGTTTGTTAACATGTTTTACCTCCCCTGGAGCCACCAGAATTAGCAACACATTGTTTTCCTTTCACTACAAATTCTTGCTGGCCTTCTTTCACTGGACAGGATGGGAACATTTTTAACTTCCATTCATCACCCTGTATAAATATTCAAGTAAAAATAGGAATAGCACTCTCCATGTCTGAAGTGAGAAGGCATAATGAGTTTCAAATAAACAATGCATATTCCCAAGTGGGAGTAATAGATCTTCAATTTATAAATGATGAAGCGACATGTGGGAGATAAACATCTAACCTTTCACTCATTTCTGCAAGTTGTATATCCCTTTGTGACTTATTATATATTCTTCGATATTTTACGTGTGTTTATTTCCTTATTTTGCACTAAGCACTGAAACACAAGACGTTCTAATCATGTAACAATGTCTTTATTTTGACAAATATAAATGTTCCGAGAATATTATATGACTAATGAAGAGTTTTTAACAGATCTGGATGACATGCATCCATGAAAGTGAATTTATATTTTAGCGTGAAGGCATGCCGCGGTCTATAACATGTATTTGTAATTGACACAGTTACACTTAAAGGAAAAGTAAAGATGCCATAAAGGGTCAAGAGAAGGTAACCTTGTAGGAATCCGTCAGGGGAAAGTTGAGGTGCAGGACATTCTTGGCAGGACATTTTAAGGTGGAAGTGTTGAAGAAAGGGTAGAAGTGATTTCCCTTTTGAAGAAATAGTTATCTTATAGGACTATTATTTATAAGGCGCTATAAATGTGCAGAATATAGTGAAGAAAGGGTTCTGGATTTACATAATTCAGAGAATGGAGAATACAGTTTTGCAAAGTGTAGAACAAGTGAACAAGCATAGCTGTAGGAACGTGCAAGTCAATGTCTTATTTCAATTAATAAAAATTCATACAGGTGATGTAATGAATAAGGTCCAGCAAAAAGATGCTGCACAACTGTCACACTAGCACCACATTATATTATGATGTCACAGAACATACAGACCTGATCACTCGCTCTCCCACAACAAAACCTTGCTAATTATATTAATTATAATCTATGGCTAATATGGAATGACGAATGTAATAAATTATAAGTAAATCACTGCTCTGTATTAAATACTGAACATGGATTATGATTTTACTCAACATAGTCCATTGTCCGACAACTTCCATACAACAATTATTTTGTTCTCTTTCACTGTACATCTTAGTAAGGTTTCATTCAAGGTATCATCTACCTGATTTTGAACTATTTTACAGGTTATCAGGACATCATCTGGCACTAATGACTTGTTAATGCATTGTTTTTCTACTTAGAGAAGCATGGGATCGTCTTCAAGTATGTTGTACTCTGTAACATTCCAATTGCCTTAGTCTTATGTGTTTGTTTAGTAAACCTTGGTGGACTGAAATATTGCCTAGATGACTTTATAGCAAAATATCTTCAGGACCTGCATTCTCTGAATATCTGACTATTGTACATCTGTCCTGAGCTGTGTGTAAAGGCTGTCTTGTACCGTATGCACATGCTCCAAGGGGTCAATGTTTAAAATGGATTGAGGGGGAGAAGGTGATCATTGTTGACCGGAATTGCACAAACTGGGATTGGGCCACAATGGTTTAAAAATAAATCAGTGCTACTTTAAACATCTGTTAATAACAACATCAATTTTCTCATCCATATTATTGTGCATTACTGATTTTGTTATTCATTTAGCCACACCTCCCAACTCTTGCCTCTGGCAAATCTGGATGCTTCGGGGTAGAACTTGGTAAGTCAAGCGTCAGCTCTACTTTGCATGCATGGTAGGTACTTTCATTCTCTCTATGCATGTGCACTAGACAGTTTCCTGTGTCCCAGACAGTGGTCCTGCAATCCAGGATAGAGGTTGAGCTCGGCGGCACAGAGGGATTGTCCTGCACAAAGTGAGACAGTTGGGAGGCATTTTTTAGCTAGAATTTACTGAAACACAAGATAGTGACATAACAAAAAGAACAAATGTAAGGTTTCCACAGCACATAGACTCTGCCAATGATGTTTTACCAACCCAGCTGGATGGAAAATCACCCTTGGCTCGTTCAACATGAGACTAATGAAATCCAGAGAAGATCTGAGACAAAAGGAATTATATTACCAAAACAACAACTCTCATTTAAACCCCTCATTAAAGCGCTTTGCTAATTTATCTAGACAAATATGTAATAAATGTGATCTGTAAGAGCAATTTGTAGAAGCCAGCAATGCTCTTAATGCCTAAATCCCTGGGTGACACTAAAGATATGCTAATGTTTTTCACAGGGGTTTAACTGGTGATGTGCTATCTAATACTGTTCATTTATTTGATCACTGAAATTGATGTATTAAAATGATAGTGTTAACTAAATGATGTTTCTTCTAATAGTAATAGTGTAGTATTATGTAATCTAATCAGTATTGTGTATTATCTATGCATGCCTCCCAACTGTTCTAGATCTTCTGGGACAGTCCCAGTTTCGGACCCTGTCCTTCCATCTCACTTTGTGTAAATAACAGAAGGTGTTTAGACATGCACAAGAGAATGTTGAGTTAGTGCATTCTAAGATTCCGCTGTTTTCCTCTCTATTTGATGTAATGCATGTACTCCTACTCCATCATAATCAGACAAAAAACAAACTAGCACTCTTTAACTCATAAATAACATAACTCTACATGTAAAGGTAAGCCAACTATAATGCGGGGCTCAGGATCAATTAACTTACATCGTGATCTAAGCGGAATTACAATGCGGGTCTCAGAATCTCGCTACACATCCACTTCAATGCTCTGTGGGAGCCATCGGAGCACTGTATTTTAACAGGAACCACATTATAATGCATTGCTTTGTAACAGGGTTCACCTGTTGAGATAAATACTCACAGCTTTAGGATTCTTAGCAGTCTTCTAGAGTTATAAACAACAGATTCTGGAAGTCTCTTTAATAGACTTTAGCACCACTGACAATTTTGTTTTGTCCCCAAAAAATGTCGTCCATTGATTCAGACAATATTTGTCCACTGTTTTCATTTTTGGGAATTCCATTCAGACAAATGCAAAAGCACCGAAATTTTGGCAGCCACACTCCACGGTTTAGCTGCCAAAATTTTAGTCTCGGTCCTCCCCATAGACTTCTGTGAGGAGGACTTTGGCTTATTTCAGGAGGACCTTGACTATTACGGAAAGAGCCAAGGCCCAAAATGGCTGAAAATGAAACAAAAATAAATAAATAAAAATAAAATTGTATAAAAACTAATAAAATCTAATAAATTATATTAAAATAAATATAAAAAAACACTTTAAAATAATTTATAATAATATTAAAAAAGTATTATATTACTGTTATTATCATGTTATATATACACACAAAACATGATAATAACATTATAAATCCATTTTTTATTGGCATGGTAATATTTTTGAAAGAGCCAATGTCCTCCCATTGATTTCCTTGAAAATACTTTTGCCGATGTATTACGAAAAAATGGCGAGGACTTTGGCTGATGTCAGGGCCATTTCAGTAGCCAAACTAAAAAGCACAAAAATCACCAACATCATATTGGCCGATTTTTGTGCCGATAAGAGGAATTACTTCGGTGGTCTCTGAGTAGCCCAAATTTAACGGCTACTGAGATTCCCAAAGTGATCTCATTGGGTCTATAGAAAGTTCAAGCTTCCTGAGTTGACCGATGGATCAATGAATGATTTTCACTCATTCTTCTTTCTTACATTTGTTTTTTCATTCTGCTTTACATTCGTTTTTGGACAAATGGATACAAAGTCAGATTTTCAGCCAAAAATGCTGTAGTCCAAAAATGAATGCTCCAGTCAGTTTAACAGTATTTATTGGATATTCCAAAAGGTGTATTTCACAGCAACTCCAAATAAAAATACCAGAAAAAGAAATCCTAGCTCTTACCAGAGCAGTGATTTAAACAGAGTGAATTTCTGACTTTTGCCGGGTGGCAAAATACATTTACCAGCTACATCAAAAACTCAACATACCAGGTAAATACAATACTTCCATTACCAATAGGTAACCAATAGGTTACCTTTAGTGCAACTCTTTTCGTCTCTGCAATCAACAGAGGTTATGAAGACCCAGAGCAGCCCTTGCTCTGACCTTTTAAAGACATTTGACAATTAAGTTTAGGTGTGGCCTAAACTCTCCCTCACCTGCAGCGCTGCCTGCTGGGAAATATTGTCTCTTAATCTATAACTGTCTAGTATTCTCGATCCTAAAAACATACCTTCCACTACTACTCCTTGGACATTGTGATGCAGTATTTACACATACCTTTGTTGATCAACCAATAAACAGGCCATCAGTTCTTATTGGCTTAAACTGATGTCCTAGTCACTTAGCAAGGCTCGTAACTTCCAGCATCTGAGCTAGAAAGAGTTACACTTGCTCCTTGCATGTTTGTTACAAGCCTCTTTCTTTACAGAGGGATCATAGCTGCCAGAAAATGTATTCTGTGCTGCCTGCCCATCTTGCATGATAGAATTCTCACAAAGGGTCCATGCACTACAACACACAGCCTGACCTTCAAATCCTGTGAATCTTAAGTTATTAGTTACAGAATGTTATAGCTACAGAACCAATGCCCTGGTGTATGCCATCAATGGCTGTTTGTCTTCTCTGACCATGAACACATAACAGTGTTGTTTCCTGCAGGCTGATAACATCAGCTTACCCCTGTTTCTGTACAGAGAGCAGAAACAGCTGAATTTAAACCACAGCAGCTTGTCTGAAGCCTTGACATGAAAGAGATTTAGTTCCCAAAACTGATGTGGTATAAAGAGGATATGTAGTGGTTTCCAGAGAGTGGCAAACACAGATTTCTTTGCTGGCATTTGGGACTATGCCCAAAAGCCTTTAAATCTCTTGCACTAGTATACGGAAGTCGATATGTTAAAGGCGTAATATTTCAATAGAGAACAAGAATATAGCCAGATGTATGGGAGAGATGAAGAAAAAAAATAAATAAAGTTCACACAGCTGCATTCCACAACAGTTCTAAGGCAGGGAAATATGAGTTTATAGAGGTTAACTGGACAGCTGTTCCATAATTCCAACAGTTCCTATATTTAGAACATTCTCTGCAAGCTATCACACATTAAAAGACTTACTCTCTAAAAGCCATAGTATATCTACCGGGAATAAAAACATCTTGTTCAAAATGAGGATCTGTGTGTCAAAGCGCTAAAGTACCATTCTACCAGCATTTACCCATCGTTTTATTAGCTATTGGTACACACACTTTATGCTTTATGTGTCCGTAAACTGTTACTTGCACAGAGGTAGGGAAGATGGACTAAGAGGTCTCTTGATGACATAGTTGCTTTGATTGCCAGAATATACACGGAGCAATTAACTCTCTGCTCTATTTCCAATCCCGTTAGTTTACCGAAATGAGATATAAACAACAATCTAATGGTGTAGTCTCCTGATAGCTAATAAACTGCTTGAGCATTTTTTTTTTTTCTTTTTAGTACCTTGCAAAAATGTGTTCTTTTAAGCAAACTGTTATCAACACTCACTTTAATGTGCTAATCCTGAAAACGTTATACTTCCAGGGAATGGTGTTGGACTAATGAAAAATGGGACTTGATCATTGGAGCTATCACTAAACAAGCATAAATAATGCATACAAATAGGCAAAAAAAGTGTCCTGTTTATGGTACAGGAAGCCCATTGAATCATTTTTGCCAATTATTACTTATTTTTATGATGTACATAACTGTGTGTTTTTACTCCAGTCTTGTGGTAAAGTGGCATATATTTAAAGGACAACTGTAGTCCGTGCTTATACAGTCAATAAACATACACTTTTTTCCTAAACAAAATGTACAGTGGATTTTTAAAATATTTTAAATATGACTTAACCCTATGTTCCCTCCCCAGCTGTGCTGCCTACATCATGAGGGAGTAGCCATTTTCTTCATGGAGTTTGACATGCATAATTAACACAAGTGCAGTAAAGCTGTTTGATGCAGCTGATTCACTGTGCACTACGCATAGGAGCAAATGGTTTCAGTGCTTGTGTACTGAGAACGCTACACACAGGGACAACCAGCAGGGCTCAATTTCTCTTTGGTGGGATGATCACTAAATAAAATGGCTGCTCCCTCTCCATGCATACAGCATTAGTGGAGTGTAGGAAAGAGGCTTAAGGTATATTCAAAGCATTCGAAAATAATCCCAATAAGCCAAAGGTGTATTTTCTTTTTTAATTGTGCAAACATGACTAGAGCTGCTCATAAAAGGAGCCGATAGTGTAAGAAATATAGGGTGCCTTTATAAAAATGTTATTTTCTATTTAATGCATAGATATATGCTTTTGGGTGGATGTGTAATTAACTAAGATAATGATCTAGTTTCACAATGGAATGCAGTTTGAATGTCACAAGAAGTGGACATCAAAAGGTTTACAGCTGAGAAACAAGCCTTTCACTCACCTTTCCAGTCTTTATTTAACATAGAAACATAGAATGTGTCGGCAGATAAGAACCATTCGGTCCATCTAGTCTGCCCAAGACTATTTGTATTAAGTTATTTACTAACAGATATGTGAGAAGGGGGTTGCATTTATTACATAGACCATGTGTCTCCAAAACTGGGTTGAACTGGTTCTTTAACTCTCTGGGAGGTAACTGAGGAATTTTGGGATACTTAGTTGAGTGAACCACTTTTTGAGAGGGTTAGTCTTGTCTGTCCGTGGGTGAGGAGAAGACAGCCAGCAGAAGACCCAACATGAAGGCACAAGAAGAAGATATTAATTTAATTTTAGAAGTATACCCTTTTCTGTTACCTGTTGATCATGAACCAGTTATGTTTAATGTGTACACTGTGTATTTTCTGTTATAATCTGTAACTATATCTCAATTTAATAACAATATACCCTTTTATATACACTTGTCTCTGTGCTTCATTTCTCACACATTACCTAAATTAATAACCCTGTAGGAGGGTAATGTAAAATTTCTTACAATATCAGTTTAAAACGCTACCTTCAGTTATTGCCCTATAACTTGCAATGGATATTTCTAAACTCAGGACAAATGTTAGAGTCTGTTTAGTAGTTTTTGTTTTTTTATTAGCATTTGTAGTTGTTTAAAAATGTGTTTTGCATATAAAAGTTAGAACATTTGTTTTTGTTTTTAAAATGTCATCATATTTTACTTTTTATATTAAATTATAAGATATTCTCAAAATTATAGTATCTGAAGAAAGTCCTTCTTATGACAAAAAAAAATTATATATAATTTCTGAGGGTATATTTAATGAAATATTGGAAAATTACAGCTAAACACAAGCACTGCAGATCTATCAAGCCATTGTCACAAAGGGTATCAAATTATTGTGAACATTATTGTTTTATACAGTACTGTTGAATATTTTGGCACAAAAAAGATAGAAGATCCCCCAAAATGGTGGTTCTGAAGTAAGGCAAGAAAACCAATACACTGGACCTTCTCATTTTGTTGTTCTACTGTCCTATATTGTGGTAAAATATTACAGCATTGGTTCTGAGAAGTGCATGGGTCATTAACATGATAAATTGATCTGGGATGTAAAACTAATATATCTGACTACAAAAAAAGCTTCCTTTTAAACGGAGCTTGCACATAATTCTCTGTTAAGCTAATTTGTTATCTTAACATCGTGTAGTAAGCTGAAACAGTTAAAATAACAATGTGGTTTTGGAAAGGTCTTTGAGTAAAGAGTGTTTTGTCAGTCCTGTAACCTGCAGGCACACACCTGGCACTGGGTCATATTACAAGCAGGTTCGTGCACTGCAGGTCAGGACCTATATGATGATAGGCCTCTGGCTCTCTATTTAGCAAACCAGTCACTTAAATGTGCATATGAATATTAAATATCAGTGAGTAAATTCCTTAAAACTACAGTGGTGGTATTTTTACACTTTTCATGTAGTCCTTCTGCCTTTGTCAAAGTTTTGCAGTAGAAATTAGTATATTTCCCATATGAATTTAGAGAGGTTGAAATATGTTACTAGCAAATAACATCCTAATTCATGTCCAGGATCCCCTGAATACAGCGATACAGAGTTTTGTTGTTTGGAGATAAGGGGCTCCATTTGGGACATTCACATAGCAGTTTTTTAAATTTGTAGTTTTGACATGTCCCATTTGCATGTGCATTTTTGAAGCCAGCCTATGATTTTTTCATTTCATATGCCAATTTACAACCAATGTCTGCACCCTAAGACATGACACATCACCGGCACAGCACAGCCAGGACTTACCCCTGCACCCCAATACATGCCCCATCATCCACATTGCACATACAGGACTTACCCCTGCACTCCAATACATGCCCCATCACCCACATTGCACATACAGGACTTACTCCTACACCACAATACATGCCCCATCACCCACATTGCACAAAAATGACTTACCCCTGCACCCCAATACATGCCCCATCACCCACATTGCACATACAGGACTTACTCCTACACCACAATACATGCCCCATCACCCACATTGCACAAAAATGACTTACCCCTGCACCCCAATACATGCCACATCACCCACATTGCACATACAGGACTTAGCCCTGCACCCCAATACATTCCCCATCACCCACATTGAACATACAGGACTTACCCCTGCACCCCAGGATAGACTTTCCCTGGTGCTTAGGTGATATCAGTGAAGGAGCACAGACATTGCCCTGCTGCTTCTTGCGCTGCCAACACTGTTCTTAGGCCCTTGCGATGACCCGCAACATACTTACCTCAGAGCTGTGCGTGGGAAGCGAAACGATTTCACATAAATCAAGCTGCCTGCTCACTGCTGTGAGACTGGTGAGGGGAGATCGCCCCACCAAGTGCCTCTGCTAGCAAGCATTTTTTTTTAAAGGGGCAGCATTTTTGCTGCCCCCCCCCCCAGGCAGAAAAGGCAAGCGATACAATGCACAGGACTGTCTTATTTAAATATGTAGCAGCATGTACTAGACTCAATTCAGTGCTGTTCATCAATACATTTTACACTACTGACAAATGAGAAAAGATGTAACAACACATGACAGAATAAAAAAAATGCATATAGTAAGAAAACCTCCACATTATCTTATGACTCATGTTTACTAAAAAAAAAATAACATCTACTGCACATGTAACTTCATAGAATGATGTATTATGATTCATAACATGATGTACTATTTTTTTTTTAAATAAATGTTTACATTTATGATGAAGATCTTTGCTGCCTACAAGGAATGGGACTGTACTTATTCAGTAAAATATATTTTTTAACCTTAAAATTAGTCAGTTGGTTATGTTGTAAATATTCCTAGACCATTAAGTTATGCCCTGATAATTCATCCTAAATATGGCCTTTGCAGACCCAACTCAAGCAGCATTTTAATACATCATAGCCTGAGGCTCCGCTGCTCACCATAGTTTTCTTGGCTGACTCATATCATTGACGTAGCACAGACTTAGGTGCATCCACACTGTGTATACATTACCCATTTAATTTCAACAAAAGAAATAAATACTGCTTTATTTCCCATTCTGAATCTTAACATCTGCACAAGAAAGTAAAAGTAAAATTCAATCAGTGTAAGGAGAATAGGCTCGCTAGTAAACCAGATGTTTTGCCTGCAAATGGAAAGCTATGCAAGCAACATCTGCAATATTTTCCATCTTGTAAAACCAGCCAGTGGTAAAAGAGATTCATTCAATTCCCCACCAACTATCCAGACACTGCATATTATAGCATGGTAATAGTGAATTGGCCAAGTGCTGTTTTTTTGTTTATTTTGTTGTTTGTCTAAAATGGTACATGCTGCTACATATTTAAATAAGACAATCCTGTGCATTGTATCACTTGATTTATTTGATAAATGTCTCCCCATGTTCAGGATTTTAGGGGTTGTGATTAGATGTGCAATTTAAATAGGGTTATGGGGAAATACCTGTTTTTTATTCCCCTATGTAATTGTAGAACCGATCATTATTGTATAGAACTGATCTCTATAAACCAACATATACCCAAGTGACATCTTTACAACTAAATTTATATATATGTAGGAAGCTTTGGCTCATATCCAGAATATCTTAAATGTTTTAATGTAACACTCTCAGGGTGAATCTGCAAACATTGTATTGCGTCTGCAGGTTTGGAGCTGGAATCTTTACATTCTGCTCTATATAATTGTATGGGGAGCCTTTCAATTAAGGTGACCACATTGCCATGTAATTCGGGGATAGCTATAATAAATGCAAACTCTAGGGTAGAATAAAGACTGCAGACCAAATCTACATGTTAATAAGTACATCCCTGAAGTATGGATTTTTCATAAAAAAAAAAAAAATCTAATGGATTTCCTAATACAATGTCAATTGAAACTCATGCTTGACAATTAGTCATACAGTTCCATGCTAGCAAGTAAAGATTGTCATGATAATAACCTATATTACAACCAGTTGGTTTACAGCATTTATTGTGTGGAGCTTAAATATTTGTACTTGGATGTTACAGAGTTAACACTTTGAAGAGTCCCACAGCTTGCATATTTGGGAAGTTCTCTGAAATACAAATGTTTTGTTAAAATTGATGGCATTTACATTATCCATTGTATTTTGTATTGTTGATTATATATGGTATACTGTATCATCAGTTTAGTCATTGAAGCACTGGATATAGAATAGATTGCCACTATTTGCAGAGTGTTGGATTTTATTTTATTATTTTTCTACCCATGTGATTTACACTGTAACATTGCATGTTTCATTTCTTTTTTAAATACCAGCATGAATTCCCTTTACTGCCATATCATTCCCAGAGTCTGACCTAAAATAACATGAAGACAGATTTTCTCACATTTAATGCTTTTTAGGCTTTAGTACTTCAAATGCCAAAACCAGATAGTCCCTAATTGTGCAGGGGATATTTAGCTGGCTAGGATATGACCCACATCATAAATTGTGGTCTTGTGTCTTGCGCTGTTGGTTTCTAAGTCTGGTATTTGAGGACCTCAGACATTACCAGGTGCAGATTTAACATTCGGCAAATAGAAAAGACCTTTCAATAGGAAATTCTTCCCATTGGTATTTGAGAGAAGTCAAATGATTTTTGTTGTGGTTTTTTTTTTTGTAATGTTTATTTATACAAACTAATTGATACTCAGATTTTTACATATATTATAGACAGTCCCTAGAACACAGGCATCCTTCAGCTGTTTCTGGACTACAACAACCATAATTCTCTGTCAATCTAGTGGAGAATTATGGTATTTGTAGTTCAACTGCAGCTGAAGTGCTGCATTAGAACAATGGAACAAGAGGGACAGAAGGATTTAAGTGTAAAACAGCTTTGTCCCTCCAAAAAAGGGATAATTTGGAGTTATGGTTTGAGCATTGCACTGTTGCTACATGTAATTGTCTATACCAACATTACTGCACCAGAGCAACTTTATAAATCAAAAGGCAGTTATTGCTTTGTCTGTATATATGTGCATGAGGTGGTAGACACTAACCACAATAACCAGCAATTTCCTTTTTGATCGTAACATGTATAGTTTGGAAGATAGACGGGACAGGGGGGATATGATAGAAACATATAAATAGTATGCTTCATCGAGAGAATAGTATATGCATGGAATAGCCATCCAACAAAAGTGGTTGTGATTAATACAGTGAAGGCGTTTAAGGATGCATGGGGTAGGCATAAAGCTATCATAGATATAAAATAAGGCTCGGGACCAATGAAAAGTATTGGGCAGACAAGATGGGCACATAGCCGATCCCTGCTTTGTACAATGCATGTGCACAGCTGCTTGCATGCTACAAGATACTTGGATTCTGGGATGTAGTTTGGATGTGGGTTGTTTGGGGAAGGCTCAGGTGATTCCTCAGGAGACATGTACTGGGTTGGGCAGATTCTTAAATACCCAGTGTTTGCTTAAATGTTTTTTGTTTTGAAAAAAACATTTGTGCACAGGACCCCAAAAACTGGGGCTGTTCCAGCAACTCCCAGACTGTTGTCAACTATGCTATAACTCTCCTATGTACACAGATTTTGCGACATTTTGGTAGACATTTGTGTCTACATCTTATGAAACAAATTGTGTACCTTAATTGTTTAAGCTTTCATAAAAATAAATTAATGCTGTATTACAATGGGTTATAGTTTGCACAGTTTTCAATGTTAATTGACTTTTATTAAAAAAACAGCTGGAAATAGCTGGAAACATTTTCAAGCACACCTTTTTATTGGAAATCACCGAAAAATTCAGACTCTCCTGCCACATGGACATTTAGATGAACAATGCGTTCATGGGCATTCCATGGAAGGCGGATGTCTGGTCACACAGCCATATCCTTCCTATAGCTACAGCCACGCTTCAGGAAAAAGAATTGTCACAAATTGTATACAAATAAGACTATGGCCAGAAGTGAATTCCTGCTGTGGATAATTGATGTTCTAAAATTGTTGGATTTGACTTCTTCTCATATTCATATTGTGAGTAAGTCAACAATTTTCCTGTTTATATTCACATGTGGTGAATGTAGTCATTGTGTAAAATGGTGTTTTTACATGTTTGTATTTTTGTTAAAGCAGAAAAATTTGAAAATAGACAGTAGGTTGGTTTACAAAAACACTTGCTGCTGGAGTGCAACTTTAATTATTTAAAGCCACAATAAAGTGTTGGATTGGAGTATTTTATACTCATTTATGGTTATTCAGGTAATGGGTTTTCATTTGACAAATTTCCAGGCTGTATACCATGGATCCTTGCGCAGGTTTTGATAACACAATTATCACCTGCCATCTCTCAGGCGTGATTATTTTACCTCATTGTAGCACAAGACTGGACCTTAGCAAACTGTAATAGAACTGCAGTGCAGGCATGGCTTACAAGCTCTCTTGAACAAGAAAGATTTTTTTATCAGAACAGATGGTATACAGCTCACTCTTCAAGCAGCCTTTAATACAGGAGTAACAGTTAGATGGTGGTTCGGCCTAGACGTGTGCTATGCACTTAGAGGGGTTACTCATAACTTGGTCTTTATTGTTGTCTAATTTACTGAGGAGGAGCATGGTATTGCATGGCAACAGAATAAAGGCCACTACTGAACCCTAAAGGGCCTTCTTTTTCCTACTATCTCACCGCTGTTAAGAGTCTTTCACTCTTAAAAAGTAGAACATTGTTTGTTAGGGGACCTGGAAGCTGTAGTAATGGACAGGTATTACAGATAATGCAGACTCCAAATCCCAGATGGTGCAGACTCCATATCCCAGACTCCAATGTACATCAGCTTTTCTTATTATCATTGGTCACTTTGTTAATTGAACACTACTTGTGAATTGATATAAATGGCTCAAAAACACACAAAAAGAAAGGTTCTCTAACTGTAAACACTATGGTGTAGTCATTCACTTTACATCTGTTGCTTTGGATACTCTCAGACTTATGGAAATACTCAGGAACACGCGGCATCCAATTTAATTTATGCTTCTTTTCAGAACAGGGCACCGCAGATGTGAGGTTATCTCGGGGTACAGCCAAACTCCTGCCGTGCACAGCACTGCAAAAAATTAGAGATGAAGGGATGTCTCTAACCACACACATAGTAGGAATGCAAAGGGAAAAAAGGAGTGTGCTATTTTTTAATATTCATTGCTCTTAACTTTGTGTTTATCTGATCACAAAACATGTGTACCTGCCAAGAATAACAGGAGCTCACAATCACAGAACCGCTCCTTCTCCAACTATCAAAAGAGACAGGATTATTTGAACTAGACAGCAATTTGTCTTTACAATAAGAATCATGAATGATACTGCTGAGACTGAAATTAATTTGAACTCTTTAACAAGTCTTGTTTTTGACTCTGTTATGTACAAATATACATTAAACTCAGCCAAATCCTATTTAAAGGGACTGTATCACCTGAACATTGTTTTTACTGTGCATGTAGAGCATAACATGATTGCGAATGATCTATACCTTGTATTAGCAAAACTGCAAGCAAATGCCTACATTAGGAACAAAAAAATAATGTGTTTTAAATATGTCTGTGGAGTCTCCTGTTTATGACATCACCTCTGGCACAGTATGCAAATTAACTGATTTTCAATAGGAAATGTGTAATTTGCATACCGTGCCACAGGTGATGTCATAAGCAGGAGACTCCACAGGACACATTTAAAACAACTTTTTCTCCTAATGTAGGCATTTGCTTGCAGTTTTGCTAATATAATGTATAGATCATTTTCAATAATGTTTTATGCTCTATATGCACAGTAAAAACAATATTCATGTGATAAAGTCCCTTTAAGGAAATTGTTGACCATATTGCTGACGTGAAATGATACTGAAATGGGCTCAGTCATGTAAACATTGTCTATATTGTAAGAGTAGTGAATGGAAAATGAAATATACATTGTGTTAGTAGAATTTGTTTTTAAAAAAAAAAAATGCATAAATTAAGAGAAAATTATATTTTTTAAACTCCACTATGGATGTCTGTGGTAATCCGTGTTTAAGACTTAATATTCAAATGAACTGCTTTTAGTGGGAAATGTGTCATTTGTGTATCGAGCCACAAGGTGATCACATCACAGACATCCATAATGATGATTAAAAAATAAAATAAAAAAAAAAGGTATTTCTGAAGGTGGGCTGTAGGGTGTGTCTAATTTATAAGGTTTCCATCAAATATTGTGGATGGGAGTTGTAAAAGTATATTTACAGGTTTAAAAGGAGATATTTCAATTGTTTTTAGCAGGTTCAGATGCTATGGCTTCATTTGCATGCAAGTTACAATTTAAATATACACCAGGCATGTACTTGTCAAGTACTAAAAAACTATTTGGACTGCATGCCAGATCACATCGGAATAAGAGCTGGTCACTGGTTCCAGGTGTATAAGTTTATTATAAATAGAAAATATTCATGTGCCCCTTTAGAAATGAACTATCTCCAATTAATACCGTTTTATCCTCTTCTATCATCTAAGTAAATCTATATGTATTTTAGCTGAAATTAAAAATATTTATCTCCCTAAATGCCAGCAGGAGGATTCCTGATCTTTACTCTGGCAGTAATAAAGAAACATACATTTTTTAAAAAAAAAATTGTGGTACTGTCTGTAGTAATATTCTTTTAGTTCTCAGCTACATCACTCAGTCCTTTTTTATGATATATGACATACTGACAGTAGACCTTTTACCAAGGCTTCTTTGATGGCGAAATATAATCATAACTACAGATCACAGAAATAGCCGTGTGCTTGGTTATCCTGTGTGTAATGTATTTATAGTTTTATTCTAACCCCGCAGATGTTAATAAGCTCATTTCGCCTTCGGTTGTAAGGATCACAATGCTTTGTCAGTTTGTCGATCCATGAACTGCAGATATTGGTGCACAGTAAAAAAAAAAAAAAAAAACATTTGGCAGTAGTGTGAGGTTTTTACTAAACAGAAAATATTACATACGTGCTATCCCCCCCCAAAAAATGAATTCCTTGGTCGATTTCCTTATATAATAATAAACGGAAGGTTTAAGGGATTTTCTGTTTTTTTTGTGGGAAGTGAAAAGATTCAGCAGGATTAGCCCAGACAATTTGTTTAATTACAATACATCCCTGGGCTTTTATATGGTTTTGTAATAGGACATGTGGTTTTATTGGCAGTTAGACACTGCAGGAGTTGGCTTACCTTCAGAGAATTCCCTACCAGCAGACATATCTTACTCACTGCGCTGTACACTTGTAACTCGGAACTGGTAAAAATTTTTTTACAAAAAAATCATTAACTATTTCAATGCCAGCATTGCAGTGTGTTGCCAAAAACTTCAGGATTAAACAACCTGCATCGACCAAGTCTGTAGGTTTAATGTCACACGCATTTTATATACACTGACATTTAGAATTTTACCTATTTCTAAAACACTATCATGTGCCACATCACTGTGCAATGTTTATATATGTTTACATATAGTGTGCATGTTTCAATATATATGTATATTTACACACTCATACTAATATATACATATAAATATTTATAGGCAGAAGCAAATAATGTTAACAATGATCACCTATTTGCCTCTAAATCCATTTTATACACAGAGGGGTTTCCCCATCACCCTATAGCCACACTTAACTTGTGTGTGCGTGTCGTACTGCTTCAAGCCTCAAGCAGAAAGCCAGTAACCAACCTCCTATTAAAGACGATTCAGCTGTCCATGAGTGGTTAACTGGCTTCTGCACCACTGTCACAGGCTATGTTTAAAGGCTGTCTAGTACAATGTGCATTGGATCCAAAGGGTCTATGTATAAAATGGATATAGAGGCAATAAGGTGACCATTGTTAATCTAATTTGCATATGCCTACCCAGAATCCCTTGCAATAATGGTAGCACCGCAAGTTTAGGATAGGCTTTTTCTGATTTGTGCAGATTAGTGTCTAATAATGCTTCTGTTACACCCTGATTACATATATACATACACACACATTATATATATATATATATATATATATATATATATATTTTTTTTTTTTTTTTATATATTTTTCTCCAGGAACAAGAGGGTTTTTAGAAGTAGATTATCTCCTGTGCATTTTGTTTTCTTTTCTAGTCCTCTTTAGAATTCACAAAGCAATGAATTAATCACAGACCTCCTCCCCATTAATTCTGGAAGGAAACAGCAGTTATTTTGCAAAGTGGTTAGGAGACTGCATATTTATAAGATATACATTTATCAGCAAATATCTCAGGAGAGCTTCAGCATGAAAAGAATAGGAAGGATTAATTTATCAAGCCACTGAAATGTTTGGTAAATGGCTACATTAGCAAAACAATGTATATTTTAAAGTTGGGTATGGACAATGGGTATAATTTAGAGCTGAGGGAGTTAACTCCTTGAGTGCAGGAGGGAGGTAACTTTCTGTGATCTGTGCTGCCATACTCCTCCCTTTTGGAGTTAAAGGACAACAGTGGGATTTGGTCATGTTTGCACTGTCTGACCTCCACATCCTTGTCATAAATCCTTAGTATATTAATCACATTTAGATTTTGTTTCTATTTCCTTTTTTTTTTTTAGTTAGACAAAATCAGAATGATCAGCTGCCATTTCTCTTCATGGCTGTGAGATTTTTTTTTTTTTTTTCCCAGCATATGTTTAAGTTTTATAAATAAAACAAAAAATATGGATCAAATATTTTCAGGAATATGGATCATCCCTGGGTTATACAAATATACAAAGGTTGTCTTTGTTCTACGTCATTTATTTCTATTGTTGCAAATTAATCAATGTGTCTATGTGCACCAGAGGAGTAAGCAAATGTCTGGCTTACCCATGAGGCACTAAATAGGTTAATGATAAAGCATAATGGTCAATATAGTGTAAAAAAAATAAATAAAAAAAAAAAGGTAAGGGGGACTTTGTGGTGATTAGGGGTGTCACTTAAAAAAAAAAAATATCGTCCATGCAGGTTGTCTGAAGGCACTAGTGGTGAGGAATAGGATATTAAAGGTAGTGAAGGAAGGTTTCATAGAGGTTAGGGAGGGGGACTAGTGGAGGGAAGAGCATCGTTTTGGTAGCAAGGTGCATATGGTTTTATTCAGCAATGAACATATATATATATATATATATATATATATATATTATTTATTTATTTATTTATTTTTTTTCCATTGTGGCACTGGTTAAAATTAGGACTGCAGACTGCTAGGTGGCCACAATGCCACTTTATTCAGGGACACAATATAAAAAATCGTATACACCAGGGTGGAATTCAGAAGAATGTAGATTGGTATGTAATCTTTAGTCAATCAATGCTGCCCTGGACTATGCATTTTATTATTAGTATTATAATGGCCCTGAATAAACCCCCAAGATCATTAATTAACTGTAATACAGATAAAGTATATTATTTACAAACACTAATCTCAAAATGAGGACTTTCCTTTTTAAAGAAGGACACTTGGGAGGTATACAGACTAGATGGACCGAATGGTTCTTATCTGCAGACACATTCTATGCAATATGTCTCATCTGACAACCTTGTATTCTTGATAGCTGCCTTATAAATACCGGTACATGCAAAGTTTTAATATCTGCCAATGCTTTTTCATACTACATAACAAACAAACAGCATGTATTATATAATAACAATGGTCACATTCACATTCGTTACTTTTAAAACTGACCTTTGCATTGTTGATCAGTTTAAATAAAGTATTATACAAAAAGGCTTAGATCAACTCAGTACTGCAGCCTGACAGCCACCAGGGGGAGCAATCCACCTGCACAAACTTGCTTCCATGCGTTCAGTAGCCGAAATCTCATAAGAAGCTGGGGATAAACTTTGCAGGTTAAACCAAGCAGCTGACAGAAAATAACCCTGATTAGATCAGTTCTAGCAGTTAGATGTAAGACTGACACAGACATTACTGCTTGTGCAAGATAATCATATCTATGTACCATATCTATTTACAGAAGGGAAAACATTCAAAGTTTGAATAAGCTATTTGTGGATATTTTTTTTCCAGTCTTTATTTTGTTAAACTATCCAGTTTCCAAGTTTTTGAGCAGCTGTTACAATAAGTATCTGAATGTAAAAAATATACAGTGATAAAGCCAATCAGGCTTTGGCTTGTTCTACAGGCCAATTAGCATGCTAGTGTGCTGAAAAAAAAAAAATCAGTCAAAGTTACCACATCAGCCACCTATAGAAGTGTTGCTTACAGGGGAGCACAAGCAAGGACAATTGCCCTTTGGGCCTCTCTAACCTGACTCAATGGGCCCCAGTGCACAGAATGTGCAGCTATCTTTAATAGATATGGCTCTGGCTGGGATCAATAGCTTAGGGTAGAAATGCCTGAGGTCAGGTATGCTCTCATGTGCAATGCCAGAGGTCAGGTATGCTCACATGTGCCCCTACTCTCTCCACCTTCACTGCCTTTGTCTCCCCTATGACTTTGAGGTAGAGAGGATTTTATTTGAATTTGAGGTAGAGGAAAGGCAATAAAAGGGGCTGGATACAAATGGTTCCAACTATTACTCTGTCTGTTTCTCTGCTTTTTTTCTGTGTTTCTATCAAATTATCTTGTCTATCAATCTCTTTAGCTTATCTTTCAGCATTATCGGTATTGCCTGTTTATCTGTGTCTATCTCTGATGATAAGGGGGGGGGGGGGGCTGGTAAAGTTGCACTTCAGGCCACTGAACTGTGTTAGGCGAAAAATTATAAGCCCTTCCCTGGCTGCCTATGTTATGAAGCAATGGGGGGACGGGACTCCTAAGTGAAAAGTGGCTAGTAAATTTTGAGGGCCAATATATTGGTTTGCAACCTATTACACAGTCCTTGACACCACAAATGGTTAACACTGTATCATATCAGTAATCCTAGTAGTAAACCTCTAATCATACTTCTGTATGATTATAGGCTGAACACCCATCTAGTTTAACTAGGTGTATTGACTAAGTACTGAAGGAGTGATGATGATCTGTATTTATATGATTAACACATGACATGCACTTTTATTACATTATCCTGAAGCTGCAAGTGTGTATCTGAATGGAAAGAATGAGACATTTTAATTTCAAGCAAATTTCCTTAAAAGAAAAATGACATTGCACTTAATGATGTGGATTTAGTATGTGGGCCGCCATTGGGAAGGCTGGATATCATGCATTGTTACAGCTGAGTATTTGGGATAGTTTCACTAAAAAAGTGTACTGTCAAGTGAACTGCAAAATCCAGGCATTAATAGCTGGGAAAACATTATCCAACTTGTCTATGTTTCCAACTCTGCTAATAATGCCTGATATTATTTTTGCAGTAAATGTATCCCTTTTAATGAATATTTAGGTCCCTGTGTATATTGTAAGTAGGCATGGAGAGTAATCAAAGAGCTTTTGGATACAGTGAACCACATTGCTGTTTTAATCTGAAGCCCTTATTAAAAATGTATATTTCAGGCATGGATTGACTTAAATGAAGACTTCAGATTTATCTACATTATACTAATAACAGCCCTGGTGTATACCATTATTAGAAGTGGCCTTGAATTAAATTGCAGTGTGGTCACTTTATGCTTGGACTGCATGCAGCTTAGAGGTCTGTAAAGGATTTCTGCACCTATTGGCCACAGGTAAAGTCTACCAAAGATTCCCAGGGAATCTGCCAATGAGCATTATTAAAGGCATGCTCCCTTTTTTTTTGTGAAGGGATCAGCTAACCCAGTGATTCTCAAACCTGTCTTCAGGCCCCCCCTACCGGTCCAGGATCTAGGGATTACCCAGTTGTGTTTAAATAAGAATATGTAGAACACCTGGTATGGTTGCTTAATGGTTAGGGAACCACACCGGGTGTTCTACATATTCTTATTTAAACACATCTGGGTAATCCCTAAATCCTGGACCATTGGGGGGTCCTGAGGACAAGTTTTAGAATCACTGAGTTTACCCCAAATTAGGTACTGGAGGGTTTTGTTTCCCTTTTATTATAATTGATTGGGCTGTCTACTTTGCCCTTCCGTAAAACCATTGCTAGACTTAAACTCTGTGCTGGGCTGCACTACATCTAACTAAAGGCAATTCCATGCATCCACAACTCTTTCTGTAAATAATTATTTCTTCATGAAAGCCTCTGAATGATGGCTACATGCAGCATCGTTTCTTGTGGTCACTTTCAAAATGAAGCAACATCATCGCTCAGTTGTTAAATAAAAAAAAACAAAAAAACTATTCAATTAGTAACCTTCCAAATTTATTTTTGAGCGTTTCTATTTTCACACCGCAGGTAATACCATATATGGAAACTTAAAACTTATATAAAACTATCCGTGTTTATTTGACATGCTTGAAAAAAAAAAAAGAGCAAAATCTCCAAAAAATGTCACTGCCATGTGTGCTGCCCCATATCAGAATCATTTCACTGAATTGTAGTCAGTACGTATTTCTGCTCCTTTAAAGTGTTTAAATGTAGATTTTATGAAAATACCGTGCAGAAGGCGACAATAACAGGTAGATAAATGGGAGATAAAGAATATTAGAGCTCTCTGTAGTTAACGCTCTATTTAATTTCGTCTGCAGGTTTTAACTTAATTAAGCCTGGTGCGTCGAGCTCTTTTAATTGATTCTGCTGTGTGATTGTTTCCAAGTGAAAATAAAACACATTATTTCTTTATGGGTGGTCTTAAGAAAATGAGGAAATTATTGGCTTGGTTAAATCATAAAAAAAGGGAATCAATATTTACTTTGGATGTGTAGTAGCTTCATTCCTTCACAGTCGCAAAGCATGCTGGGAGGTTTAGGGAGGATGTTAAGGAGTGCCTTTATTGGGCATGCATTTTTCTTCCTAAAAACTATGGTTTGTTGTTTATATCAAGAATAGAGGTGACTGTAATACATTACTATGCAGTGCCGTGCAGAATCCTCAGGCAGTTATGAATAGCCAATAGATATGCATGCATAACGAAAGAGCTTCACTTGATTATTTAGGTGTGTGTGTGTAATATGTATGTGTGTATATATATGTATATATATATATATATATAATTTATTAACAGCAGATATGGTTAGCCACTTCTAAGCAAGAAAAAAATGTGCACAGTACTGAACATTAAGGCACCTTTACATTTTAGAAGATTCTTCAGCAGTTGTGACTGACTCTGTTTGTAATTCTTAATTATGCTCTAGGGTGACCATCTTGACAGTTTATTCAAGGACACCTATGAAACATGTATACTATAATCAGTAAAATGTAGACCAATCTGCAGTTTGTATTCTACCCAATGCAGCCCCAGAGTATGTATTTTTCTTTCTATCGGTGATGTGGTCACTCCATAATGCTTTTAGGAAAATATGATATAGAGACAAAATCCTAGTGCTCTCACTTGTGATCTCTTACCTTCACTATTGGAATACCCTCCTGATTGGCCTACCTCTGGCTCTTCCTTTTTCCTTGCAATGTATTCAAAGACAACTGCCATGCTCATCTTTCTCACTTGTCTCTCTGCACCCCTGGCTTCTTCTTTGCTCTATGATAACATCTAAAACTCTATTTTTAACTTTCAAATCACTTCACACCTCAACCTCCTACTACTTTGCCTACCTTGTAAACCGATATGACCCTGTACGACCTCTGCGCTCCTCAAATGGGCCTCATCGGTTCTTCCCACTCGACTTACAAATCCCTACAAGATTTTACCCAAGCTGCCCCCTCTCTCTGGAACTCCCTTCCACCAGTCAGTTCTCTCCCTTTTTTCTCAAACCTTAAAACTCACCTCTTTAGAGAAGCTTACTACTCATCCCACTAGAATACCTGTTAATTAACCTCTAGCCAATCCTACTGAGCTCTCACTGTCCTCAAACACTGTTGGGAATCAGAAGCTTACAAGTCATCCAACTTGAACACACACAATTAATATCTGGCTGAACCCACCTAGCTCCAACCATACCTAATACTGTTACTATTATTACCTTTATGTGTCTCATGTACCCCACTCCTTCTAGATTGTAAGCTTACGAGCAGGGCTCTCCATCTCATGTATCTGTTCTTGTTTGTGTAACTTATGTATGTAGTGCCCATCCTTGCTCTGCGTCTAGCACTAAGTAAATTGTTGGTGTTATATAATGTAATGTTATGTAAGTGGCAATTAATGATATCTAAAAAGAATCACATCTCATTAACTATTAGCACCTGCAACTGAGATAGGTAAGAGAATGTAGTTCAACATAGCAGAGACAAATGTATAATAAGTTGACCAAGTTGGGTTTGTACATTACTATACTACCCTATCCTGATCAATTTGGGTTTGTATTTTACTATGCTACCCTTTTCTGATATGACACTAAATGGCTGAACATAACATTAGCAATTATCTAGTGCTAACAATGTACGCAGTACTTACTACAGAATGTATTAGAAACTAAACTAGCCGACTTAGAGAGACCAATGCTTGCAGTGAATTTTTAGTTTCACAGACATGGAATGACTATTAAACAGGTGGAGTTAAGAATTATGCCTCAGAATTTGACTGAAAAACACATACAATTTTGTAAAATCTGACTTGAGCAGCCACAAAAGGGTTTAATTGACAGAATAAAATGGCTGCACATATGCACCCTGTGGCTAACTTTGCCACCTTTTTACCAAAAAAATACCTAAACATTGGCCTTATCATTGGCCCCAAGTCACTTTTTTACCAGCCTGCTGGTAAAATACCAGCTGGATGATAACTGTCCCTGTGGCAATATATGTTTCACTACCATAATGACCTCCTAGACAGCCATAAATTGCCCCGGCAGCTTATTTTTTTTTTTGTAAAAGATAAATTTGGCACAAATGTACAGAATGATTTCCCCTTAAAACAATAGTTGAAGGGAATAAATGTAAGAAAATGATATGCAGCTTATACCTTAGAATTCATCACCCTCCGCTATTCAAGCCAAGACAGGATAAGAGCCATTTATTTCTTGCATTCTATTTAAAAGAAATGGCTCAATCAATAAACGGAAGATATTATTTATCTGCAGTTTTTCTTGTTCCTTTATTTGTAGTCATTTGTTTGACACAGAGACCTGATCTGGAGAATTATTGGATTCCTGCTGAGTTTGGAATATAATAAAATAAACATAGTTGGCTGCTGGATCCTCTTTCTCATTTTCAATCTCCGGGAAGGTCAGAATTTTTCATGCAGCTACATCTGATGACATCACTCAGTCAGAGTATGCTGTAGGTGGATTGATACTATAGCAATAGCCTAGTTATTGAACTGGAAGATCATTTACTGAAGAGTGACCCTCAGTGTTGTTTAAATAAAGGCATCTGGGTTATAAATGTAGAATTACTGAGGAGTCCTAATTTTAAATTATACCTAAAATGAGTAGGGATGTATATAAAAGTGGCACATGAAAAAATAGCACTCGACCTTCCAAGTTCCGCCCCATAATATGTTTTTCCAGGGGCAGAATTTGAGAGGCATGTGTAAGTGAACATTCTCATTGGGACCCCCTGTTTGAGCTTTGTGTCCCTCTACATAACCACGTCCCCTCAACTGGGCACTGTGGGTTAGCACAGAATGCTTAGTTTGAAGGAGCAGAAAACCGCAAGGGTTGCATGATCTAATTTGTTCCCCGTCTATAGCTGTTTCCGTTAGTTAGAAGTGGAATACCCAATGGATAGAAGGAAATCACAAGTTATTTTGTGTAGCATACAGTTGCTTTGCTTTGACATAATGTTTTAGGGTTCTTGTGAACAGTTAGTCTTTGATTTTTGGAATGTACCTGATCACATTGCATACATTAGAGACACATTGTGCTACATATTTTCCAGAGAATAAGAAATGGATATCCTGCTCTGTTACATATCATGCAATTGGACAGCAACCTAGATTCTGGTGATGTCATGCAAGAAGACAAAGCCTGAGCACTTACAGATAAACCATAATCCCACAAGAATGGTGTAAAGAACGTGTGCATTTGCCTATAATACTCATGTTAATAGCTGAACGCTTTCTCCACTAAGTCATCCATAAATGGCAATATCAGAGTGTGCGTCTAATTGTTGGCTGTCAAGCCTGACATGTATGTAATTGCCACGGACTGCATCCGTCTCATCAAAAACATATTTGCCTGCATGTGGATGATTATAGCAAAAAAAGCTGATTGAAAAGAATTTGCAACTATGCAATCCATCCATGTGGAGTACTCTAAATCATTTTACTACTATAAATCTGCTATTAGCATGGTTGGATGAGGGGTTTACAGCAATAATGGCTAACCTCGACACTGCAGATGTTTAGAACCTATATATCCCATAATGCTCATTGGGCATCTCCAAACATTAGCTGTGCTAAGGTTAGCCATCACTGGACTATAAGCCAAGTTGGGAATGTCCTTCTTTGACTTTTGATCAATTATATCTAAAATGTGTATTTTCCATTACTCCATTTTAAACTCTGTGGAATAGTATGCCACTTTATGATTAATAATTGTAAAAAGGTTAGTCTGTATAGTTTTCTACCCTTCATCCTGCTACAACTAGTATATGTGTAGTATAAATCACACTGTATGTAAACGAGGCAGTGTAGCACCTATATTATTTTCCATAATGCAAGACACATTTTTAGGGAATGTACAATACACAAAGTTAATTTTACTTTAGTTTTTTTAAGTTATGGTTTTCCTTCAAGCTATCTAAAAAACATTTTATGTTTACAAAAGACCGAGATGCTAACTTAATTAAACACAGGTTCTTACTCTCTACAACTGGCCATTGTACACATCACCTGTTTTTATTGCAAAACAATTATCACTGACACCAGCCAACCATTGTCAGTATGAGCTTTGTGGGTTGATTGTCAGCGCATGGTAGGCCTGTTCAGTCACACTAACAGTGCTAGTGTGCATGCGCATAATGCTTTGCATGCGTAGTAACCAGTCTATGGTGTCTGGAGACTTCCACTGATACTGCAGGATTGCGGTATTAAACCCCGCTGAGCTCGACCTCTGTCCCGAAAAGCACGTGTCACTCAGGTGGCATACTAAACGTGTCTGCACAGAACTCATTCTTCGTCAGCGTCTCAGAGAATAGATACACTGGATAATGACATTGGGAAAGTCGTATGTAATGATACGTTAGATATCATGATAATATGAACTTTACACATCTTTAAATGCAAATAGTACCTTATAATTAAACACGAGTGTGGATTAGAGGCTACATTAAGGTCACAGCATATAAATCTGAATTAGTGCATTTGCTTATGTTACATAATTAATAAAAAAAAACAAGGTATTCATATAGATGACAAAACCACACAGAAGTTTTCAATTTAGATTAAACCCAACCTGTTTTTTTTTTTGTTTTTTTTTTTTATATATTGAGATGTAAAGTGTACATTTTCTGGCAGTGACATGCTGGGTGATAGGAATAAATGCAGCAACTTAAACAGGATGAATAGAAACTGTTACTTTCAAAAATTGCTTTGCCAGAAAACAATAAAAGGAAGGAACTTTAGACCTAAACCTGCTCTATTTGTTCCAATACCTGGGCACGGCAGGGGATTTTAAGGTAGTTAAAGATGTTGCACAGTGTTAGAATGTACATGTGGCAGACTGCAGCCCAAACTGAGAATTTCCTTCCTTTTATTGTTTCCCAAGCAGCTTTCACATTTTAAAGCATTTTTTTTTCTGTTACCGGCTGAATATCTTCTTACTGCGGAGCTGTTAAGTGTTACTGCTGATTAATGAAACACTTTTTTTTTTTTCATTCTTAAACTTACCGCTTGTACGTATTGGTGGATAAACAGTAGTCCATGACTTCATTTTAAAACTAAAAAATGTATGTCAGTCTTGTAAACACATGCAGTTTTAAAATGACAGCATTCAGATATATAATAATACGGATTTAAGTTTAATTAGAAACCCGTTAACTGTGTTTTTGTTTTTTTTAGATACATAAAAAGCATATAGGTAAAAAGAGGGGGAACAGAACAATCAGTCAGCTTTGTTGCATTAACTAAACCTCAAGTTCATCAAAATTAATTCCTGGACCAAAATGCCAATCAAACAATTGTCAGCTTAGGTATTTGGTAATGTTACAAATCTCCTGGATTGGGTAACGTGCATGTTGTGACACGTGATCCCTATGGAAGTTAATAGAAATCTTTGGAGACTTGTAGAATTCACCTGAACTTGACAGAAAGATGGCAATACTGAGTCGAACGTTGATGGGTCTATTCATTACAATTCGAATTTGGAGGTCAACTTTCAGTCGGTACCTGAGATTGACTTCAAGAAATAATCCAGATTAGAATCTTCACCATTGGAAGTAATGATTGAAGATATTTTTGAGACTAAGTCAAACTCAGGTGCCAAATTTGACTTAGTTTAAAAAATAGCTTTGATCTTCCCACCGCCCATTACTTCCAACTGGGAAGATTCAAACCTCTGCTTTTTTTCTAGGTTAAACTAGGTTGCCGAATTTGACTTAATCTCAAAAAGTGGATCGCCAAAGTCAAATTTTAGTGAAAAGACCCATGAGTGTCAACTAAGGGTATCTGAAAACCCAGATGAAGCCAGAAGAAGATACTTGGCCCAACCTACTCTTTTGCTGTAGAATTTACTTGCAGTAGTTATGTATGATTAAGGTTATGATAAAGTTGAGCCAAGTTGCAGATATTATTCCATGAGTCCTTTATACCGAATTTGTATCACCAGATTAGAAACAATAATGCCTTAATAGTGGTATATCTTCAAGGTTATGATTAAGCGTAGCAAAACGCGAAACGCGTATGGTGTGCCTGCTTTTTTCCCCCACACCTTGTGTTGCTTTCATCTTTATCGGATCCACAATAAAACACTTTATATTTTGACTGGAACATTGAGTTCCCATCTCTTTCCTTGTTCACATTACAATAAGCCTCAACAGCTTTTTGGAGCACCCACAATCCATCTCTTTTGCACGGGAGGAACAAATTGCCAGACAGCTTACATCAAAGTGCCCTTCAAGGTGCCATGACATAAACAAAATGTCTCTGTTAAAGTGGCACTAAGGATTTTTTTTTAAAAACTTGTTTTTTATTTTATTAAAGTTAAAAATACTGGGGCACTTTAGAGATACATTTATATAAAACGGTCTACTCATGTCTGGTCAGCTCGGGTCATAAAGATGAACTGCTGAGAAATACGCAGTTTGGCTACCCAATATGGTTTTTGGCCACATAGGATGTTGCTTACTTTTAAAGGACCAAGCCAACTCCTCCCCTTGAAATTAGTCCCAAACCATCGGAAATTGATGATTTTTGGGCAGTTCAATTCTCCAGATTTTAGGAATTTCCCACTGCTTTGTCAGTGACTGACAATAAGCAAAATAATCAGCCTGCCTGCTTTAAGAGCATAGAGACTGCTGTTAGGAGGCTATAATGGCTTGTATCTTTAATTAAGTGATTTTGTTTTTTACTTAAAACTACACTTCTGCTGAGGTAATTGGAGTCTGTGTTCCCACACTGTAGAGTAACTTTCCCATAACTTATTACCTATGCACTATATTACAGTTTGTTTTTGCCTAATTTTTTATAATACACATACATAATTAGCCCTCTAAAATACCACAGAGCAAAATGGTGCCCTTTATTTACACCAGCACAAAAGAGCTGTATTTTGATCTAGACAGAACTTCATCAACCTTTTGGTGAAATGTTTATATTGTGGGACCCAGTGGAGAGCCGTGTTTATGACACCCGAGGGTGGTTTTATTCCCTATGCATCTAACATAGTAACATAGTAACATAGTAATTTAGGTTGAAAAAAGACACAAGTCCATCAAGTTCAACCCTTCTACCTATCATTACAGCTTTTGATCCAAAAGAAGGCAAAAAACCCCTAAGGAAGCTATTTCGAATTTTGCCTCCTGGGGGAAAAAATTCCTTCTTGACTCCAAGAGGCAATCAGATTTCTCCTTGGATCAATAAGCTCTTTTATTAATGCTTATTCTATTATTAATAGCCCTGTATGTTCTGCTTTCCTAAAAAAACATCCAAACCATTTTTAAATGCATCTATTGTGGTTGCTAGCACTACCTCTCTTGGCAGTGAGTTCCATAACTTTATTGTCCTAACCGTAAAGAATCCCTTCCTTTGCTGTCTATGAAATCTTTGCTCTTCCAGTCTGAGGGGGTGACCTCTTGTTCTTTGTACCTTTCTGTTAATGAACAGGTCACTGGAGAGCTCTTTATATTGGCCCTGCAAATATTTATATAATGTTATCATATCCCCTCTGAGACGCCTTTTTTCTAACGTATATAAATTCAATTTTTTAAGTCTCTCTTCATAACTAAGATCCTCCAAACCCCTTATTAATTTTGTAGCTCTCCTTTGCACTTTTTCTAGTTCCTTAATATCCTTTTTAAGGACTGGTGCCCAGAACTGTACTGCATATTCAAGGTGAGGTCTTACCATTGATTTGTAAAGAGGCAAGATGATATCCTCCTCCCGTGAATCTATACCTCGTTTTATACATGCCAATATCTTATTGGCCCTTGCAGCTGCTGACTGGCATTGGGCACTGTTGCCAAGTTTGTTGTCTATAATTATTCCTAAATCCTTTTCATTAGTAGTTTTTCCCAGGGAAAAACCATTTAACGTATATGTTGCTTTGTTATTATTTTTCCCATAATGCATAACTTTACATTTGTCTATATTGAACCTCATTTGCCACTTTACTGCCCAGTCCCCCACTCTGTCCAAATCTTCCTGTAAAGAAAAAACATCAAGATTAGTCTTTATTGCCTTACCTAATTTAGTGTCGTCCGCAAACACGGAGACATGGCTCTCAGCACAATGTGGCAGATCATTAATAAACAAATTAAAAAGAAGAGGGCCCAAAACAGACCCCTGAGGTACTCCGCTTAATACCCTTGTCCAATTTGAGAATTTTCCATTTACAACAACCCTTTGTGTTCTATCTTTTAGCCAATTTTCAATCCACATACACACATTTGCCCCCAAACCTATTTCTCTCAATTTGTAGAGTAACCTTTTGTGTGGAACTGTATCAAATGCTTTCGCAAAATCCAAATAGATCACATCAACTGCCACACCTAGATCTATATTTTTACTGACTTCTTCATAGAATGTTATTAAGTTTGTTTGACAAGACCTGTCTTTCACAAAACCATGTTGACTTTTACTAATTATATTCTGGTTCAAGATGTATTCTTGAGTGTATACCTTTAGCAATCCTTCAAATAGTTTCCCCACTACAGATGTCAAGCTCACTGGCCTATAATTACCTGGCAGAGATTTTGATCCCTTTTTAAATATTGGAATGACATCCGCCTTTCGCCAGTCTGTTGGCACTGTACCTGAACTGAATGAATCCCTAAAGATCATGAATAGTGGCCTGGCCAGAATTATGCTTAACTCTCTAAGTACCCTTGGGTGTATACCATCTGGTCCTGGGGCCTTGTCTATCTTAACAGAGTGTAATTGCTTAAGCACTTTTTCCTGTGTCAGCCAATCCCATGTTTGCGGCGAATGTCCCATAACTTCCTGTAGCAGGGGCTCGTCCATCTGCTCTTCCTTAGTATAAACAGAAGAAAAAAAAGTATTTAAAATGTCTGCTTTCTCTCTGTCCTCACTTACCAAATTTCCCATTTGGGATAACAAGGGCCCAACATTTTCCCTCTTTAGCTTTTTTCCATTTATATATTTATAAAACATTTTGGGGTTAGTTTTACTCTCCTTGGCAACCCTTTTCTCATTTTCCAATTTAGCCATTTTAATTGCCTTTTTGCAGGCTTTGTTGGCCTCTTTGTACTCTATAAATGATAATGCTGATCCCGTGTTTTTATAATGTTTGAATGCCATTTTCTTGTTTTGTACTTCCTGTTTCACGTTACCTGTAAGCCACATTGGTTTCGATTTGTGTCTTTTGCATTTGTTTCCCAAAGGTATATATTGGGATGTGTACTTTTGTAATGTGTGCTTAAAGGCATTCCACTTGTCTTCTGTGTTTAGTCCAGAAAACAATCGTTCCCAGTCTAAATGTTCAATCGATGCCCTTAGTCCATCAAAGTTAGCCCTTCTAAAATTAAGTGTTTTGGTGGCGTATTTACCAATTTGCTTTTTTGCATTAATCTCAAATGAGACCATATTATGGTCACTATTCCCCAAGTGTTCTCTTATTTGGATGTTTGAGATAAGCTCCTCATTGTTTGTTATTACCAAATCCAGACAGGCATCCATTCTAGTTGGGGTGTCTACTAATTGTGCCATAAATTTGTTATTAAGCAGGTCCAGAAACTTGCTGCCCCTAGCTGAACTAGTTGTGCCACACTTCCAATCTATATCTGGGTAATTAAAATCTCCCATGATTAGAACTTCTGATATTGTTTTATTTCTGAGTAATTCTCATCATGTGAGGTTTTAGATCAGCATTGGGTGTGTTGAAAAGTCTATTTGACCAGTGCAGATCTTTGTGTGATATTACTAAACAGTAGGGTAGCATGTCCAAGGAACTGCTTGTGGAAACCTATTACTCAGTTTGTTATTAGAAGCATGTGTATCTCTCAATTGTCCATATGCACAACTCTCTACCTTGGATCAGCAAGATGTCCGTACAAACACACCGGTGTCCATGGCAAGGTCTGTGACGATCCATAGATCATTAAATTGTGCACATCTCTCATTCCTTCCCAGATAAGGTTCATAGAGGTCGAGAGAGAACATGTTACAGCAGCCATACATTGTGAGTGAGGAATGTAAAATGTCCCTTTACGGATTAGTAAAATGTGAAAATAACATGTTTTCTTTAAACTACCTATGTCATAAAAAATCAAAACAAAGCTTTAGAGACAAAATAAACAAGCATACACTGACATATTGCTAATGCTCTAATGAGTATTGCAATCCAATCCAAAAGCTACATATTCAAAACATGAGTGAACATCAGGAATTAACGTGGAAATTAAGTATATGCAATTATTGTATTTGGATGTCACGTTTCTTAATGAAATATACCCTTGAGATTGAATAGACAATAAACAATTTTTAAGTTAAAACGTGGAGCAGAGTAACAGACTCAGCAACTTAAACTACCAGCAAATCTGCTTTGAGGGATTAAATGTACATTTGCACATTTTCTTCATACCTTATATATACTTCACCAGACTCTATGTACCATATTTGCTAGAACATAAGACGACTCTGATTATAATATGACTATTTCTTTAGGAAAAAAACTGAATATAAGACATAGGAAAAAAAGTTAAACTTGTATATATTCACATATAAGTTGCTATTTTATATTTAATAAAAAATTATGATATAAAAAATGCATTTCTTGTTTTTATTTAATTATATTTGCCCATCTGCCCCCAACAACCATTTGCCCAACAGACTTAGCCAATGCTGCCCCTACCCTCTCCCTCCAAAGACTTGCCCAATGCTGCCTCTCCCCCTCTCCCTCCAAAGACTTGCCCAATGCTGCCTCTCCCGCTCTCCCTCCAAAGACTTGCCCAATGCTGGCTCTCCACCCCTCCCTCCCCCAGACTTGCCCAATGCTGGCTCTCCTCCCTCCCCCAATGTTGGCTGTGCCTCCCCCTTTCTCCCCCAATGTCGGCTATGCCCCCTCCCTCCCCCAATTCTGGCTCTTCCCTCCCCTCTCTCCCCCAAAGGTAGCAAATATCCCTGGTGGCTAGTGGGGGCAGCCAGTGGATGTTTGTACGTACGTGCAGACATCCTCCATGCTGCCAGACACTTCCGTCATTATTATGACAGTCCACCAGAAGGTCAAGAAGGACCTCCTGGCTTCCGTCGTAGAAGGCCTGGCCGAAGTGCCGGGGAGCAGCGGAGGATGCCTGCGTGTATGTGCAGACATTCACTTGCTGCCCCAATCTCCCTGGTGGGTAGTTGGGGCAGCCGGTGGATGTCTGCATGATATGCGCAGACATCCTCTGCTGCTGCCCGGCACTTCTATGACGGAAGCCGGAAGGTCACATGACCTCCCGGCTGCCGTCATAGAAGGCCCGACGGACATGCGGGGGACCTAGATCCCAGTCTTATAGTCAGACCTCGTCTGAATATAAGATGAAACTCGAATATAAGACGAGGTGACTTTTTCAGAGCATTTGCTGTGAAAAAAACCTTGTCTTATATTCGAGCAAATACGGTACTTTCTGGAGATTTCATGGCAGGCAGTACAGATTAACAACCTATTAAAAAATGTGTTGGACTGATATTCATCTGTATTTTTACTTAGAATCTCTATCATTGCAGATACATACTTTCTGGCTATTTTGGTACCTACAGATAGACACATTCTATTTACCATGAGGTTTCGGTCATAGAAACGTAACCAATTGTCTGTTGTCATATAGACAACCAATATAAGTTCAGGCCTATGCTTGAAAGGACTTTGTAGAATGTTCTAGATCTAGTATGTGTTCCATTGGTTCTATTCAGTAACGGTTGACTCGTTTCTGGTGCTCAGCCATTTTGACTTACCTCACAAGCCACCAATGTAACCACTTCTTCTCTTTATTTGTATCTCTCCTGTGTATAAACCACGTTCTCTGTGAACATAGTCTTGTTATTACAGCTGTGTTACTTTACCCGAGAAAACAGACTTGAATTTCTTACATTGTTATTTCTCAATCTTGCCTGAAAGCTGCAGCATCTCACTGTTTTTTTTTTTTTTAGAATTGTTTTTTTAATCTTGGGCTCAGTGAAACTCTGTCCAAATTGAATCCAATCAGCTGAAGACTAGGTCTTGGCTCCCTAGGCAGACCAAGGTCTTCCCTAATACCAAGACTGAGAAAGCCAAAAGGCCCTTTCATGCATATTACTGCAGGCAACTCAGTGGGGTTCAGTCATTCACTACGATCTTGCTGAAATAAATCTATCAATCATTATAAATGACAGACTGTAAATTTTGAAAAAAAAATAAATAAAAAGATTTTTTTTTTCTAAAATTGGATAGTCAGTGCATGAAGATACTTCAGTGCAAATAGACATATGCATGAAGTAAGTCTTGCAAATAAAAGAGCACATTTATGTTACTGTTCTCATTACAGAACATATGACCAAATGGCTCTTATTCCCTATAATGAGATGCGACCTAGCTCCAAAATGGCAGGTGGTACAGTTCATTGAAGTATTATTGAAAAATGCCTAAAATGAGAATTGACTCTATAGACAAACAGTATTCTGATACCTAGGATGGCTGAAATGGTCTTAAAGACAAAGAATTAATGCAATTATTTTGTTTGTGTTTTCTTTTAAGTGTCATACATGTAAAGGAATCATACTGGGTCTTTTAACTATATCTGGTGATATCTGATTTGTGTTTAGTGCAGCATTATGCTAAACATTTATCTTTCTTTTGCAGTTACTTTTGCAGCTGTTTTCATTAACTAAATAAATGTATGACTCTTACGATGATGGATTGCATCTTTTTAACACTGGGGCAAAGTATTCTGACTGTGGCATGCTTACTTGTGTATGTTTGGAAACCAAACATAGTTATTGAAGTAGTAGTACAAATTGAGAGAAATAGGCTGGGGGAGGGGGGGGGGGGGCAAGCAATTGGGGACTGGGCAAGCAATTGGCAAATGAGGTTCAATATAGACAAATGTAAAGGTTTGCATTATGGAAAAAATAACAATGCAACATATGCTTTAAATGGTATCTCCATGGCAAAAACTACTAATTAAAGGATTTATAAATAATTGTGGATAACAGACTTAGCAACAGTGCTCAATGCCAGTCAGCAGCTGCATTGAGGGAGGAGGATATCATCTTGCCTCTTTACAAGTCTATGGTAAGACCTCACCTTGAAAATACAGTACAATTCTGGGCACCAGTCTTTAAAAAAATATTTTGGAACTAGAAAAAGTGAAAAGCAGGGTTACACAATTAATAAGGATATTGGGGGATTTTAGTTATGAAGAGAGTCTAAAAAGTAGCATTTATATAAAAAAAGCATCTCAGAGAGGACATGATAACATTGTATACATAGGGCCAATATAAAGAGCTCTCCAGAGACCTGTTCATTACCAGAAATGTACAAAGAACAAGAGGTCACCCCCTGAGACTGGAAGAGCAAAGATTTCATAGACAGCAAAGGACGGGATTCTTTACGGTGAGGACAATAAAGATATGGAACTCCCTGTCAAAAGAGGTGGTGCTATCAAATACAATAGCTGCTTTTAAAAATGATCTGGGTGTTTGTTTTTTTTAGAAAAACAGAACATACAGGACTATGTAGCTTCTTGATATAAGGAGAAATCTGATTGCCTTTTGGAGTCAAGAAGGAATTTGAAATATTTTTTTCCTTCTTTTGGATCAAAAGCTGGAATGATAGGTACAAGGGTTGAACTTGATGGACTTGTGTATTTTTTTCAACCTAAATTTCTATTTTACTATGTCCAGAGCTTACCTACTCTTCTTACACCTGTATATGAAGATAGAAGGACTTCTACTAAAGAGTAGAAAAAAATAGAGGAACAAGTAAGCAAATTATTTCAAGTTTCCTGAATCTTTCATAGTGGTGTCCACTACATGTTGGAGCTTACAGGTTGATGACTGCTTGGAAAAGTCTACTATTCCTTACATCAATGATGTCAACACTAGTAAAAATATTGTTAGAAGATTGTGTGGACTAGACCTTTGATTTAAACATTAACATATCTGATTAAGATGTGTTGATCAACTATTAAGGTTAATATTGGATAGAGTAATTCAATTGTAAATAGTTCTGTGCTGGGATCATCCTCATCGTTCATCGGTGGCTCTTGAATGCCTCATTTTCAGAACTGTAGGCACCACTACTTTTAGACTGAAATTGAAAACTTATCTCATTGATAAAAGCAATTGATGATGACAAAACGAGCTAGTGTGTCCTTAATGGCATTCAATGAGGATTATTGGTCTGGAATTAGTTCCTGAATTCTGAATTGGACTGAGTGAAAACAACAGCTTTTCTTCTCCTTAATATATACCTTGCACCATGCCAGTCAAACACAAATGTTTTACAAATACAATTCAAAGTAAATTAGCTAGTTGGTTGGTTTGCAGGGATTTTCCCCTGAGCCAAGTAATGATTATAGAAAATATAAACTCAACTAATGAAATCATAAAACTGCTTGCCAAGTTATCTCTTAGGTTAAATCCTGCATCTATGCCTTTTGGTAGAGCTGATGGCTTACGAAGGAGCCAAGTCTTTTATTTCCATTGGAAAGTGGCATTGTCTACTGGTGTGATAGATAGGAGGCAGGGCATTCTAGAGCCATATGCCACAAAATAGGATGATCACCCACCTGTTGTTTCTTTGCAGTATGACAGCAGTGAAGGATTTGCTATTCCTGATACCATTCCATCTGCAGAGATCTTTTGCAATTTGTGCAATTTTCAATGTTGCCTTGTTGAGAGGTACTATTGGATACTATTATCTATGGAATACTATTCTCAGCAGTTCAGTTTGATCTGAAGTACTAGTACCTAGTGTTGGTACACACTACCTAGTGTTGTTCTCATCGTAGGCGGTCCTTGGTATTGGTGAGTTTTTATTATATTTACCAAAACTTGCATCTCCCATTAACCTATTCTAAAGTGGGTCGTAAAGGCTTTTATGTAAGTTGTGTGGATTCCTTTGACCGTTTTAGTTATTTTGACAATATATGAAAAGTTCACCATATGTTGTGGTAGCTTAGAGATGACTCTAGAATTTGGAAACTTTGACAAATTCAAAAAAAAATGATAGCTTTCAAATTTCAGACTTACACTGTTTACTCATCGACAACCCCTAAAGAGGGACCCTCCATGCTGAAGGTAACATCTATGTGATTTTAAAAAAAAAAGCTTCTAAACAATACTCCCATCATTTTATAGGGGATTTAGATTTATTTTGGAAGTCTGAGGCTGACTTCTAGGCTACCATGCCGTGGAGATGTTTTCCTTGACCTGGCAGCGATTATTGGAGTGCGGCGTCTGTGACACTGAAGACACTTCCAGTCAGGGGCCAGATAATGATCATATCCTCCCCACACATTGATTGCGTTTTTTTGCAATTGAGGCACACAAACACCTACATTGGAAAATGATGGGCATTGTCTCTTTGCATACACGGAGCTTTTGAAAAGACTAGGGGACAATATCTTTGAATGGTTTACAATAAGTGCAAATGACAGAGGTCTTCTGCTTCATTTAAAGAATATGTTTTTGGTTTCCTCTCTCTTTACTATTTCAGGGACCAGAGCTGATGCTCCAGACCCTAGGCTAGTAAAATGGAAGGTAGAAAATGCCATAAGATGTCTTTTAATCAAGATGGACAGTAGCCCAATGCTGCACGCTGCTCGTCTGAGTTGGGTTAATAGCTGTTAAAGAGGCTCACACCTTGTAAGCACCCTCTGTCTGTCACACGTTTTTGCACGTGATATTATTTGACAGATGGTAGCCTCTAACACCTCAAATGCTTGTTAATATGCATTCTGTACCAAAGGACATTCAAGTGTGGGTTTTCAGAGAAGATGCTGGTACTCTCCAAAAGGAAACCAATAAATTGAACTGTAATACTGACTAAAGCTATATAAAATATATATTCTTTCTATTTAGTTCATAAAGATATTTTTTTTTAACCTAGAAGTGATTTTGATGTTTTCACTTTCCACCAAGCACAAGTGGATTAGTTAGTAGGACTGACTGGACTGAGTGATCTACCTGTGCTCTTTTGAGAAGATCCTACAAATCTTCACTATTGAAGTACCCATTGTGTAGAAGCAGTGAGCTATATAATGTGCATGCCACATGATATGAAAAGTTCCAATCATGTATTAGTTGAGATACTACTCTCTAATTCATCTTAGTTGGTGGAGATGCAGCTTGGGGGCAGCGTTAAGGAATTTTGAATCATTGGATGAAGGAATTAATGTATCATTTCAACTTAATGAAATTACTCTCCATCCCAGCATTCAAACTGTTAATACCAATTTGATTCTAATAAACTTTCTGTAGTTTTGCGATGTTTAGTCAATCCAAACTTCAACTTCCAATGCTAACCATAGTAAAAGTGCTGACTGTTTAAGCACTGCTCGGTGGATAGGTTGGACCCTGAAAGAATGTATTGACGATGCCACTGGTTTAAAAATAAAAGGAATTCCTGCCCTGCTACTAGCATGGAGCACGGGACTCCACAGATTTTTACAAAGCTGAGCAATTAAAAAAAATAAAAAAAAAATTAAAACTTCGGCAGTAGAAGCCGCATTAAATAGGACTGCAGATGCTTAGAATACCAGACATATGCAATTAAAGTAACCGCCACACATAACGCAGTCTGCCACCTAGAGCAGGTATTTAAATCTGAATGTAACATCTGTGATCTCTAACATTTCTCATAACAAACCAGGGTAGGTGGGATGTTTGAAGGCCCTGGCTTGTCTCCATCATCTTTAATCACATCAGTAATCAAGTATTAATGTCTGCCAGTCCACTGCAAACTCTCATCCCTTGTACCGTGCCGACCTATGTAGACTGGTCGCCACAACAAAGAGTGTGGGAAGCGGGATAAAGAATTTGAAATCATGTTCTAGTGTTTGTGAGAGATATCTAAAAACTCTCTACCTCATGTATCCGTCTTGTTTGTCTAACTTAGCAGGGAGTCCCCTTCTATGCTCTGTACATGGTGCTAAGTAAATTGTTGGTGCTAAATAAATGTGTTAATGTAATATAGTGTAATGAACAGGCTTATTACATTTTGCACACACAACAAATATCAATGCTTTTATTGCTGAACAATGTATTCAGTTGTGTTACATATTAAAATGAAGATTAAATTAAATGTATACAGTAAAACATGTCAGTGATTATGCTTAATAGACCTTCATAGGAAAGATAATGTAAGATGTAATAAACTGGTTTAAACTAGGGATCAACCTGTAGATTATGTTAGTGATGCCATGTCACTAGATTGTTGTCCGATACCTTCTGTTATGTGGTTTGGGTTGCATCTTTTATTTATTTATTTATTTGTTAACCAATTTCTCCTGGAATATACCAGATTCTCATTAACGTTAATTAACATGCTGGCACTGGAAATGTTAAGCCACTAATGTGAGACATCGAAATCGCCCTTATTGTCGTCTCACGACAACACTGAAACTTGAGGAGCGATCTTACGCAAGCCGCACAACAACAAGCAATGTGCTACGATCTCAGTGCTCCGGAGCCTACTCCTTTCATTTCATCAGCCATATAACCCCCCTACGAGTTGTGATATTCAGAACCTGTTAGGCCTCGGCTAATTAGAAAAAAAGGGCTTTTCCACTCCTTTTTCCCTTTCATTCTTTAGCACCTTTTTAAAAAAAGAAAAAAAAAAAAAAAAAAGCATTTAGTCCCTGGAGGACTAGTCAGGCACTTGGCTAGGCTGTTTTGAAAACATGCCTTTGAATACCTCTCTCTAATTCACGCCTTTTGTTTTTAACCTATTGTGTTTGCCAGTTTGACCATATAACATTATGCATCTGGTGTATAGATTGTTGGGGGCTTTTTTTTTCTCCCAGGGATGCTATGCATTGCCTATAGGACCCTCCTGGGCTTCAATTTGAGTGATCGTGTAACATAAAGAAGACAGAAGTGGGATGGGGAGGTGTGAGAAGGGGGGGAGGGAGGGCAGGGGGAGAAATGAAACATAAAAAAAAAAAAAAACCCAAGCTGAAAAGAATTCTCCTGCTCTCTTCTTTTCTTCTCTGTATATTTGCCGGACCCTGCATCAGCCAGATACAAGTCTTGTGTGGGAAAATGAAGCGGTCACAGAACAGATAACTCATTTGAATTCTGGGGACACATTCGTAAATAAAACAAAAGATAGGAGGTGAAAGGAAGAAAACAGCAGTGAAGGCCGAGATCGCATTAGAGTGATTCTCAAACGCTCTAAATTCCTCCTGGTTGTAGACCATGGGGTCTACTTAATAAACAAGGGATTGAGACAGAGATTTCAAACTTTAGATCAATGGAGCAGAGTTGGAAACATTCTCCAATGTAGCTGAATGCTTCTATCTTAAGTTTGGAATCCTTGTCTCAATTCCCTGCAATGCTCTGTTTATTAGGTAGAACTTCACGTGTTCATTAATTGTGTACTGCTAAACTCCACCATTACAGCCATCTCAGTTGGACATAAAAGAGTTAAATTCACAGAACATCATATCAAGGGGACATAATTTGTCATAGCTATTGATTTCAACTGACCAACATAATAATTTCTTGTAGAGTACTCATCATACATGAATATAGTGTTAACAAATGATTGGTAAAAAGGATGTTCGGGTGAGAAGTGTAGTCAGTGGTGGTGCTGCCATATAATACAATTAAACAGCTGCTTAGTGCCCCCCCCCCTTCCCCAGCACCTACTAGAGAGAAGTCAGATATGGTGAGGGGCAAATAGCTGACATGGGTGTTTCCACCTGCTATTTCACTTAGAGACCCCAAAAACTCAGAACCACCCTTGTATGCAGTGAGTTTTTGTTTCTAGTTTTGCATACCTTTTATACAACCTTGAATTATCCAGTAGTGTTTGTACAATGGGCAGACATAACGTACATGTAACTGGTGACATAACAAAGTTAGACAACTGAAGAGGGTTCCAGCTCATACTAGTATCACTACTAGTATAAATGGAGCAAGAATCTAAGGTCTATTTGAAGAGAATATATAATAATCACGGATGTTGTAAAAATAACCCGCTCAATAGTAGGTTGGTGAAAATAAAATTTAAAAAATAAGTTACAAATTGCTGAACACGTGTAAAAATTAATATTTGCTGCTCTGTTACCAGGCTTTAAAAACATTGTTTGAAAATATTGTCTTCATCTTTTAGGAGCTCTAACTTTGTTCTTTAGTGAGATTTGTTTCTGCTGTGATGCTTTACTCGTCTCCTTGGATAAATGAGACTTTATGATTAGCAGCACTGGATATCCATACAATGCACTCATGGCTGCAGTGATTCCTAAGCCGGATTGATAAGTGACATGCAATCAGACGTGGTGCAGATATATTTTGTTTAGTGTGCCTTGTTCCTTTCACAAGCAGCTTTATCTTGATTTTACGTTGAACTTGACAGCTACATGGGGGGTCTTTTCGTGTGACACAAATGTTCTTCTTTGCATCTTTCCTGCAACATAACATAACATTTCAGCCAATGAGGAGGAGACCAATAATAGTGATTCTCTTTTCTAATCAGGGAAATTCTCAAAGGGTCACTTTTCACAAACCAGTGCACTAGCATTAGTATGAACTGTGACTCTCCGGATGCTCAGCCAGACTACAGGCTGCTCTCGATGGATCTGAATTTCCCAATAAACATATATAGTTGCTGATTCCTGCATTGCATCACTGCCTGTTTTATTAATGATTTATTTTATATCCTGAAGGCTGGCTGGGCAGCCTGACAAACATTGTCCAATGGCATCTGGAGTGCCAGGGGCTTAATATATTGGCCCACGTGTCAGAGTTTGCTTGCTTTCACCCTCCGTCTCAGAGTTGTGTATTTAAACTCTGTGTATAGGACCACCCTTTATCTTTAAAGATTTAGTCAGGCATTTAACGAATGCAAATGTGCACTTTCCCTGAGCCCTTGCTGTGCAGCTACTTATCTGTTTCATGATTTCTAATCTTGAAAAGCCTTTTTGACTTTATGGTTACATTTGTAAAGCACATACTTTGCCCGGCACTACAGTGCATAAGACATCAGGTTCAGAATCCAACATCGTTTGTATTCCCTTATTATTTACCAAGCAGGGTATCAACAGTGACAGCATGAATATCAACGAGAAACACTTTATTATTCTTATTGACTCTGGTAAACAGAAGTTTTTCTTACTGTCACTTTCAGTTTTCAGTGACCAGGTACCAAATTCTCTATCACTTGTTCTAACAGTGACATATACTTGTCTTTTTATCTGTATCAGTGAGTAGAGGTTTTTTGGAAGACTATTCATAGCTTTATTTCTTTCCTTACAGAAAGCTTGAGGGATCAACCGATCACAGATATAGACAGAGACATACAAATAGACAGTTAATTGGATTTTTACATACATATAATCTATCACCTGCAATATAGGATGTATTCCCAATTCTGCTATAAACAAAACTTGCACTTTAATACGCAATAAAACTGCCCACAGCAACAAAATCTTTATTTAAAGGTGAATTAAAACAAAGTAAAATGGGTTAGTGCATATACATAAAATAAACCATGAGTGCTGTTGGATTTGTTGAACACCATGACTCTTTGCATGCATTTTTTAAATTGCCATGCCAACAGAAATTGTTTGCACCTTTTTATATAGTGCTTTAAAAATTGCCTATGCTTTTTGTTTACCATGTTTGTTGAACACAGTGGGGATTCTGCATCATTAGATACTTCTAACATTCCCTTTGCTCTCTGCACAGTGGAATTAATCAGCCCTACTGAGGAAATGCAGGCTTCTGATTGGCTGTCTCCTTTTTCTATCAGTTAATGAGGGGGTAGAACACAGGATATAAAAATTGTGATGGTGCTCCAAAATGGTCACCTACACAGAAAAAAAGCGTATCTAAAAATATTAACAGTTAAATGTTGATGGAAATGATCTCATCTTATTTTTGTTTCAAGTGATTTAATACAATGGGTTTTCATATATCAAGCTACTTGAAGTAGTTTAGAACTAATTCTACAATTAGCCACTTGTGGCATATAAATTCCATTTTGAACTATTGTTTTTATTTTAGGATTTGCATTTCAAATCTAACAAAAGGCAAAAAAGGTACAATGGGGTCACTCGTTAATTCACTACTGTTCACTTTAGTGAATATATACCAATAAATACAGTATTCAGTCTTCACAAAGCAGTTGAACAATTCTATGGAAATTACAAAATGGGAACAAATATTGCACGTTCAACAGTTTCTAACTTTCCAAAAAGGCAAAATAAGAATAGCAAAATCTAATTCTCACATAAGTTGCTAAAGTAAAAAATAAAATGCATTTATCCAGTATATGGACCATGTCTTTGTTAGCTTAAACCGACAGTTAGGGCTAAGGGGTTTTGTTTTGTTGCTGGGTTTTTTTCCAGCAGGGATTCCTTATCTCTTTGAGGGGAAAAGGACCATATGGAAATTTAATGTGAAAGTTTTTTTTTTCTTGTTGCAATGAAGCTGTTAAGCTTGGCATGAAGACTGCTATCATCTGTTTCTTTTGACTCTGCTTCAGTCTTTCGGTAACTAAGACAAGCCTGAAGGATTACATTGTCAAGCTTAGCCTGTCATCTTCAAAAAAAAAACTGCATTTTGTAACATCTTCACAAGGCCTTGAAGACTCCGGCCAAAGGCAACCTTAGGCCTACATTGATCAGGGGTGTCTAGTTTTCTAATATAGAAGAAGGAGAGGAGCTGCGAGGCTAATCGCTGTGTGCTAGTAAGAATTTATCTAAAGAGGATTCAATGAGGAACCCCAGAGCTAGCCAAACGGATGGCTGCACATATTGACAGTGTTAAAGGTTCTTTCTCTTAATCAATTGAAAGGAAGGCTAAAGATCCCTGAAAGGAGCTGACTTAAGCAAATAGTATTTAGTGATCTACAGGTACTTTGAGTGGTCAAAGTGTACAGGACAAAAAACAGATTCAGTCACCCTGAAAGGAGACTGATTTAGATAAAGAGATTCAAAGCGTAGGGTTTTCGATTTATGTTGCAGTACTGGATCATTATATGTGTGCATTTTTGAGGTATATAATGCTATGTTGTTTTACCATACTGTGTCTAATAAATAAATCCACTCTAACAAAAATACTTAGACTCTATAATTCTCCAAACACTACTTTTTGTTGTTGTTTGTAACTATTCCATTGCAGGATGGTAGAAAATCCCTAACCAATTTATTCAGTAAATAACCTTTGTTGTAAGATAGGAATGAGTTAATCTACTGTTGAAAATAGATGGGGAGCACCAACACGGCTCAAATGTTGGACTTTACTAAACTAAATACAGCCAGCAGATAGTCAGCTCCCTCGGGAATCCCTCTTGTCGGTCTTCAGATCTTAACGTACAGAAGCGTTCCTCTCATCTGAACATTTTCCATAATAGGATGGAGATGTGCATAGAAAAGGAAGATGTGCCACAGTGTCACAAAAAGAACTATGACTACCAAAAAGTAACAACACTGAAAAGAAAAAAAAAATTGCTTGCAGTTAAACAAAGACATTTACAATCTTTTTTTTTTCTCTTCTTTTTCTTAAGAAAAAAAGAAACTCTCCTACATACTCTCTTTGAAATCTGTCATTGAAGCTCTTTCGCTGCAAGGAAGAAAATCTCCAGATTTGTAAACTGTAGAAGCAAGAACCTTGCTAACCATCTTTACGCTTTGGCCTGCAGCCCAATACGAATGTATGATCACTTGCACACTGGTTCAACATCAGAACCTTTTTTGAAGTGGCTTCCATGTTCTCGCTCTGTATGACAGATTAATTGCCAAGCAACTTTCCTCAGGAAGTCATCCTGCTGCCCCCTAGTGATAAAAACAACGCATTGAACGATGTCCATCATTCATAACTATCTCATTAGATCTTATTGGCCTACCTTACTGATATTACACACTATTGGGATGAAAAACATAATAGAAAGATGACTATGAAATGTAATGTTGTGTTAATTTGAGTTCTTACTGCTCCGCACCTCTTGACTTGGTGGATACTTGTTTCCATTTATATCAGATATTAGAAGTATGTCTTATTCAATATAAAAAGTTTTGTGATGAATCATGGTATTCAAGACATGGTAAGGAATTCTTATTATTCTTGTATAAAGCATTAATATATCCTGTGTTATTCAAATATGCATGACATGTAAGTGGCTGAAAGGGTAGGCAGGAAATAGACTTAAGATGGTTGTTTATTGATCTAGAGTACTGTCCTGGTACAGATGTAAACCTTTTCTGGATATAACATGATCCTTTATGAAAATACCACTTGAAATCTAGTGATTGTTCCTGGATATGATAGCTAGGCAACTCACGTGTGTTGCTGATTGGTAAATAGTATCCATCTCCTTTCATTAGTGAATCGCAGTTTGAAATACATTTCGTGGTGACCACAATCGGTAAATAAATACATAAATATTAGTAATATAACAAGATTGGAAGAAGTGAGGAGGGCCTACTGGTTGGAGCTCATACTGATTATTTTTTCATACCCATCTGTACATACTTCATGTATCAGTTTATCTCTGTTGGTCTAATGTAATTCTTCAATGCTCAATACCAAGTGTTGTATAAATTGTTGGCACCATATAGATAAATGTTAATGTAACTACTATATGACGAAAGTAAATAATCGCTTCTTATGCGCTGTATATTTTTTAGAGGAGCATGTTATGACACCGTTCTAGATCTGTGGTTACTGGCCGTTAATATGAATCTTTTTGTAATAACCATGTATATGTGTACTAATAAATTATAATGATAATATAGCATAACAAATGATAAAATATATTGTTGTCTGACTATTATTGTAGTGTAAATGAAACTGAACGCAATGTGTCTAAAACAAAACACAGTTTATTCATCATGAAAAAAAAAATTGTGTCTGTATATGGTCATGAAAGAATGATGGTCAAGCCAAGCTACTGAAGGCCACAGGAACACCGAACATTGGAGGAGTTTGTAGAATTGCTAGAGCCAACATTGCATGGGTGGGGGAAAGAGCTAGAAGTCACCGACTCTAAGCCAAATAGCTCTCCAAAAATAAAAAGTTCCATATGAATTCAAACTAATATTTTTATTTCTAATTAAAGAAACTGTAAATAATAAGCAAGCTGTGCTGTGCTCAAGGAAAAACATGGTGAAATATCAAAGGGAATGCAGCTGGATAAACAGGAGAAAACAGACATAAGTTTCAGAATTAATCTTTATACTTTTAGTGCCAGAGAGGGGGCAACATCAAAGGGTTAAGGAAAGTATGATAACAGGACATTTTGTAGCCAGATGGGGGTTTGTGGAATTTAACTTAGAGTTTGTCATTTTTGTTTTGGAACCATTTACCAAATAAACAAAATCATAAATTATTTTTAGGTAGAATCTATTACCTCTCGAATAAAGATTGTAAGCCAAGGGTACTACACCAAAAGTCCAAGACGCATTGACTTACAGAAGCAGGCTGTCAAAGCATGATCTTTATTTTCTCTGGGCCATTCTTAAAAATGCAGCAATGGAGAGCATAACCTAGTTTTTGACTTGATTACAGAAGAATATATCAGCAACACATGCGATATGCACACAGTTTTTAGTGCTTGTTGATTGTAGTAAGTAATTAAAATTCTTCCCTGCTATGGCCTGGAAAAGGAGCAGAAAATTTGGCTATGGTTATCACACTGAGGTTTTCATAAAAAGGTGGCACATTGCCACTTTTTGTAGAAAAATCTGCAAGGAAGAATTCTGTATAACTTTGTAGAGGCGCCTGCAGAAAGCTTAAGACCTTTTTATAAATGATTGTAATAATACTTTGAAAATTCCAACACTGTACAGACAAAAAAATAATAAATCTGGTTCGGAAAGTTCGATTTATTGTATCTTTGACATGATGTATGACATCATCATGGCATCATGCTCTACAGTAGTATAATGCATTTGTTAATTCTAAATGGGTTAGAAGAAAAATTATATTTTCTCTCATTTTAAACAATAGGAATAAAGCAATGAATGTGAATGAGTGTGCTCACATAAATAAACAAGAATGTGGAGAGCAAAAGGTAACCAAATTATTAAAAAAGATGACCTGGCATTCCATTAATATACATACAAATAATGTTTATGATGAATCCATTAATGGCATCTAAAATAATGACCATGCAATGATAGTAACTCCATTTTGTGGGTTGACTAGTTCATCTGAGAGGTCATTGTTGTGAATGTCCATCATATTTATATATGACAAACCAATCATATCCTTGGTGTGCCTTTTGCACTAAATAAATGTAGTGTGGTTTATTGCCCTTCCGTAGTAATTGTATTGTACTTATGTTTTCTTACCAATTAAATAAGTTGTTGTCATCAACTAATAATCATTGTAGCATTCAGAATCATTGGTAAACAATTATATAACTTCACCTTTCCGCAGTGTCACGTAATGGTATTTAATATAATAGCCTAGCTTTTATCACCATATTAACGTCACATATTTCTTATGGTTTCTTCAACTGAAATAGATTCCTTTTGAAGAGAAAGTGTTTTTAGTCCTAAAATACAAATACGAAACTTTACTAATGCAATAGATTCAGAAATGATTAATGTATAAAAACTCCCGCACTGTAAGGTGTCGGGAGAGGTGCAAACATTTATGTATAAATGTGATTGCGTTATTTTATTTTCAGTGTGGCAGAAGGACGTGGCCTGAGATTTTCCGATACTAACCACGCACTTTTCAGATCCTGATTTTTTTATTATACATTGGCTGCGCCAGTGCAATGAGTGCCAACAAGACCCAAAAGTGTGTACCCACCATAAGCAGCGCAGACTCCTGAGATTTGTCGGGAGACCTTGCCAGTCTGCAGTTCCCAGATATATTTCCTTAGTCCAATTTTAAATACGGACATTCAGTTGGCTTTACTTTCTGGCATTGAACCAGTATACATATATTGTAACTTTTGAAATTACTTCTTTATTGAATAGTACCTTGCCTGTGTGGCTTGTTTATCTAAATTTGTGTCTAACATCCATTTTAGGATTGACTCACTGACATGGAACTGAAAAGTGAAATGCAACCTGCAATCAGGCTTTAATATATCAAAAATGACCCACATTTCCCACATATCATTCCAGCTTTGGTTTTAATGCACGATTATTCCAATTAGCTTTCAATTTGCATTGAACCTATTAGTTCATTGCCTATTAGTCCAATGTATTGTGGTCTTTCTTCTATTGACTTTCTCCTTTTATAGGATAAAGAAAATAAATTCTTCAATACATTGAACTTGTGTTTGTCCCCAGGTGATCAACATCAATGAAGAACCATATTTTCACTATATGGATTCTGTAACACAAGTTTATTGTGTACATGATTCAAGGTTTTTACCTATTTATAGCAAGGTTTGTCATTAACAACATCTGTCATTGATAATTTCACTTGGATTAACAGCACGAACAAAGAATATAGTAGATGGGATGGACTTTTTTTTTTTGTCAGTACTGTCTTACATGTAATTAACGATATATTGGTCCAGATCTGCTGATGTAAATACTTATTCAAATTATGGTTTTATTATATTTTATCTAGAAATAGGGAAGCACCTAACCCCCACGAGATTTGCTTTCTAGCATCTAGGTAGTGAAAATGGTCTTTCGCTCACAGACATGCCCTATATTGGTCATTTGGACTGTCAGTCAAGCATCAAAACCCTTAATAATGGAGCTCAGTGAAAGAATTCTGGTTTGTTAGATCAACAACCTGACCACCTGGTGCATCCACAATTGCATAAGCAGACATTGGAAGAAGTAAGTCTCCTAGTGGCTGGCATAAACAAACGAAAATAAATGATTCAGTACATTGATTTTTGCTTTGTTGCTCATCCTCAGATCATCAAGATACTAGTCTTATCCCTAAGCATTACATAAGTCTTCATCTTGCTGCCATTTAGTTAACATTTTTATATTAAATACATTTTATCATACATTTTATGATTTAGCTAACCTGTCATTTGAAACAATTTGTCGCATTTCTTTTAAAACTAGCATACCAGCATCGGAGCATCCTTTATACCCTTTATAGGTGATTATGATTGTTACATGGTATGGATAGTATTGTGTCCGCATTAAATGAAGTAGCTTTGTTTGTGTCCAATACATTTTGGTATATTCCATTATTTATAATGAATCAAATCCATAGGATTAAAAAAAAAAACTATAACAATGTTTAAATTACTCTAACATGTAGTTACTATTTACTTTGACATTATTAAAATGTTTTCTTTTATTGTTTTTTTTTTTGGTCAGCCGCCACTTTAACTGTAACATTACAGTTCATGTTGAATCAACAGTAACATAATTTGTTGTTAATGTCCTTAACCAATATTCCTTTAAATGTATGGTAATGGTGTATCTGTATCTTTTCAATCAAGGTCATGGCATGCCAGTGTATAGAAGATTATGGGATGTTTTTTTTATAAGCTTGTTTTACCAGCCCAATGGTTTTCTTAAAGAAAGATTGACAGCTGTAGGATCCCATCCAACAACTATCATCTATCAATATCTATATTTATCTTGATCTGGCTAGACATACCTTCCAGTTGCATATTGTGTATACTGGTTATCAAATCAGATTTCTTTTACATCAGCATAAAAACACCAACACGAAAGTCAAAAGAAGCTGTATCCTGGTAGAAAAGCAATAGATTACATAGTCAGAACAATATAATGTTGAAAATGTTTGGAAATATGGCTTGGGAAAGGAAAAATAATAGTTAAGAGGAGATAACGACAATGCTGATATCTGAAAAAAATCATAACACAGAGGGGGGAAAAAAACAATAACCATTGTGGATAAGGAAGCCCTTAACTTGACATGCAATCAATCAATATGCAATTGATGTTGACATCAAATTATGTAGCGAAGTAACTGCATATTGAGGATTGATGAATTACCGATGGAAGGAAAAAGTGGAAGGAATTTGAAAACAAAGACATATAGTAGTGGTCAGTAAGTAATGGAATATAGATTAAGTGTAGGATTATGAGTACAGTGAAAGTGATGATTCTTTAAAACAATTTTGCTTTGAAAGGTCATGCAAAGTGTGAAGAGAAAGGCAATGATATAAGGGAAATAGCACTGGGAGAGTCCTTAAAGTAGCATACAATTGCTGAATGCATGGCAATCCAATTTTCCCAGAAAGGGTTCCCTGACATCACCAATGGTTTATGGCCCTAACCCGTACAGTGCTTGAAACTGGTAAATAGTTGGGACATTAGTAAACTGACTGGAGATGTCATGAGTTCCAATTAATAATGTCCTACTGATGTTCAAGGGGTCCCTTACACTTATCTGCTGATTGATCCCCTGAGGGATATCCTTGTGCCTTAAAGGATAACTGTCAGCCAAAAATAAAGTTATGTTCAGTTCTGAGCATTTTAAATAAAAATGCTTTAATAAAATAATATAAATAAAGTAAATTTTACTTAAGTAAAGCCATCTTTGCTTGGATAGAATGTTGTTTAGAATCTTGGGTCAGAAGAACGGTGGTCTAACCAGTCTGACTTATGATGGTTAGCCCCCCTGATATATCTATATGCGCTTAACCCCTAAGTGACTGGACTGTTTTTTGAAAATCTTGTACCCCTCGTGACAATGACTATTTTAACACTTCTGCAGTGTTTGTGTTTATCAGTAATTTTCCTCTTTCTCATTTAATGTACCCACACATATTATATATATTATACATATATAAAGGGTTTTCTTAAGATGCCATTATTTTCATCATATCATATAATTTACTATCAAAAAGGTCCTAAATTATGATGACAAACTGAAAAAAAACCCACTTTTTCCAAACTTGACCTGAAAAAATATTTTCTATAATTATGAATGGTAAAAAAGACCCGAGTTCAGAAATACCAATGTTTACATGTTTTTTCTGTTTCTTTTTTGCAAGTTATAAGCCAATAACCAAAATTACTTTTTTGTTTCCTAACCATTTTCTCCAACAGTTTTGATCCCAACTCTGACCCTAAATCTAACCCTAGCACTATCTCTAATGATAACCCTGACCCATCTGTAACTCAAAGCCTAACCCCAACCTTAAATCTAGGTTTAATTTAGATCTAGGGTTAGTTTGGGCTTTGTTTTGTTGTGTGCTGGCACAACCCAAAAGTATTTTATCAACGTAAGCAGCGCAGACTCCCCAAATTTGTCTAGCAATAGCAACCGAGTGATGAAAGTGAACTCTGATCACTTATGTTGCTCTTGCTGGCCACAGGGCAGCACCATATTTGAGGAGCATGCTGCCTTGGAGTTTTAAAACAGGATGGATGTATGCGTCCTGTGTCACCAACTGCAGGCAGATGCAGGATGTATATATTCACATTACCTTTGCTCCAAGGGGTTAAAAAGGTACTTTATTTGTATTTTTTCATTAAAGTATTTAAATGCCTACACTTGAATCAAGTGATGCATCAAGTGTATTGCTTGTTCCTCAGCGCAGACACCGCTAAAATGCCTAGTGCATTCGCTTGTGATCTCTCGCCTTGACTACTGTAACGGCCTCCTGACTGGACTACCTCTGGCTCATCTTTCTCCCCTGCAATCTATTCAAAAAACAGCTGCCAGACTTATTTTTATCGTACAGTGGTCCAATTTGGCAGATCCTCTGTGCAATGCACTGGCTCCCTGTCTGCTCTAGAATAACAGCATAGTATGTAGTTCCCTTCTATGCTCTGGATCTAGCGCTAAGTAAATTATTGGCGCTATATAAATAAATGTTAATGTAATGTAATCTAAATATAAACCAGGTTTGCCATCAGTCGTCCTTTAAAACACATTAAGCTTTTGTTAGCATTGGTTAGAAATATGATTATTGGCTAAGCCACTGTTCTCACAGTGAAAGACCACATTTTTACGCCTTGAGGAGTCCTGTACCATACCTTACCTTTTACACGATTCAAGGATATTCTGACTTAAATGTGTACCAGTTACTGGACAATTGGTCATTAATTATCTTACTTTTTTATGATACCGTGTTTAGGGTTGCTACCTTTTTTCCATAAACTTATCGGTTATGTGGTAACCTCAGCTGTATTGTTCCTTTAATGCTTAATCTGTGTACATCGTGCCATACTGTGCTTCTGTGTCTCTTAATTATCCCAGCCCTCATCTAGTATGTTACTAAAAGTGGTGACATACTTAATAGTTAAAATGATAAATGGAGGTGATTACAATTGTACCAGTTCATTTCCCATTTCTTATGATTAGTTACATTGTGTTAAAGGCTTTTCAAACTAAAGAACCAAGGCACATATACGTGTGGAGCACTGGTGACGAGCACTTTATAGAATGGGATTCACACACTACTGTGTCTTAAGGCTACTTAATGTGTTTTATTATCACCTTTACAGGTGCGTTTTGTACATCCTACACATTGCAGGACTTGCCTACAAAAAATAAAATAATAATAATTGAACTTAGAGCCAATTAATTACCTTGGCTCTTTTGTACTGCATTTATTAACAGTACTGAATTATTTTTGGGAAGTCTTGTTAAATTTCTATAAAAGCAGCTCAGGTAGATGGGATTGAGCTTTAACCCTTTTAAAGGGGTGATGAAATATGTTTTGCCTGTACAAATTGTATACTTGTTTAACATTCTTCATGTGACATCTCCCTTGTTTTTATTATTGTGTCTTCCTCTTATTTTATCCCTTGGGGAAGGATTTCTTAGTTCTTAGCATAGGGTAGCATATGTTCGTTAGCTCCAGTGCCTCATGTCAGTCGTGGTCACTGCCAGATATGTTTGATGTGCCCTTCTCCAGACATCTTCATTGGTTTCTCAGCCCAAATAGATACTGGGCTAGAGCTGTGTATTAAGCTTTTTAATGCTGAATAACTTGAGGTTCCAAGAAAACCAGCTTTGGCAAAAATGTAAACACTGGCATTATTAACCTTTATAAAAACTGTGCTGGGTATATTCCTATTCTCTATATGTAAGGAGTCTGTATATAAAGTATACATATCTGTGTATGTATGTATGGTTGTGTGTATGCATGCATGCACACACACATACATACACAGATATGTATACTTTATATGGGTTAGTGTTAAGGAGGTGTTGAGGTTGGAAATGGGAAAGGTTGATTATATTTTGCCAAACCCCCACCCCCCCTAGAAAAAACCCTTTCAGACACCCACGTGTATACGTGTGTGTGTGTGTGTGTGTAATATATATATATATATATATATATATATATATATATATATATATATACACACATACATACATACATACATACATACGTATACACGAGGGTGTCTGAAAGGGTTTTTTCAAGGGGGGGAGGGGGGAAGCAAAATATAATCAACCTTTCCCATTTCCAACCTCAACACCTCCTTACCACTGACCCATTGCATACCCTTGTTGGCTCAGGAAAGGTTCCTGGTGGAAGGCAAATTAGTTACCCAATAATAGAAAAACATTATATGAGTGTCATAGTAGTAGCTAACAGACTAGCATGTACCTGTGCAACATGAGAACTTTAGTTTACAATAGATAGAGTGGTAAAAATGAGCCACAGCTACCCATCTATGATTTCTATGTTATTCATCCAGTAATGGCTGCCTGTATATCATGGGAGCCTTAGTGTACAACAAAGTTACTATAGCGCAGGCCACCACAAGTATCCATAATCTATAACTATAGTTCCCAAAAAGGTTCAGCTAGCAAAATGGCTTTCTTAGCTCTTTGCAACAAGTGACATGATAGGCACGTCATGCACAAACATGCCATTTGTGCATGGCATGTCATGTGGTAAAACAAGATTAGGACGCAGTCGCATGCTGTTGTTGCTGCAATGCCTTGATATAGAGGCATCCAGACACATCTAGATTTTGCCCCAGGTTGCAAGCACCATATTGAAATATGGTGCTGTCCTGTTGTGGGCAAGTGCTACGGTGATCACTTCCATCATCACTCAGGTCTGACTGTAAGACTGGGATCCAGGTCCCACTCGCAAGCTGCTGTCTGGCACTTCCACCGGGACTTCTATGACGGAAGCCAGGAGGTCACAGGACATTCCGGCGGTCCATCATAATAGACAGAAGTGTCAGGCAGCACGGATGATGCCCGAGGAAAGAAAAAGGAAATAAAACCAAGAAATGAATTTTTTTTTTAAATGAACCCCTTCATGACAAAGGACGTGCCAGGCACGTCCTGGGAGAAACTCCCTTAACGACAAAGGACGTGCCTGTTAAATATGAAAAATAAATTTACAT